>OY728164.1:357250470-357875470 GCA_963277665.1 Viscum album | reverse complement strand
TTACCAGTGTGGAGGTATGGGGAATTTTTAGCACTTTTGCAGGGTGGCACATCAACATTCGAGTGGGTAAGGGTCAGTAGCTTCACGAGGAGTTCCAACACAGTCTGAGAAGTCGAGGAATAGGGGATGTCAATTTGGTGTCCATGGTGGTAGGGATTAGTCATATTTTTTTTGGCATAGCTAGTTCAAGGAACAACCACAGACTAGTGGTCATCCTTAGGAAGAGGCTAGACAAATCCATGCAGTGGATCAGGCACCAACAAGAATAGATGTGGGACCATCAATAGATCAAGGTACCGTTTTGATCACCTATTCTATAGATGCTACACTTTTTGTTACTGTTTCCTCCATTTCATTCATTTATTCCCATTTTGTTGACATGATGAATTTTCCAACCAAGTTGTTGTCTTTTGCGATGGAGCTGGTTACGCTACTGTGAAAGAAGAAGGAGTAGGTTCTTAGGTTCCTATCATGTGCACTTTCCACATTAGGGATTGAGATGGAGTGGAACCTTTTGGTCTTAGATATGGCTCTATTTTACATGATACATGGAATGGATTGGATGGTACACATCCAAGAAGACATTGATTACTACAGGCGGCGATTGAGTTTCACAACACCAAACGGGAGTCGTCAGGTTTTTTTGTGGAGAAAGGGATCCTCAACCAGGTCGTCCAGGACCTCCACTTCTAGAGTTGTGATGTTTTTTCTTGTATTTATCATTGATCATCCTAGAGGATGATGGTATTTCCCATGAAGGTTCACTACCTTCTGTATAGAATGAGTTTCTGGAATTATTCCAGAATGATTTTCAGGTTTCCCCCCATAGCGGGATGTGGAGTTCTGGATTGAACTAGTGTTGGGAACGCAACAAATATCTCCTCCCTCATATTACATGGCCCCTACTATGCTGAGGAAATTAATGATAAAACTGGACGAATTATAATCCAAAGGATTCATTCACCCAAGCCTCTCTCCTAAGGCCGCTCCTGTGTTGTTCGTGAAAAAGGCTGATGGATCCCTCTGATTGTTCATTGACTACCACATGATGAATAAGGTGAAAATTAAGAATAACTACCTTTTTCTAGAATAGATGATTTTTTCAATATTTTGAATGGGTAAAATTGGTTTTCAATAATAGACTCATGTTTAGGATACCATCGACTCATGGTGAGAGAGTTAGATATCCCATAGACAGCCTTCCAATGTTGGCACATCCACGTTGAGTATTTAGCCATGCCCTTCTGATTGACCAATGCACTGGCGGTCTTTATGGAACTCATGAACAGGGTGTTCCATCAGTATCTTGATTCCTTCGTTGTTGTGTTCATTAATGAAAATACAGTATACGCTGGCTTTGAGGAGGAACACAAACATCACATGAGGATCGTCTTGGGCACATTGCGGGATCACTGCCTCTACACAAAGATGTCAATGTTCACTTTTTGGATAAGGGGATGAATTTTTTGGGGTATTTGATCACAGAGTAGGGGGATTTAGTGGACCCTGAGAACATTAGTACAGTCATGTCTTGGGAGCAGCGAAATAATGTGTTCGAGATTAGAGTTTCTTTGGCTTGGATTTTTATTACAGGCAGTTCGTCCATGAATTATCTCAGATTTCTTCCTCGATGACCATGCTCACCTGGAAAGGGGTGATGTTTTCATGGGCCATCGAATTTCAGGCATTGTTCGAGGAGATGAAATTGTGGTTGAGTACTTCCCCCTTGATGATTTATCATATGACTGCTATTGGGTTTGTGGTCTATTGCGACGCTTCATGTATGGTTCTTGGGTGCGTAGTTATGCTGCATAATCATGTGGTGGCATATGGATTTCACCAACTCAGGCAACATGAATAGAATTACCTGACCCATGAATTGGTGTTGGAAGAGGTGATGAATGATTTGAAGCCTTTTCATCACTATCTCTTTGGGGAGAAGTTTGTGGTCTACTCTGAACACAAAGTCTTGGCATATATCTTCTGGTATAAGGACCTAAACTAGAGGCAACATCGTTGGATTGATTACATGCAGGGGTTCACCTTTGACATTGCTTACACACCCGGAAATTTTAATGTGGTTAAAGATTCCTTGAGAAGAAGAGTTCTATTGGAGACTATAAGAAAGACCAGGGAAGAGTGGAATTTGATGCAACTCTTTGCTCAGATGCTTATGGAGGCCAGGGTGCATAGTGGATATGTATTCTTGGCGAGCGTTCAGTTGAGTCCTCTATAGGATTTGATTATATGGGAACCACCTAGTGATGATCATTTTCAGCTGTCGAGGTTGTTTCTTCATTGTGGGGAGATGTCCACTAATTGGTCGTTGTCTTGAGAGGGAATCTTGTGCTTTAAGGGATGCTCAAGAGTTTCATTGTCTCTACGGAAGGTTGTGATGGAGGATAGCCACCAGTCTCAGTGGGTTGTCCATTCATGTGCCACCAAGATGTATTATGATGCTCAACGATAGTTCTGGTGGCCAGGTCGTCCATGTGACATACCTGACATTCTGTTGAGATGCTACACATGTGGGCGGGTGAATGCAGAACATCAGAGGACCTCCAGTTTTCTCTAGACATTACCCATTCCTATCGATAAGTGGGCTAAGGTATCCATGTACATCATTGTTGGCTTTCCTTTTACACATCAGGGTTATAATTCCATTTGGGTGTTGATGAATTATCTGACAACATCATACCCCTTCATTCTTATCGGTGATATAAGTAATGTGGATGAGTTGGGCCGTTTGTGTCTTCAGGAGGTGATGAGACTCCATTTTGTTCCATTAGATGTTGTCTCAGATAGAGACCCATGTATCAATTATTAGTTCTATGAAGGCCTTTGGAATGCCTTTGGGTCTCAAATTAAGAGGAGCATGGAATACCACCCTTATACGGATGGTCAGACAGATCGGGTGAACTAGATTTTGGAGGACATACTTCTTGCATGTGTCTAGGACTTTGGAGGTTCTTGAGATATCCATTGGGGATTGGTTGAGTTTTCATATAATAACAATTACCAATACTTGAGTCAAATGGCTTCATTGGATGTTCTCTATGGTCAGCCTTGTCGTTCCCTCTGTGTTGGGTTAGGTAGGTGAGACCTCGCTACTATGGACGAGTTTGGTGTAGGAGACTTCTAAAAAGGTCAAATTGATTAGGCAATGTTTATTGATAGCTCAGAGTCGCCATAAATCTTATGATGAATAGAGGCATTGAGACATGGAGTTTTCTGTGGGTGATAGGGTATTCCTGAATGTGGCCCCTCGTCTGGTCCATCGTTGATAGGGAAAACAAGGGAATCAGACACTATGGTACATTGGACCTTTTGAGTTCACTGACCATTTTGGAAAGATTCCATAGAGGTTGGATTTACCTTCCTAGATGACATCCATCCATGATGTCTTCCATATCTCCAAGTTCAAGAAATAAAACCCAGATCTATCCTATGTGCTGAGTTGGTATGAACTATAGATAGATCCTGACATGTTAGTTTTTGAGTGACCTGTGCAAATTGTAGCCTCCCAAGAGAAGGTGCATTGGGGAAAGTCTATTCCAGTAGTCTAGGTTTAATGGCAATATGGAAATGATTCAAATTATACATGGGATATGAATTAATGGGTTGAGGAAGTGTATTCATTTTTGTTTTTAGATCATGATTTGGGTTGACTTTCTGGGATGAAATTTTTTCATAGTGGAGTTAATTGTCTCATGAATGACTTATTTTAAAGTTATTTTTCATTTAATTCCCATTAAATCATTGTTTTTCCTGTTTCCCATGAATTTTTGTGGAAATGGTGGGTTTTTAAAAAAAATTCCAAACTGTGTGCCCAATTCCAGATTTAAACACATAATTTTTTATTTTATAGATAAATAATTTTTTAATTTTTTTCATACATTAGAATTCTTAATTGGCCTTCCCTTGCCTATTAACAACATCGTGTAATTTTGGAGCCTTTAGAAATCCATAATCACTGTGTATTTGGGTTATTATTAAAGTAGTTGTTCCAGCCCAAAAGCAAATTTCCAGTTTTTTTAAAAACAATTTATTTAATATCTTATTACATTTTAACGATTTTCCATTGATTCTACTTGTCACTCAAGAACACTGAACCTCGGTGATCCCCCATGCACTTATCCATCTCTTTGGAGCTCTTTTGCATCGCCGTATAGGACGAACCATCTGAAGCTTTCACATTTGGTCTGGATTTAAAAATGTAATTTGATTCCTCCATAACTCCTTCATTTTCACTCTTTTCCATTAATTTTAGTTGTAAATTAATATTCTATTCCTTTTTACCACCACAATTTCATTTTTTTCTATTTTGAAATTTAGATACATATTTATTTGGGGATTTGTTTTCTTGATACCTCAGGTAAGTGGGTCTCCTTCATCCTTCATTCATTTCTCTTATGGTTTCATTCACTATGCTTAAGTTTTATTCCATTATCATTGAAGTCCCAAATAAACCTAGTGTAGGGTTTTGAACCTAGGGTTTAAACATGGGTTTTAGTAGGACAATATTCTGTTTAAGGCTTGATCTATCCTCCTTGAGGTACGGTGAAGGTGCGTTTGAGTTCTCGCATAGAGGATTCAAGGTTTTCATTACTTTTGTAGGTGACTAAATTATGTTTAATTTTTTTGACTTAACATCATGTATTAATTGTATTTTCATATTTATTTAATTTTAATGATGCTTTGAAAACTGGTTTTAGAAGTATTTATTTTTAAAATGAATTTTTTGTGTCACCATAATTTGAAATTAGGTGTTTTACAAAGAATCATTTCATTTCATCACATGGAGATACCATATAATTGCTTAGTTTATTTAATTGAAATAAATGAGTTCTGAAAATACTATTTTGAAATTCTATTTTCTTTGGTGGTTGTTTCAAAAATCTGTTTTAGTGGTGTTTTAGAAACACATAAATATTTATTTTCCATGTTTGTAAAAAATAGATTCTTTACAATGTTATCATTTCATAAATTATACGGGGATACCTAATATTTATTTATTCGGTTTAATTGGAAGGTTTTTAACATTAATTTTTGTTCTGCTAACTTAATGACTACACATGGTGTGTGACGTGTTGGTTTCATGGAGTTTTGGGCACAAAAAATTCATGATTTTTAGAAGTAGATTATTATAAATCAAAATAGTTCATTGTGTGTTTTAAGTTGAATATAGTGTCTTTAGATTATTTAATATTTATATGAGACTAGTAGTTGTGTTTTTAAATGAAAAAGGATGTGTGTTTCTTCCTTAAATTGTTTGAGCATAAAAGGGGAATCCCAGGTACATAGGTTGGCGGATATGTACTAGTATAACTAGTGAACCAGATGGGTGTTGTCCATGTTTAACTATGAAAATGGATAACAACAACTCTAAATAATCTTTATGTATTATGGTGAGAACTAGGTTATGGGTATGTTCCCTACTAGTGTCTCATTTTTGATAATAGAGTTTTCTATTGTTACTTTTTACTAAGGTATGAGGTTCGTGGTGTCTGAGACTCTCTAGTTTCCTAGAGGTTTTCTAGATTTTGGTGCTCATTGGTTTTTTGAAATTTACCCTTGTATTAGGGTGTGATTGGATGATATTTACAGTATTTAAAATTTATTATTTAATTTTGTTAACAATATAAAATTTTTATTTTAAAAAAGTTTTCAATTGGATGTTTCACTACATGGAATTTATCGTCGTTTTCTCTATATAGTAAAACTACACGATTTTCTCACTGTATTTCATACCATTTGGAATTTTTTGTGGTATTCTATTGGTATTAGGAAAAAATCATACATAAACCCCTTGGGTGTAAGTATAATTAATTATATTTGAGTCAGGTAATGGAACAACCTTAGTCGAAGGTAGTTCGGGTTGTTAATCCCCTTTTTGTATGGTGTTGTGGAGACAGCTCGGGGGTGACGGCCCCTTGTCATGTGGAATCATTATGGATGACTATCTTTTGTTTTTATAATTATTTGGACCGCTTGTGTTTTTTTAAATCCTTTTATTCATTACTAGGATTGTTAAGACTTATTTTTCATGAAATATACAGATTCTTATTAATGATTGTTTTTAATGTCTTATGCTTTCAAACGTAGGTAAATTGTTCCCAACCCTAATTTATTAATACCCGAGAACTTGTGACTGCCCATAGGGATAGGGAATGCCTTTTGGGACATGTAATGGGATTGATTTTGTGTAGTTATTAGTGGAAACTATATCTGATTCATGACATATGCTATCTCTAAAATACCAATTGCAAGGTCCTTTAGGGGTCCGTCACAAAGGCGACATTCAATAGGTAATTTTCTCAAATCACTTAACATAATTTATTTTCATCTATTGAATTATACTCACCTAATTTATCCATTAAATAATAATAAGAATAGTATAATTTATATCTTGTAATTTTATTTTTCTTATGGAATATCTTATACATTCCCTTTTTATTCCATCGTCTAATTCAATGAATCAAAACCATTGTCCAGTTTATGGCAGTTAACACTCCCCATGGATAACGATTTTTTTCTCTTACGTCTTTCATGGATTATGATAAAATCATTATAATGGTTTATTATGATTTTAATAAGTATAATATAACGTATACAATGTTATGTTACTAAAATATAGATATAATATTAAATAAAACCAAAAAAAATTCTGTGATGGTTGGAAAAACTGTCAAAATAAACAAAACACTTATCGATAACATTTTATAAAATGATTCATCATCATTACAGAAAACAATAAGATATAGGACCATATATAATATTTTGAGTCTGTTAATTACATTAAAATAAATATCTTGAGTATTATTTTCATTTAAAAATAAAATCCCTAATTACACCCATAACAACCAATCATGAAACCATTAAATGAATGGACATGAAATATTATAAATAACGATACGTTATCAATAAACATGTGAACAAATGTTATAAAAAATGTATTTGAAATATTAATATAGTATGTTAATAATTTAATAATATTATTTATACAGTTTTAAAGGAGGTTTGATCTAATTTTATGAATATTAAACCCGAGGTAAGAGAATTCTTAACCCAATTTCCATTATTTGGGATAAACATCATCTTCATTGATAATTTTTTTATAAAATTATTTGAGATATGAAATTTTATTTTATTTTAATCAATTTCCAATTGTTTTATGTGTATTTATATTGGAGAGAAATAATCTATTCAAATTATTACCTCTCACTTCAGTGATACGATACTTACAAGGGAGACTTTACCAAAAAAACCTTGTTTTAAATGTCATAACGGTTTATTTTTAAAATAAATAAATTTTTTGTCAATATAGTTAAAATTAATTTTTTGGTTATGTTTACACTTAAATTATTTAAAAATATTTTATAATATTTCACAAGATTGATTAAAATGTGATACATTTATCGTTTCACATTAGGAGAATTCATTTAGAAAAATATCCATTGAAATCATCTTACAAAATTCTAAATTAATGTTTTTTATTATATATATGGATGAATATAAATTAACAATTTCATTTCAAGATAATATTTTAAATCATACATTATATGTTTTGATTTCCTAATTTCAAATAAATTTTTTTCTATTTCACATGTACAATTTTTCAAATTGAGTGATTTCAAAATGAATAATTTATTTTCTTCAAAGAATGTTTTATGATGTAAACTGTCATGATTTATGTTTTTGTTATGGTTCATGGGAATTTTTTATAATGATTAGTGTATCACTTAAAGACCAATGATGGTTTTTTCAATGATAGTCCAATGACATATGCTTACATTACTAACTAATTACATGTGGTTCTGTGATAAACAAAGGAAGATTATTCATGTTATAACCATCATTTCGTTGGTTACTCTATATATGTAAGATGAAAAAATTGGTTATTTAATTTATATGTGGGAAATATAAAATTACTTCCATCCTAACATTATTTACACTTATATTTTTTCTTATGGAAACTCATGAAAATGAACAGATTTTAAAAAGGTTGGATACAAATCATTTTGAAAATTTGATTCTATTTTCCTAGTATAACGTTATATTTATAATAAAAATTTTAATTTGAATTCACTAGAATAACAATTTATATAATTTTATGTTCCTTATTGAAATTTTTTGTCATCCAAAATGTTAAAAGTTTTTCCACACGTTTTAAGGATGACTATGGATAAGGGTGAGATGAATGGAAATTGAGATGATTTTTCTTGAAGAGAAACAAATTTTTTTAAAATAATTATAAACTAAATGGAAATAGTGTATAAGTGTACACTTGTAATTTATGGGTTTACCTAGTATAATTTAATCTCATTTATCTAAGTGTGTATACCTACATAATTAATGAGATTGTAGTAATGTAAATGCTATTTTAAAATCAGTAGAATATATAAGGCTAGGTACTTACATAACATATCAATATAAGTCCAGTAAATATTGGGGAATGAAGAAAAAGGTTATTTTTAGGGAGTGTATAAAGAAAATGGTTTTGAAAGTGTTTATAATAGAGAATATGGGGTGGCCATTTATAAGAATGGGAGAAGACAGTCATGTAATTTTTGATTGGAAAAAGTGATAACCGAAATTTTGCCATTCAAAAAGAATCCAAAATTTGTCATTATTTAACCTTATAGGTTAGATGATCTTAATATATATATATATACAATTTATGTTAGACAACAAATATGTCCTTTTGAACCATATAATCTAATTTTAACCCCCTAGTAAACATGTTTCCACCTTTACTCTGATAATTAAATAATACTATTTTTACTATTAATTTGAGTCAAAATTTATGTCGTACTTATTAAATAAAATAACAATAATTAAAAATATATAATACATTTTTTAAAATTAAAAATACAAAAATTAAATAATTTATTTAAAAATAAATTTAATATAAGTGATGACTAGTGGTTTACGAAAAATTTATTTATCTGGGGAAAGATGATCTTATATTAACATTATAAATAGAAATAATAATTATATGGATTTTAATATAAATCCTTATATGTATAATATTTTATTTTTTAAAAAAACTATTATTCATTAGGGGATATTTTTATTAAATAAATGATGAACCATTATTCCATTTAAAATAGTTTTTAGATAAATGTATTTTAAACCCAAAATTAGACATATATTAAAACCTATAACAAGGGAGATTAATATGTAATTAATTGGTACAATAATAAATATATAATTGTTCTATTATTTAAATTTCATTGAAATTATAAATGGAATTTTAAATTAAATAGTTTATTTTACTGAATTAACAATGGTACAAAAATCAGTATTTCTCACATCTAACTGGAAAAATAAAATTTTCTAAAAAATACAAAACTATCACCCAAAGTAAATTTGAATATGATGTTTTAAAAAATCATTTAAATTTAGTAATATAATTTTTTTGAAATGGTATAATTAAATTTTAAATTATGTTGGAAAACCCCAACTAAACAACCTTTAAAAATGTATATTTTTTGAGAAAAAATTATTTTTCCTTCAAATTGAGATTAATTTAATTATAGTTAAGAGAGACCCACTGAATTTATTTAAGATATATATAAAATATATTATTTTTATAATTTAGTTAGTCCTTTTCATATCTACCAAAATAATGACTAGGTTATAAATTTCATGCTCAAAGAGTTATATATAAGTATCACATTTCACTTAAACCCAATGTTGCATGCATCGTAAGAAATCAAAGAGATTAAATTTGTTTAAAAAGAAATGTATTATAAAATATGTGGGTTATAGATTAAATAATAGCTATATTTTTTAACACAAATACTACACCTAACATGAGATTATACTTTTAAAATCTCAAGGTGATATACCTGACATGATCATCGAAGAAAAGGGGACAAGTTAATTATAGTGTTAAACATACTCGTCCACCATTCATTAACCCTTCTAGAGACTCATGTGATCCACTAATTATGAAATATTTAAATCAATAGGGACAAACAACTAAATAGACATGGTGTTATATAATTTCCATTATATTCCATCTTGTAACTAATTTAGGATGACTATTCTTTCATAGATCAAGACTCAATCCCATAAACATACACAAGACATGTGTTCCTAAAAATTAGTTAGGGTATCCCAATGGATTAAAAACATCCTCAACTCACAAAATCCACTCCAATGATTCTATAGGTCCTCTGTAACCTTCAGAGGCAAAGATACACTGAATTGGGATTGGTTCCACCCTTAAATCATGAATTTGGGAGATTTTTTCAAAAGACTATGACAATCTTAAAGCACTATGAATAATAAACAATATTTTGATAAGTTATATATATATATATATATATAAAAGAATCATAAGATCCACTAAATAATTATGTAAACAAAAATACTACCCATAAAAAAATTTAAAAAAATATTAAATATATTTCAGTAACATTATTTTAAAACAATTTGTTAAAATGTTATTTTTATTTAAAAAATAATTATTTGAAAAACACTTCAAACCCAACAATTTAACAAATAACATGGGTTAACCATTTCAAATATTTTTAAATCAAAAAAATTATTTTTTAAAAATATTCTTAGGTCCTCGACCATAAAATGTTTTCTATTCATTTTATGCAACACCACTTTAATAATTGAAAACCAACTTTCTCCTTTGAGCATTTATGTTTCGACTTTTATTTTTAATCTAACAAATAATTCACCAATAAAACAAAAAAATTATCGATATTGGACAAAAAAATATCATATATATGTAACACAAAGATATTTTAAAGTGATATATATAATAAATATTAATGAGATTCTAGATCTGGTGTATAGATTGGATGCACTATTTGGTGGATTATTCCCGAAACAAGAGTAATTCCAATTAAAGGAAACATAATCAATCCCATAATTTTTTAATGTTTTCCCAAACTACTGGGGTGGTAATGTGCACATTTTATTCTCTAATTTAATCCACCTAAAAAATATTGTAATCCTCTAAATCATTTGTATAGATTAAATGTGATCATTGATTGTCATTATCCTTGATCAAAATTCACCATGAATATATAAATAAAAATATAATTTAGGATGAACAAACTAACAGAAAAAAATAAATCAATTCCAAAGAAAAATAAGATATTATGAAACTCTTCTGGTGATTTCCTATCATATTTTGATGGTCCTAGTAACCAATCTACTAGAAACAAAAAAAGTTCATAGAGATATCTAAGAACATAGGTCCATAAATAAATACTTTATATCAATATTATTTTTTCCGGAACCATCATTGGAAAACCTATGATGGGAATCCCTAATCCCATAGGGATGAATACATGTATCATGGGAATCAGAAAAAAGATATTTCAAACAAAATTTCCTAAATAAATAGTAATAAACATAAATATTACACCCATATGAATGACATGACCATAACATTTGTTAAAGTCTATAAAAAGTAATAATAAAAATATAAAAAGTTAAAGAAAACTAAATAGTACATAACTGGAACACACAACCGTATAAAAATGAAAATAAATGTAAGTGTAAAATATCCATAGACACTAAAAATTGATATCATTAGGATTATACAACCAATACCAAAAAATAATACTCATGATACAAAAAATGATTTCTTATGTGACCTCTTTGTCACCCATCATTGATATTACCATCTCACTTCTTGAGTAATACCAATGATAAACCTGAATATGAAAAATATACATGGAATTTTTAAATTTCAATCGGAATAGGTAGGGTGTTAGTATAACTTTTTAGTAGGTAATCACCCCAGATTCTAGAAATTTCCTTTTAAAAAATAGAACAGCATTAGTAGTTTGAGAAAATATATAATTTTTTTCATATTTTTTATGAAAATGAAAACATGAGACTTTCCAAAAAATCATCATTTAAACAAAATCCTGTTTTACAAAAAAAAAATTATAATAGTTTTTCAAACTATAACCTTTTAAAACATACAATTGAAATGCAATTTTTAAAATAGTTTTTAATATTAACAAATGACTTTGAAGTGACATAAAAACTAAATATTCTCTAATAAATAAATCATGTAAAATTATAAAATAATATAATTCAAAAATGGAACTAAAAATTGGAAATTATAATGTATCCACGTAAAATAAGTGTGAAACAATAATGAAATTAAATTCATGATAATTTCCGAATCATCCCTTGAGGAGTCCCAAGATTTATTTTGGTTAAAACCTTTTACAATATAATCAATGCATCTTATAATCAATTAAAATCATACTTCCCCCAGTGGCCTTATATATACCACTACCCTATATTATTCCCATACATAAATTGATAATGTTTTTCAAATCAGAACTAAGTGGTAACAGTTTCTCATCCCTTTCACAGATTCACAGGATTCCCATAAAAAAATGTGGTAGGTGGTGAGGTAAATTAGTAAAATTTTAGATATAAATATATTTTTGTAATATCAATATTATGTTCCACCTCTATAAACCAACCTATGTGAAACCCCTCTTACTCCAATCCATCATAATCATGTAAACACATGGGGGAATCAGTTCAGGTTCCAATCATTTACGAAAATGATCTTACTGTTCTAGTGATTATTATATTTGAAACTAGAAGAATCAGTCCAAAAATATATAATAATCCCATTTCCAATTCAATAGCATTTTTATAATCCATTTTAATGTTCCTAATAGGATAGAAATCAAATTTAGAATGTTACCTTTTTGAAATCTATTTCAAGATACACTTTGAAATCGTACGGATAATTTAAAAACCCTATCTTAATGAAGGGAATCATATGAAATCATATAGGCATATGTATATTTCCATACACCTATATATTAATACATAAAAAACATATATATGTTCTAATGTATATATATATATTCATATATTTATATATAAACATTCATAAAATGTTAAAATAAGACCCAAAAAGTGATACATTTTATATGACACAAACATAAATGTCAAAGACTAGAACATAAAAACCCATTATAACATCAAATAAATCACAAATCCAATGAATTTAAATTATACAAGTACTTAAAATATCGATATAATTAATCCATCATTAAAAACCACATTAAACACATTTATGAATTTCCTAAAACATGATATATAACTATTTCCTTTCAAACCGTCTAATAAGATCCCTAGATGCCTAAATTGAATTATAAACTCTTTTGATAAAACCTAATTGACCTCAAATTTGGGAAAACCATTTTTGGAATGCCAAAAAATGAATAATTCCTTATTTTATTATCACAATTACCTTGATCTGTATATGGAAATGGAAATCATAGAATAATCACTAGAATACATTTAATATTAAAATGTGTCTTGATCAAGATGTCATATCTCACATCATGATCTATGAAACTATTATCTTTTATCCATGCTCATTTAGTACATTAATATTGAATACTATTAATCTCATAAAATAATCTCATGTAGTATAATTATATACATGGTGCTTCAACCTGAAATTATTCACATACCTAATCATGAACTAGTCCTAGAATCCTTTTTCATCGCTCATGTTTAATAATAAAATGTTTCTTATTCATTATAACATATAATAATAAATTTTAAAATACCAAGATAAAATATCCCAAAAGAGTTTAACGAACCCCTATTCGGATAACATTTGAATTTTCTTGTTATATTATTTATGTAAATATTATCTTATCTTAACTTATTATAACTTATGTTATCACGAATTGACCTGATGAGGCCCGAGGCATAACTCCCAAAGACTACCTGTAATAGGCCATTGGCTGGAGACTAGCGAAGAGTAGGATATCACATATATGGGAGGCCTTAGCCTAAGGATTATATACACACACCCCACAAGCACGGCCAGTCAATAGTGCATAGATATATAAAGATGAATAAGAATTCAAGTATATATCTATCTCAAACCAAATTACAATAGAATTACAGAAAAGGGAAAAATAAATATACCGAAAAACTAAAACTAAAAAATAATACAACCTACTTAGAAAGAGGGGATCAGTGTCAAATGAACCCACTATAAAACACCTCAACTATGTTCCGATAAACACCCCATTTGTTCTAGCTCAGTATGCTCCGCCTTCTATACGTATTCCAGGGACTCCGTCAAAAGGAATGTGTTTTGAACAAGAGACAAATCATGTGTAGGAAAAACCAAGACATGGGTCAGTATAAAGATACATAGTAAAATACACAAAAAATAAAAATAAAAGGATCAACTGAAAGTTATTAGTCTTCTCATCTTAGATTTATGGAACCCAAATGATAGAGAAAGTTCATATTGAGACCATCCACAGATAGACGCGACTAATCAGGTAAAACACATAAAGCATCAACCGCGAAGTAACAACACCTTAAGGAAACAACTAAATTCATAGATATACTCATCTATGGAACTAAGCATCAAGAGGTTCTGACCTCATCACTAGTGGAAGGTTCCTACTCATGTATCTAAAGGAAACTAATTAAATCATGCTCCAAGAGCTAATTCATCCTAGATTACACTCATTTGAGAGATGAAACTCTATTGATAAAACGAATTAAAAACAAAACATGAAAAACCCTCCTGGTGTCTTTATATGATAACACGCTCACTAGATAGTGCCACTAAATATGTAACATAGTGACTAATCCAAATCTAAATCCTCAGGAAGAGGATAAAACCCATGTTTTGCTGGGTGAAACAAAAATTTATCCATAAAAAATAAACATAGAAAGTGATATCACATAATAACATGAATCTAGAAAATATCACATAGTAGATGATCAATGATTGTGTAGTGTTGGTAATGCTGATTCTGAGAAATTCTTTGAAGAAAATGTCAAAATAGATCATAAAATAAGCACATCATGATATATAGATCGGGTGTCTTCACCCATGGATGATTGGGGTTCTTACCCTACGAGAAAATAATAGGTAGAGGATCAGATCTTGGTTATATATTGGAAATATAGACACCAAAAACCCTAATAGGTAAACACAAAGGGCTGTTAGGATTGTGGTTTCCCTCTCAGGGAGTTACATGCTCTATGTCCTAAGAGTCTTCTATCAATGTGGATTAATAAAACTCACTAGAGAGTATAGGAAACTTATATTTTAGCTTTGTAAAATAGTTGAAGAGGGGTCATAATCTAGTAAAGAGGATTTGATACTGAAAAACCTCAGAGTAGCCGATGAAGGGTCAAAGTATGGTGAAGGGGAAGTGATACCGAAATAGCTTCATAACTAAAGGAAAAGGGCGAACCAGTCAACTAAGTGAATAAAATCTTGAAAAAATAGGGACCAGGGGGACCCAATAAACCTTTCGGGTAAAAGTTTCACCAACCCAAGTGACCAAAAAACATCTCCAGCACACAACGTATCTTTGGAAAAGACCTTGGCCAATGTCATGTTTTAAAAAAATCACATAGGATAGGATATTAACGTTTCAAAATATCATAACCGGTAAAAAGGGAATAAAAATCCCAAAATGATCCTTATGGGGACAACCACAAAATTACTAATAACATTATAAATATCACACTATTTTGATCCTCATGAAAAACACATAGATTATTGTTTAATAAAAAAATCAAACTTCATATTTATTTATAAAAATCATGGATGCAATTCTGCTGATAGCGCATAAATCAGAAATCTGACGTAGTAGATATGTTTGAAACAAGAATCGCAAGATAATAATAATAATTATATAATTATTATAATTGGACATTTAGTGCCACTAAAATTGGAGCTCAAAGTGTAACGTTCTTAAGGGCGACTCAAAATTTTTTTCTCACAACGTGGTTGATGTCGTTTTAGACATAAAGAGAATTAGATATCTAGTTTGAGAGATATGTGGTGTTTAAAACTACCCGACCCATTCTGGCTGGACTGGCCCACTCTAGCCGGCCCAGTCTACCTCACCTACCCATGGCCTAATACCAGCATGGATTATATCCTATAGTTCTACATGTTGTCCAGTGGAATCTTCTGCATCTGGGGCCTGGTGCCATAATGCGGCCCACCACTAGCCACCACCTTCTGTAGTGTATCTCTGCATGTAAGTGCACCATTCAGAGACCACCAGAATCACCCTTGTGCTCTGAAAATTATGTTGAGACCTGTTCAGGAATCCTCAATATAATATCTTGACATAAAAAACCTCTTCTCACAGATCCATCAATGCTTTGAACTGGAAGGAACCATAAACAAAGGGATCCAGATTAAAACTCTAATCAGCCTACCACGAGGTGATATGTCAAATCTTCGGGGTCAGATTCATGCCTTGAAGATGCTGTTGCATAATCCGAGAGTGGTTGGTGCCAAATACATGTCTGAAGGCACCACATTTGGTTAATTTTTTGGTTCATTAATCAGAAAATAGGAAGAGAGGATGGTGCTACTCTTGCATTCGCACCAAGGGTAGAAGGGGATATGTGTATTTAATTTTCAATTAGATCCAGTCAACATAACATCCTAACCCCTACTCTCATTCGATCCGACACAAAACACTAACAATGTTTTTTCAGGGCAAGAGAAAAAATGACATCTTGAACTCAATCGTAGTATTTGAAATTCAATCTGAGTATCCAATAAAGTTTTATTTGTTATGACACCCAAAATAAATAAATAAATTTTTTTATTGAAACACCCATGGTATCTTTTCCCACAAAAGGCATATACCCACAAATGTTATAACATTTCTATGGTGAATGAAATGATCTGGAATCAACCAAGCCTTGATTTTATGATATAATCTACTATTTAAGTTATAACTTATTTCTTTTGTGTTCATAGTATAAAAAAGTTAATATATTTAATAAATTTATTCTAGGCACACTGGGCCACGGAATATCACACTGTCTCAGGGCCTAAATCTAAAAATATATGTATATTTTTTCAAATGTCTTACAAGTAATGTGTTGAGATTCTACATCCTCCGCACCTTAATGCTTTTACTCCATGAAATGGAAAATTCTAGACATGAGGGAAACAAATTGGACTCTGAACTGCATATCCCTCTCCAGTGTGTTCACTAAAAACCTCCACAAATCCATTCCAAGGGTTCCTATACTTTTGAAATCACAGACTTAGGGGAACCATAAGGGATACCACACCCATGTCTAGTTCATCCCAGTTTTACATAGTGTTAATTATCACATGTCCCCTCATCTGTGATAGGTGGGGAAAACCAAGCGTATGGTCTCCTATAGTCATAGGGTCTAGCAGTATGCCTCCAGGATAAACTGACACAGAGACCAAAAAACCTACTCCAAACACACAAGACAAAGGATATAATACATTACACCATGAAACTATATAGTTTACATTTCACTGAATCACCAAAATAGTTCTGTTCTTGTCTAAAAAATGTGTCCTGGTGGAGAATGATTCCCTCATTTTTGTGTGTTTAAAGCTAGGTCAAACAACACAATGACCACCTCATGAGATAGGGGAACCAAGAAGACGATGAACACAAGAGGGTATAATAGAACAAAAAAGGTCTTCCCAACCGCACACCATGGGTCTTACCTGGCATTTCACACAAACATCCCAACACACAACCCCTCCTAAGACACACAATTCAGAGGGACGCATCCACCACACCTTGAAACTGTCAACTTTGAGAGGCCCTCAGTCTCCCATATTGTTTTTCCATATAAAAAACACACTTTTCTGGGGGAAGGATCCCTCTTCCTTGAGAATTCGAATCTATGATGAACAAAACTAACCCAATGTCTTATAGACACCCTGTGTCACTCCAAACAATCCTCGAAAAAATAGTTGAAAGAAAATAGTACCTATTAAAAGTTTTTACCAAACCATTGAAGAATGTATATAGAATATATATCAAACCTCTATCCACTTATAAAGCCTTTGGGTTGATTACCTATTTGACCTGAAGCTGTCCCCCACATCATCCAACTTTCTGAGCCAGGCATGGACTACTAGGGGGTGGAAGTGGAAACTCATATCATCTGCCACTTCCCACTCCTACACATACTCTTCCAACTTGACTTCCACCTTGTGGACCTCCATGCTCGATACGCTACTCCTAAAAAGGTGGTCCATCGACAGCCTCCCACTCAACAACACGACAAGTCATAAAATATCTAGAAAGATTCCCCCGACCCACACAAGAATACCAACTCATTACTTTTGCCTGAACAAAACCATCCTCAGATCCTTGAGCCTATAATACTCTATCCTAGGGTCGCATCCTTAATCATCATGCTTTCTCGGACCACTAAGCCTATCGTCGGCTACCATCTACCGAACTAAGTGTTCTGTTCTTAGTTCCTTCATGCCTAGAACTAACGGTTAGAGTCTTATCTTCCAGAAAGCTCTTCACCATGAAATCACACTCCAACAATCTGGCTTAGGTGATAATGAAAAATGACACCACCACTAACAAGATATCCCAATGCATGACCAGATTGAATATATGTGCTCGAATGAACAGATCCCAAACCATATCTAGCGAGAAATGTGACAGGGCTATGGACCTCATTGAGTACTCTTCCATGGTATTGTTCTCCTATTGAATATATCGAATCTCCTAGATATTCATCAACATCATCAGGTCGGGATAAAAATCCTCCCTGAAGATCCTCTCAAATATTTCCCATGATAGAGTCGCCTCTTCATGGGTCTACTTCACAAGACTCCACCAACTCGCGACATAACACTAAAAAGGGCTCTCCGCTTGGACAACCATCTGACTGGGAGGTATCTTCATAAGGTGGAAAACATGTGTGATAGTCAAGAACATATCATTAGATTCCTGGGGTTCTACATCATCCGAGAACCTGAGATGTCACATCTTCTAGAACTCATTCCAGACACGCATCCCTCGCGCATCCTCATATTGCACAACCAGTGAAAACTACTGCTCGACAAGTGGTAGACTAATTGGAGTATCACCTAGTGGTCTAGCCTCAGAATATATTCCCTGTAAGGATACCTCTCCATAGGGAGGATTGTTACCATAATACTTTCATGGAACCCTTTATAGCTATCGTCATAGAAGCTTCCTCAAAAAACATCAAGACACACCATCGTCAAAGAGTATATTTGTGGAGTTGTGTTATGAAGGTCAAGGAAAAACCAAATCCAATGCCAATATGATGAATATACACAAATCTCCCTTCCACTATTGTCTTAATGTCCTATGATGAAAGTCTTTTTATTAGAGTCCTAGTGAATGGATATGTCGGCCGCCTCACCAACACTAGAGTCCATGTCCTGAAATATAATCTTCAAAAACACTTTCTCTATGAAAAACATACTATGATCACAAATGTAATCCAAAAGTAAAACTCGCTCTGATACCGCTCTAACTTGCCCCAAACCAATGGGGCCCATGGAAAAACTCCTCATGCCCACCTCTAATAGGATATGGGAAGAAGACTAGTGCAAAGTATCCTATTAGACACATGGGAGGGATTAGCCCAAGGTACTCGTATACATGCAGCCACATACACCTAAATGCAACAGTGTAGAGATGTATAATAACAAAAAATAATTTCATGAACACAACTATACCAAACCAGAGTAAATTATATATACAAAAGGTAAAATATAGTTACCGACAAAATAAAACTACCAAAGCATCCAACCTTCTTAGAAGGAGCTGATCGTTGTCAAATGAACCCGCTAGAAAAAAACCTTTGCTAAGATCTGATAAACACGACGGTCGGTGTGCCTCTTATTCCTAGTCCTCTAAAGACTTCTTCGAAAGGATTTTGGTCTGTACAAGATACAACACTTTTGTGGGAAAGGCCCATCCATGGGTGATTATAAATATACTCAGTAGGTGTCCCAAAAAACCCAAAATATAAGGAGAAACTGAAAGGAAATAACCTGCTCATTCAAGCAAGAGGGAACCCAAACGATAGAGAAAAACCATATTAAGAATATTATTGGCTAAACTTGACTAGTCAGATTAACTGCATAAAGTGACAAACCCAATGTGACCACAGCACAAGGAACCCTAGAAATATCCCAATATCCTCATATTGGGCACCAAGCCTTAGGATGTTCTGACCTCATTACCAGAGATAGGTTCCTACTTGAGGCTCTAATGAACACCAACTAAAAGATGCTCCAAGGGACGAGTCATCCCATACAAAACTCATCGTTGAGATTTCAGAATATGGGTATAACAAAATAATAGTACAACCCAAAGAACCCTCGTGGTGTCTGTTATTGAGGATACCCTCGATGGGTAACACCACAAAAGAAGCCACCCTGTGACTAAAACAACTCTAACTCATTGGGTAGAGGATCACACCCAGGGTCCACTATGGGAATATAAACCCTATCTAGAAACACCACACATAGAAAGGGGTATTTTATAACAAACTAAATATGAAAATAGTCACTCATCAGCGGATCAATTCTCATGTAGTGTTGGTCATGACAATTATGAGAAATCCATTTACAAAAAGTCACAATATATCATAGAATAAACGCATCTGGATACATAGATAGGGAGTATGTTCCCAAAACTATCACGGGGATCTATTCTGAAGTTGATAATCCTTGGTAGAGGATCAACAGATGATTAAATATTATTTATGATGATTCAAAAAACCAACGATTTAAATATGATGGGATTTGATTATTGTGTCAGGCCACTTGGGGTGATATATGATTCCAAATCTGTGGAGTAGGCTGCCAAAGAAGATAAAGAAAACTCACTCCATAATGTGGGAAACCCAACTGCTTGTACATAATGTAGCTAATGAGGGGATGTTTCCTAAGTTCAATATAGATCAAGAAGGGATACAAAAATTTGATACAATAATATGTGTTCCATTTTTTGTAAAAATAAAGAACTAATGGATTGATAAAGATCATATCTCAACATTCCCTATAAATACTAGAACATTAAAATGTATAGGGACCATCGTTATCTGTATTGGCGGGATAACAAGAAATTGGATATAGTCAACTACACAACATGGTTCCTATTGTGTTAGAAAGTGAAGGAAGAGAGACAACTTCCTAATGGTGTATTATAACTACTACCCATTCCGGTATAGATGTGGGACAATATCACTATAGAAATTGTAACTAGTATCCCATGAACTTCCAAAGGAAACAATGCGATAGGGGTTACAATGGACCGTCTAAACCAGACATCCCATTTTATCTCTATTTGGTTAGATTTCTCTCTTGGTCATCATTACATTATTTACAAAAGGAATGTTATAAGGACACTTGGGGTACCACTCTCTATCGCATATGATCCTGATTTGACGTTCACATCAAAATTGAAGACATTTTGTTAATATGAATTGAGTATCAAATTGAATTTATGTATGGCCTATCACCCCCAAATTGACAGAAAATTTGAAATAACTATTCCGACACTTCAGGACATGATGAGAACATGATCAATGGAATTTAACGGTTTATGGGATCAACATCTCCTATTAGATGAGTTCCTTTACCACAAAACATCAATTCACATATTCAAATAAAACCTTATGAAGCTCTATATGGGATACAATATGGAGATTCTACTTTCTGGGACGCAATTGGTGAGAGAATATTTCATGGGCTTGAAATTGTGCATGTGACGAAAGAAAATGTTAATTATATCCAAAAACACAATAATGATTTTCAGAGTCAGCAAAAGAGATATACATACAACCATCAAAGAGACTTGGAGTTTAATAATTGTGAAAAAACACATCCTTTGAATTTCACAATATAATATAGTCATTTAATTTGGGAATAAAGCGATGCATAGCCACATGAACATCGTCCCCTATGAAATCATTGATTGAATATGTGTAGTGGCTTATCGGCTAGGGCATTCACCAAATCTATCTCAAGTTCATGATGTTTTCCATGTATCTCTCTTAAGGATGTACATACCTGGACCTTTCACAAGTACTGAATCTAGAGGTGGTACATCTAGAACATGATTTATCTTATGAGGAGCTTTTGGTGGAGTTATTGGACCACATGGACAAGGTTCTATGCAGTAAGACTACCCACATCGTCAAAGTGTTATGGATGAACCACATGTATAAAGAAGGAACACGTGAACTAGAGGATGCAACGAGGTAGAAGTACAATCACGTTTTTTTAGTTGAGGGAATGAGATGAAATTTTGGGGATGAAATTTTCTATGGGGGAGGAATGTAACGTCCGAAACTTTTTAATGATAATTTTTTTTCATCAAAATGATTGTTATATTTTTACCAAACAAAAATAAATCACATTAATAATGATGTATTTATATTTAATTTAACAATTGGTTTTTGAGATATTATATTTTCATTGGTCAATTATGACTTTTGGTCAAAATGACTATTGGAAACTATACTCATAACATTATTATTATTGTTTATATATAAAAATGATGATTGTAAATTAATGCAGAATAAAGAGTTTATAGCCTCAACCAGTAGAATTGGGTCGTACGAAGCCCATGTTTTAGATAATGAAAAGAAACTAGCATAAAAATGGGAAATTTTGTACATAACATACATGGTAAAAACAAGTTTTATTTTTCATGGTAAAAATTTAAGAAAAATTCATTGTTCGGATAGAGAAAAGATGATTACATTGAATACATAGGTAAAACAAAAAAGGGGTAAAAATTACATTACTAAATAAATTTTAAAATATTTTTTAAGAAACATTAAACACTGAAGATTTTAAATGAAATGTTCACTTATAGTTGTAGGTTATTTACATCAATTAATGTCATGATTTTTTCATTGGATAAACCCATGAAAATGAGATAACACTCCTATAAGGTCCCCCAATAGCATTATATACAAAAATCCCATGTGACATTATGTTCAATGAAAAATATTTATATATTCTTTTTTATTCATTAAATTTCATATTCAAAAAATCCAACTAATTGATATAGTTCAACAAAAAGACTATACTAGAGTGAATATTTAACTATATGAGTGACATAATTGATACAAAAGGATCAATCAAATTGATACCACTTGTAACATCCCACCCCTTCTCATTGTCTTTAGAAGAGGATGAATTTATACATTGACTTAGGAGATATCATTGAAAGCCCGTTGGAACCAAAATATGTGCCACATGATTATTCTAGTAATTAAATGGTTGGTCTAAAGAAAATCAAGAAAAAATTTCCCAAAAACCCCCTTACGGGTCTACCACATGAATCTCGTCTTCTTAACAAATGTAAAGATCATGTGGAGATCCTATAAAAAAAATTCATCCATGAACATGAGAATCTCTATGAAGTCTCTTAGTGACTATAATGGCTCTTCACGACCATGCTAACCAAGATAGAGTCCCTATGTGAGTAAAATATTGATTGGAGCCCATGTAAACCCTTGATGGTGTCCCTTCTATAGTTTAGTGGAACCAAAACCATTATTTTAGGTAAAATAGTTTTCAAAAATAACATTAAAACTTTTGAAACTCGTATCCTATAAATACCCCGTTCAGGTTGAAAATTTAGGATTATTACCCCAATATTGCATCTTTCTAATTTCTCTAAATTCATTAACCACCTGAGCATTGTGAATTGGGAAAATGGATCATCCATGGTACTTGGGAGTCATGACACCACATTTCATTTTCTCTTGTATACTTATGCCTTTGCTATTGATTCCTTTCACGTAAGCCTACACCCATAACTATGGAAGAAGTTCTTATGGGGAACTAGATGTTTCACATATAACTAAGAATACACCAAGAACTCTTTTCCAGATCCAAGACATCATCTCCATGAACGTTTATTAAGATTCATGAATCCTACTTTTTCATGAATTCCGTGACTTATTTGAAGTACCCGAGCTTCGCAAAGAAACATTTTGTGATTCCATAAGCTTCACAATTCCCCATGAATGGGATATTCTATGCTACATCCCTTCTACTGACACCTATTCATGAAGGTTGTGTTCTCAAATCCACCACACCAATCCAAGACTGGTCAAAATGTGCCTCAAATCCATATGTGACCTATTCCACCCTTTACTATGGCCCAATATAATTAACGTGTTTCCCATGACTCCTATCTTATAAATATGTATGATAATACATGTTCATTCTTAGAATATTAATGCTAAAGATGACCTCATGCTCTACCAATACTCCCCTTCATTAATTCAATACTTCAATAAATCCATGACATTTCTAGGGGTTCATTATCATTGGTTATATATGCCCAAGGGGTAAAAATTGATCACCCCATGTCTGATTTGTTTCATGTTAAACATCATAGCACAAACATATTTATCACATGAAGTTAATCTATGGAATTTACATGTGGATCTAGCACAAGAAGCTCTATGTGTGAGTGGAATGGGATATTATTTATATAGCGTACCATAATATGGAATGACATCCTCCCAACATGGAAAGAAATCTTCTCACGTGTAATGAAATCTTCTAGTGCAAGATTTAATGCATTAGAATCCCACAATATCTTATTGGCACTTCATATCTAAAAAGTGTATCAGGTCTACTACCTGGTCATGCTTATCACACCGTGCTTGATTAATGTGGGCATAGATGTTAGTTTTTACCATGGTTACAATAACATGTACACTCTTTCAGGAATCTTCATAATGTGTAATCCTCATCCATTCAAAACATCATGGGATATGATTCCAAACAAACATGGATATGTAGGAATACCTTCTATGGAACAAGGATACCACCCAATTCACCATGATATTATCCTACCCAATTCCTGGTAAAAACACACCACTAACCCAAGAGGCTCTATATCCTTCAGGTCCATTGGTAAGCTCAATGCATAAGCCCCACACCCTCCAACCAAGATAAATTCTCTTGTGAAAGGGCAGTTTCATGGATAATCATCACATCATACCTCTTTAAAGATTAATTTGTGATGTAAGAATTCTTACCAACTTATGATAAACAAAATGGACCGGACATATCATAAAACCATAAACTATAGTAAAAAAACAATATGGGTTTTGATACATGTATTCTAAATATGGTATGGTGGACACCTCTATGAGGTTATTTATAGAACAATAGTAAAATTAGGTTTCTCACTTAAATGTGGGTTCCACCATGATCCACCATTATTGGTGTTTTGATCATCCTTTATAATGTTACATAATAGCTTTAATGAAAAAATATCAAAGATCCTCCTTCATAAGGTGTTTAGATCCATCAATATAGTAAAACATCATGGTTCTCCCTTCTAGGGGTGCACCACCATAGTGTGATATTTTCCCTTAATGTTACACACCTCCTAGATCCACTTCTATAAGACATTATGATCCATCAGTCTATAAACATTCTTGTTTCTCCCTCATAATGATGAACCTCTTGGATCTTCCTCTATGGTGTGTTCTAATAAATCTCTTTACACCTCTCCAAATATGTTAAATCATTTAGCCCAAATAAATACGCCTTGGTAATCTGTCACATACATAACTTATTTTAAAGTTATTTTTAATTTATTTTCCATTCATGCTTTGTTTTGGGGGTTTCCAAAGGTTTTGTGGAGAATATGTGAGTTTTTATGAATTGGGCCAAACCGTGAGCCCAATTCCAGATTTAAAAATAAAATTTGTTTCTTTTATAACTTTTTCATTTTTTAATATTTTTCATTAATTCCAACTCCTAAATGTCCTACCCCGATATATTAACACCAAATTTAAATTTTGAGACATTATAAATCCATAGGCATGGGGGATTTGGGTTTTTATTTGAGAATTGGGCTAACCTGAAAGCCCATTTTCCAGTTTTAAATTGTTTCTTTAAATTTTTAATATCTTATTCATTATAATGAATTTTTCGGTTATTCTACCTCCCCCTCGACCCTAAGAAGCCCAGGCGCGCTCCCATTACTTTCCCCCCTCTTTGGAGCTCGTTTGCATCGAGATTGAGTGCTGAAATGATTAGGGTTTCTAAAATCGGGCATATTTGAGGAGGTAAGTTGTTTCCATCATAACTCTCTCAATTCTTACTCTTTTTCCCCCATTCCAGTTCCTATATGATATCATAATACATTTTTGAACATACCTTTAATGGTTGGATGTTTTCAAATTCAGATTCTGGTGGATTTTGGGTCGTTTTATTCAAGATTGTTTTGAGTAAGTGTTTCTCTCTTCAATTTTTCATTCTCCTTAGGGTTTCCTCCCTCTTTCATTATGTTATAAAATGTCCAGAAGTTAGGGTTTGATACTAAGCTCTGATTTGGTATCTTTTGGGTCAATTTTTGGTGTTCTAGGTCTGGATTTATATTCATTGTGGTGCGGAGGTGGTCTGCTTAAGGTTTCGCACCAAGTTTTGAGGGTTTCAACTCAAAAGGTAGGTGATTCCATGTATAACCATATTATGATGAGTTATATTGCATGGTTTATTAATTTAGTATGTTTATAATCTGTTTTCTGGGGTGTGAAAACTTTTTTTGTTTAATTTGGTTAAACATATAATTTCTAGTTGTATTTTATCTTGAAATTGGGTACTTTTCATTTGTGACTCTTGGGGTAATGTTTGGGTTTCGTTTATAACATATGAAAGTGATTTATTAGTCTTTAAAGGGGCTGAAAATTCTGGTTTGGTAATTATTTATTATCATGTGGGCCTTAAAAGGAGTTTTTTTATTTAGTTTATGGTGTAAAACTAGGTTGTACTTCTTGAAGGTGATTTATGAAAACGTGTGTTTTTCATGTGTATCTTTGTGGAATTATTTGATGTATTTTTATAACACTTGGGGTGCTTCAATAATTGTTTTAGGGATGAAAATTATGTTTTGGATTGTTATTGTTATGATTTTGGTTTTGAATGAGGGGTTTGAAATGGGTTTAGTGTGCAAACAATGGTTATACCTCTTGGGTTTGTTTTATAAAAATTGCAAATGTTTTTTTTTGGTTAAAAAAAGTTGGGAAATGATGTATATGTACTGTTTGGGTGAGTGTGTTAACCTAATGTGGGTTTTTGAAAGGTAATGTTATGATTTGAGATGTCAAACATTTTTTAGAATGTTTTATAAATTGCCGAAATGTTTTACTAAATTGTGTTTTGTGTGCAAAACACGGGTGTGGGATGTTTCAGGTGAGTTTATTGATAAAATTAATTGTGGAGTTGAGAAGGGAATTATGTGACATGAGTGTGGGTTGTTATGTGAGTTGAATATCATGTAATGGTTTTATAAAATCATTTAAAGGATTTGTGGAAGTGTTAAAGAAATGTGAAAAGTGTTGTAGGCAATTTTGGTGTGAGTTTGATTTCAAAATTCATTTAAATGAAAAGTAAAATTTTTGACTTGTTTGATGTACATGGGGCTGTTTGGTTAATGTGTGATGTGGAAGAGATATTTTCATGTGAAAACTATACTTCTTGGATTGTTGAACTTGTTTGAGCCCAAAGGGAAAACCCGGGTATCTAGGTGGTTGGACGTGTACTAGTATGCTAGTGAATCCGTGGGGTTTGGCCTCAGTTTCACTTAGAAAGATTGACGCTTACAACTCTAACTAAACAATTATGATGATTCCTAGGGACCACTAGGTTATGGGTATGATCCCTACTAGTGGCTCGTGCACGAGAACAGATATTCTTTGTGGTTACTCTCACCGAGATATGAGGTACCTGGGACCCACAGCTAGCTAGTGCCTAGGGGTTATTTCCTATTACTTGTGATCATTAGATCCTTTGTACTTACCGTCGGTATATGGTATTGTTGGCTGGAAAATTCAGTAGCTTTGTTATTTATTTTAAAATTTTTGGTCCTTTAAAATTATCCCACATGAAAACTGTTTTCATTTATTATTGCATCCTTTATAAAATTGTAACTAGCATTTCTTATTTACAAAACATGCAATGCTTTTTGTCATGAAATTTTTATCACATGGAATCTCTTAGTGGTGGTTTCCTACTGGGCTTTCGCTAACACCCTACTTACACCTATGGGTGTAAGTAGACTTGCTTGTTTTATGTCACAAGTTTGGGTACAGGTTTTATGCCATTGGTTCAGGTTTTTAGCTGTCCACTGGGATGCAGTGTTGTGGAGATGGCTTGAGGGCGGTTCCTCTTTCCATGTGGAGGTTCTTGGGCTGTCCTTATTTGGTTTTGTACCTTTTAATGGTCTTTAAACATAGTTTTAACTTATGTATTTCAGTTCAAATTTTTTTTAAAAGATGGGTTTATTTAAAAAATCCAGATTTGTTTTATTGAGTTTGTTTGTTGTTTAATGTTTATAAAATCACGTAAATCATTCCCAATTATCATGATATGTTACCCGGGAACTTTTTCCAAGCCGTGGGGATCAGGAACGCCCTTCGGGCCTTGTCATGGGCCAGGTTTGGTGCCGGTTTGACAGCGAGCAGATCTGGGTCGTGACAACATGTTATCAGAGGAGGTTCTGCATAACTCTTTGGGTCACGTTATTTAGGGAATAGTCGGGATATTATAAAGTTAGGATTGTTGGGACATGTTAGTTTGGTTATGGGTAGTGTGCATGATCACCACACCTCATGAAAGGATTCGAGTCACCAGGGGAAGTCAGGATTTATCAAATTCCTTTGGTTTTCTTACTTTGATGATGATTAGGGGAAATGAAAGGAGAGTTGGGTTAATGGTCTTAGTGAGCTCGCAGGGCATGGAAAGCCATGTGAAGCCAGAGATATTCCCTAGAACACTCTCTGTGATAGTGAAGTGATTGGAATATGGCCGCCAACCATATTTCCAAGTCACCCACTGAAACTAGTTTCCTCTCGCATTGTTTTGTGCTTTATTTTTGAAATCTTGAGACTTTGGTTTTAAGGTGACTTGGTTTTAATAAGCGTAATGTTTTTATGAAATTATTTTAAAATAACAAGGGAATGGTTTGGTTTATGAAATGGAAGAACTGAATTTTCAAAATTGTTTTGAAATGTAAAATGGTGAACTTACACCTCTTTGAAAGCAGGAACTATATTGAAGTTGGTTTTGAAAAGTGTTTCCAATAGAGTTTTATAAACAATCAGAGTGTGTTTTAATGGGATGAGATGTTTTGAAATTGATGTGAATATCTTGAAAGTGAGTTATTCTAAAAATGGTTCTGACTTTCTGAAAATTTTTGTAATATGTGAGTTGGGATTTTGATCTTGTGGATAACGGTTTTGAGAAAAAAGGATGTGTTGGTTGACCGTTTTGGTTTTGAAAAGTGGAAAGAATTATTGTCTTATCCATTGGTATTTTCGTGAGCAACCACATGCATGGGATTATATGGGAAGATGGATGGTTGATGACATGACTGGATGAGTGTCGAGATGGATATGAGGAGGGTGCCCGGTGTGGCACAGAAACATGCATGTGTAAGGCCCATGGGGTACCATTGGTGGATGTGCTAACCGCTGAACCATTTGTATTCAAAGAAAATGTTTTTAAAGAGAAACATGATGACTTGATGAATTTTTTAGAATGGTTTATAGTATGTGTTTTTGGAAAATGTTGATGTTGTGGGATGTTTTGAGTCCAAGAACCCCTCCTGTTTGAACTGTGTTTTGGGTTTTGGTTTGATCAGTAAGTTGTGTTATAGGGACAGTTAGTGGTCTCTTTTGAAAGATTTTTTGGGACTCCTTTATGATGGTTCCCTTCATGGGTTTGGATCTATTTTGTGGTATATCATGACTAATGGACCATCTTGGTTGGGTCCTTGGGTTCAACCGTTGGATAAGGTACACCCCCATTAAAGGTTAGTGCACAACTGAAGTGCAACCAGGATTGTTTCTCCGTTTGAAGACCCACCAGTTGATCAATATAAGGAATATTTTTCTTGAGATTTTTAGATTGAGTCTAAACCCATTCCTTTCTTTGATTTTTATATCCTCTTGAAACGGGAGACTGCTCGTGGAAGGATGAAAGAGACCATAGTTTCTTATGTTTCCTGATTTGTCGAAGGTGGATGTGGTCTAGGGATGTTAGTGTGGATGAGTGTCTTCATGGTGTCTAAGAGGGCCTTTGGGGTTCCTCAAAGTTTCTTTGAAGCATGAGTTCATGTTAGACAACCAGTGTGGGAAATATGGTCATGATAGGATATTGTGGCCACTTTCTAGAATTGTGTGTTGTTTGGGGATGTTGTTTAAGGTCCCTCTCTATGAATTGTTTATATCAGTCCCAATGGCCATGTTTGGTGATGCCTTATGATGTCATGTGATCTATTGACCATATAGGTGAATGTCGTGAAATCCTACGAGAGTCCCTATTGTGTTGGGTGAATGTCTCCCTTGTAAAAACATCAAAATCTACCATTTTAGAGGAAGGTGAGTGTAGGTGTTCTTTACTTCTATTGTTTATCACTTGAAAAAACAAGGTGTGATGTGTGTGCATCTTCATAGACCTTGTTTCAGTGAAATATCAGGATAGGGTAAAGTGAGTATGGAATTTTTTATGTCTGGAAAACTTATCTTGGGTTGCGGTGTAGGTGTTGGTGGCACCAAAAGAAGAATTCTCATTCAGTGGGTTTCCGAAGACTAACTGCGTGGCTGAATGTGCTTCAATCATTTGAGCTCCAACCATAGGTCTTGGAGAGAAGCTAGCTCGTAGTCAGGGACCATGTACAAAGTCCTATCCTAAATATGAAATATAGGATGAGTTTAAACCTCTTGTATCATTATCTTTCTTATTTTGTTCATGTTTGGTGGAAATCGATGGAGGGCCTTGTACCCATGACATTGCCCAATGTCATTCCCTCCCCCTTTGGTTTCTATTGAGTCTTTGGATAATGGTTGGAAATTTGGCTACACATGCTGAGCACATGGTTTGTGAACGATTAAGAGAGACTATGTGCCTGAAAGCCATGCAGGAAGATTGATCAACACAATTAGTTCACGGTTTCACAAACTGTGCGGACTAACCATGTGACCTTCCCAAATCTTGAAATTTTTGGGTCTTTCTGTGCCGGCCTATGCTGGTCGATTAAGATGGTTGGTTATTACGGTGGGGAGAACCACTATGATTCTCATGTATGTTCCTTTGGAAATTTTGAATGGAAGTCTACCCTAGGTACCAAGGAGTCCATTCAGGCCTCCCCATATTAGTGTCCTGATTCTGTCTCGAAAAGAAATAATATTGGTTGTCTCTTATGGTGGGGAGCATATTAGTGTCCCCCTGTACCAGTACCATAGATTTATCTATGGTTTTGGCTTGGTGTAGATAGTCTTATTCGGATATATCTAGATACCAACATATTCCTTCAGTAAAAGTTGGTACTGGAGAGCGCCCAATGGTTTAGTTAAAGTAAGGTAAGTGTAACCTTGTTCAAAGTTGTTGTTCGTTTTGGTGAATTGCTTGAGTCTTGTTCAGATAGTGTTTGAAGAGTTTTATTTTGGGATAAATTATGAATGTTATTGATCCTTTTAGGAAAGTCATGTAAGTTTTGGTTGTGAGAGTAATCCTTCCTTAATTGATCACTGGAGGTGTTTTGGCCTTTGGGGGTGAAACCTTGCTAAGGAGTACCTATTGGTTTATCAGTGGGGTTTGCTTGTTTCTTTAACCTTACAGTGACTTTCCGTGGAGGAATGTTTTCAAGGTGGGGAGAATTGTAACATACATAACTTATTTTAAAGTTATTTTTAATTTATTTTCCATTCATGCTTTGTTTTGGGGGTTTCCAAAGGTTTTATGGAGAATATGTGAGTTTTTATGAATTGGGCCAAACCGTGAGCCCAATTCCAGATTTAAAAATATTTTTTTTTTATTTTATAACATTTTCATTTTTTAATATTTTTCATTAATTCCAACTCCTAAATTTCCTACCCTGATATATTAAGACAAAAATTAAATTTGGAGACATTATAAATCCATAAGCATGGGGGATTTGGGTTTTTATTTGAGAATTGGGCTAACCCGAAAGCACATTTTCCAGTTTAAAATTGTTTCTTTAAATATTTAATATCTTATTAATTATAATTAATTATTAGGTTATTCCACCTACCCCTCGACCCTAAGAATCCCAGGCGCGCTCCCATTCCTTTCCCCCCTCTTTGGAGATCATTTGCATCGTGATTGAGTGCTGAAATTCTTAGGGTTTCTAAAATCGGGCAGATTTGAGGAGGTAAGTCATTTCCATCATAACTCTCTCAATTATTACTATTTTTCCCCCATTCCAATTCCTATATGATCTCATAATCCTTGTTTGAACATCCCTTTAATGGTTGGATGTTTTCAAATTCAGATTCTAGTGGATTGTGGGTCGTTTTATTCAAGATTGTATTGAGTAAATGTTTCTCTCTTCAATTTTTCATTCTCCTTAGGGTTTCCTCCCTCTTTCATTATGTTCTAAAATGTACAGAATTTAGGGTTTGATACTAAGGTCTGATTTGGTATCTTTTGGGTCAATTTTTGGTGGTCTAGGTCTGGATTTATATTCATTGTGGTGCGGAGGTGGTCCGCTTAAGGTTTCGCACCAAGTTTTGAGGGTTTCGACTCAAAAGGTAGGTGATTCCATGTGTAACCATATTATGATGAGTTAGATTGCATGGTTTATTAATTTAGTATGTTTATAATATGTTTTTTGTGGTGTGAAAACTGTTTTTTTTTAATTTGGTTAAACATATAATTTTTAGTTGTATATTAGCTTGAAATTGGGTACTTTTCATTTGTGACTCTTGGGGTAATGTTTGGGTTTAGTTTATAACATATGAAAGTGATTTATTAGTCTTGAAAGGGGCTGAAAATTCAGGATTGGTAATTATTTATTATCATGTGGGCCTTAAAAGGCGTTTTTTTATTTAGTTTAAGGTGTAAAACTGTGTTGTACTTCTTGAAGGTGATTTATGAAAACGCGTGTTTTTCATGTGTATCTTTGTGGTATTATTTGATGTATTTTTATAACACTTGGGGGTGCTTTAATAATTGTTTTAGGGATGAAAATTCTGTTTTGGATTGTTATTGTTATGATTTTGGTTTTGAATGAGGGGTTTGAAATGGGTTTAGTGTGCAAACAATGGTTATACCTCTCGGGTTTGTTTTATAAAAATTGCAAATGTTTTATATGGTTAAACAAAGTTGGGAAATGATGTATATGTACTGTTTGGGTGAGTGTGTTCACCTAATGTGGGTTTTTGAAAGGTAAAGTGATGATTTTAGATGTCAAACATTTTTTAGAATGTTTTATAAATTGCCAAAATGTTTTACTAAATTGTGTTTTGTGTGCGAAACACGGGTGTGGGATGTTTCGGGTGAGTTTATTGATAAAATGAATTGTGGAGTTGAGAAGGGAATTATGTGACATGTGTGTGGGTTGTTATGTGAGTTGAATATCTTGTAATGGTTTTATAAAATCATTTAAAGGATTTGTGGAAGTGTTAAAGAAATGTGAAAAGTGTTGTAGGCAATTTTGGTGTGAGTTTGATTTCAAAATTCATTTAAATGAAAAGTGAAATTTTTGACTTGTGTGATGTACATGGGGCTGTTTGGTTAATTTGTGATGTGGAAGTGATATTTTCATGTGAAAACTATATTTCTTGGATTGTTGAACTTGTTTGAGCGCAAAGGGAAAACCCGGGTATCTTGGTGGGTGGACGTTTACTAGTATGCTAGTGAATCCATGGGGTTTGGCCTCAGTTTCACATAACAAGATTGACGCTTACAAATCTTACTAAACAATGATGATATTGATTGGGGACCACTAGGTTATGGGTATGATACCTAATAGTGGCTCGTGCACGAGAAGAGATATTCTTTGTGGTTACTCTCACCGAGATACGAGTTACCTTGGACCCACAACTAGCTAGTGCCTAGGAGTAATTTCCTATTACTTGTGCTCATTAGATCCTTTGTACTTACCGTCGGTATACAGTATTGTTGGATGGAAAACTCAGTAGCTTTTTTATTTATTTTAAAAATTTTGGTCCTTTAAAATTATCACACATGAAAACTGTTTTCATTTATTATTGCATCCTTTAGAAAATTGTAACTCGAATTTCTTATTTACAAAACATGCAATGCGTTTTGTCATGAAATGTTTATCACATGGAATATCTTAGAGGTGGTATCCTACTGGGATTTCTCTCACACCCTACTTAAACCTTTGGGTGTAAGTAGACTTTCTTGTTTTATGTCACAGGTTTGGGTACAGGTTTTATGCCATTGGTTCAGGTTTTTAGCTGTCCATTGGGATGCAGTGTTGTGGAGATGGCTTGAGGGCGGTTCCTCTTTCCATGTGGAGGTTCTTGGGCTGTCCTTATTTGGTTTTGTACATTTTTAATGGTCTTTATACATAGTTTTAACTTATGTATTTCAGTTCAGAAATTTTTTAAAAGACGATTTTAGTTAAAAAATCCAGATTTATTTTATTGAGTTTGTTTGTTGTTTAATGTTTATAAAATCCGGTAAATAATTCCCAATTATCATGATAAGATACCTGGGCACATGTGCTAGCCCGTGGGGATCGGGAACGCCCTACGGGCCTTGGCATGGGCCGGGATTGGTGCCGGTTTGACGGCGACCAGATCTGGTTCGTGACATAATCAATGGGCCTGAGGTGAATATCTTGGAAGATATGTGACTATGGAATAATACACCGCATAAAAAACATGGTATTACAATGGTTATAGCCTTGGATCAAATAATCCATTTGCATCAGATACCTCATGATCGATATGGGATGCCTTAGGTTCTACATATAAGATTCCTCCCTTTTTCCCCTCCCATGAGGAGGAATAAAAGTGTCCAATGTTCCTAGTGTTTAGAAATGTCTGTGATACCAAATGTGACTACTCTTATGAACAATGGATGATTCCCTGTCGAGACCCATAGGATTGTCTAGACCGAATTAGTGTTATTAATCGGCCTTAAAAAAAGATGGCAAATGGAATGTGTTATGTGGACATGAAAAAACATTATGAGGGAGACCCAGACTAAAAGCGATGTTCCATAGAGGAATCCATTTATGGAGAAACAAACATTAGGTCATTATATTTTGATCAAGGATCATATACAATCGCTGAAAGTGGTGAAATATAAATTCATTTGGAAAGATGTAATGAGTGAACACAAATGTGACCCCCACATGTGTTAACATGAATGACGACATTACTAATATAAAGAATCATAAATATAAATCATGAAACCAATGTGAAACACACATCCTCAAAAATTGGGACTATAATCATTCAAAGAACCACGAGATTAGCATGGCACTAAATCATAAAATCCAACGGCATGACCAACAATGAAAATAGTGGGATCGATTTGGAAATAATAAAAAAAAATGTGGTTGTTAAACATTGGGAATTATTGTGGATCTCTTCATCATCAAAGATCTATTTCACTGAACATGGATGATTGGACAACACTAGGGAATTTAGAAATAAATTTCTTGTATATGTAATGATAGTTGAATCCTTCTACTTTATAGGACCCATCCACTTATAGACCAACCACACGACACCCAAAAATTCGTTGGAGGATAAATTGTAACATGTCCAACTCACATGTGTCCACCTCTTCCATGACATCATCTATAACTAAATATATCATGCTCACATGCCCTAGATAACCCTTATGGATCAAACAGTGGCGGTAAATGGACAACCATGAACATATATATGAGTAGTTGGGGTTATTCACATAATGGGAATGGCCCTCCATGACCTGGAGGCTTCAAAACCTCTTTGACACCACCCCCAATGGATGAATAGGTATCCCTGCACCACACTCAAACATCAAACCTCTTTGGGAGCCTTTCCCTAGAGATATCATATGACTCACTCGCCTACACCGAAGAGGTAGGGGATTCCCATGTCATCCCTTCAATGAGTACCACCTGGGTGCCTCCAATAATTTCTCTCACTAGGACCCATCAGTACCAACAACGAATAGTCTTTTTAGATGAAGGATAAGTGGATTATACACCTTCGTTGGTGGCCTAGTTCTAGACCACCAACATAAATTTCAAACTCATTCCAAAGATAATGCACACAAGTAGGCTGAGATGACTATTTCAATTAGAAGTGTCACTAGAAACTATTTTGGGACTACCTGTAATGATAATATTTATTACATAGGTCCTCCCAATATAATCTACAATCAAAGAGGTGATCCCACCTACTCTGAAAATAAACATTGAGGTCTTACCAATGGTCCCATCGATCAAAGTGGAGGACCTCTTTACATAATAAGAAGCGAGTATGGAGGTCCTCCCCATGATGCTACCACCATCCATAACAGATTCCATCACCATGTCACAAAAAATCAGCTCAAAGGACCTCCTCATGAAATTCCCATTATAAGAGGACATCCTACCCTCTTCCACAATCAGTAAAGAGGTTCTCCATATTCCTCTACCAAATTTCCTCATGGAATCCCTCTCCATGTCAATTCCAATCAATAAGATGGTCTTCCTCATTCCATTCATAGTTCAAGTGGAGGTAACCCATGTTGTAACGATGATCTAAATAGAATTCCTACTCACTTCAGCCTTAGTCAGTTCAAAGGTCTTCACCATACATATGGTTTCCAACATTGAGGTCATCCATGATTCATAGCTGACTAGAGTTGAGGTCCTCCACAATCCTCTAATGATTGACTTGGAGGCCCTCCCCATATTTCTACAAGCTAAATCATAGGTCCCCACCACTAAATTATTGATCTATATGAATGTGTTCCTCGAGCTATAACTTTTTGTTATGGAGGTCATCCCCATCCCATTACCACCAATCCTAGGAGAGTACCACCCTTCTCTAACAACAATCGATATAGAGGCCCTCCCCAAATCCCAACATATCAAAGTGGAGGTCCTACCAATCATATCATCCACTGACATGGTTATCCTCTCCATGATGAAGAATTTTCCTACCTAGATGAACCATCAAGATTTAGAAGTGTGAACATATCACACCGACAGAAAATTTACAAGAAGTAACAATTCATTTTAAAATATGTTCACCTCTTAAATTATGAGGTAGAATGCGATTCAGTGATGAATCCTTCACCACATACATTATATTTAGAGTCTGGGGATGTAACACCCCAATTAAATAAAGAATTTGACATTTTTATATTTATCCCTATTTGTGAATAAAATGTTAATATTAATTTAAAGTGAACACTATTCTCGATGGATTACCCAATATGCAACAACGAGTTCATTTGAAATCTTACGTTGCACTCTAATAATAAAATAATTTTATTTTAAATGGTAGCTAACACCTAGTTGTTGTAATGATGGGAATGAACAGAACTAACTACAAAATGATTATATATGTTTGTCAAATATTTCTACTTTTTACAATAAATGTTAGAGGATTAAAAATGTGAATGAATCCAACTTTATACGTAAACATTCTAATATTCTTTAAAAGGTCGATTAACCACCTTTTGATGGAGAACCTATTTTAAATCAACTTTTTGAAAACATTATGTGTTATATTTGAAAAAAACCAAATTCTTCGTTAGAATAAGGACATCAAAATTTACTTTGTGTAAATGTTTTGTATTTTTCCGATAACGTTCATTTTTTAATGAATAGTGAAAAATGATGTATTTAAATTGAAAACCACATTTTAATATAATTTATTTATATGAATAGATTATCTTTTGAATTGGTTTTAAAGTGAAATTAGAATATATTTTTACCATTTAATCCAATGGTGGTCATTGGAATTAATATCACTTTGATATTGGACATAAACGAGTGTCAATCTTTTGATAGATATTGTTTCTTAAAAACAAGCTATTTGATTTGACAGCGGGATTTAATTGTAAAATTAATTAATGAAACTTCTATGTTATTAATTTGGTAAAATAGAATACATTTTTGAATTCGGAATATCAAACATAGCTTAGGGTTAATATTTGGTATTTTTCTAAAAAACCTTAATTTTTGATGAATAGTGAAACCAAAAAGGTGTAGTTACAAAAACTGATTTTTCATTTAAATGGAACTTTAACTCTTCTGTGATTTGAATTTCAAAAATCAAATTTAAATGATTTTTATTATTAAGTAAAGTGTGGATCAATGGGATGAAAATAATTTTTGATGAAAAATAACTTTTAAGTTTTATTAATCCCGATTAATGGTAATTAGAGTGATTTAAGGTAAAACTTATATTATAATAAAATGAACATAACATGACACATTTCCTAACCATATTTGAGGATTCATGTCCGACCAAGACAACCCATGGGTCGATTTATGGGACCCCATGGAGCCACTTGGGTAAGATAATGACATTATGCCTTTTATTTAAAGTAAAAGTAAAAATGACACAAACATGTATTGTTTTACTAAAACTATTTTTACATGGGATTATAAAAGTCAGATTTTTGACTATAAAAAATAATTGGAATTTTAAAAATATTTCCTACATCATAGTATTTTTGTTATAATTTTTAGACATTAAATAAAATAAATTATTTATGACATCATAAAGATGCAGCGATTACCTCATTATTTAACGATTTAAATAAAATGAAATGATAATGTAAAATCTAAGACCTAAACATTTCAAAAACCTATTGTATGTGTTTATTTAGAACTCTTATCACCTTATCCTCGAAATACATCAATGTGGGACCTTTAAAATCCGAAACTCATTTGAAAATAAAGTAAAATTTTATAGTTTTCCAAGAGTGCCTCTCCTCTCCTCTTATAAAAGGCCTCCACCTCTACCACCATACCCACACCTCTCAAGCCATTTTCTCGGCCAATCTCTGATCATTTTATCTCTACACATCCCTATAATCATTCTATAAGCCTTACCTTAGGTATTAAGCTCTTCAAGAACCCTTTTGGTTCAATCCAAAGAGAGTTACCCGATTTTATGGTAAAATCTTCACTTGTGCTCTTTTGTTTTATTTTTCTTCTCCAACCCCCTAAACGCTTTTTATTCATTTATTTTGTAACAAAACCAGTATCTTCCATATACTAGGATGTTTGTATAATAATTATTCGAGATACACTTACACACACCTACATCTAATGGTTAAAGAACATACTTTTTCTGTTGATGGTGAATTTCTGTCTCACGAAACGTTGATTGTTTAATATTCTTTTAACACCTTCAAAGGAGGACATTAAGATGTCACCATATTTAGATATGATATATAATATATTTATGTTTTTCTTAAGAATATGTATTTTTCATTTATGGCATACCTTTATAGTTTCCATTATGGGTAAACATGATATCATCATTTTAGGAAGTGCGGACTACCGCCCCCTCAAAGTGATTTGATTCGTTAATACCATATGCGGTACATATAAAGGATATATTTAATGATATTATATATTATATCATACTGGAATTATAATACTATTATGTTTCATTATGTTTTAATTTCATTAAATATGAAATAGAAATGGAAGTAGCGTTCATTCGTACGTACGACTTACCGTCTCCATGAACGGTGCATTTCATTTCTTACATATAAATGTAATGTAATATTATAAATGAATTTATATAATGGATATATATTATATATATTATATCTACATAATTAATATAATTCTGGATATAATGGATATTTTATCGCATGAACAAACTTGTAATTACAAAGAGTTTATTTTTTACTCAAGTAGCAATGATCGTTAAAACGACCGTTATTAACTTAAATAATTACATAGTGTTCATGACAAGGTTATAAGTTATATAAAAGGAGTAATTAACTTGAAAAAGGTTCTAAAGAATGTATAAATTAACTCATGTTTATTATTCAGGAGATAAAATAACGATCAAGTCAAGTCGGATAGGAGATAAGGGATCCAACCTCTCTCTTTCTTTTTAAGTACTCTCTTTTATGTCATTTCTTTTAAGATCTTATTTCTTATGTTTGGGGATGTTCTTTTAAATTTTTCATACTATAATTTTTATGTTCACATTATAAGATAAACTATTTGATCTCATAAATACATTTTTGGATGTTTTATGTGGCGCTGTTAGGCTACCATGTTTTCGTAAGGGATTTTTCTTCTCACTTTTATTCCAGTGAGATTTATGCTACATTTGCCACCATTTCCTTTGAGTGGTGTATTTACTGACCATTATGATACACTTTCTGTAATATAATTTCATTTATTGGTATTTAAATATTCATTGTATTACCATTCTTCAATGGGGTGTATGTTTTGAAAGTTACCCAAATCGGTAAGGGGACCTTTCACCCTCCTCTTTTTAAAAGACTTCTTTTGTTATGTCTTTTAATTTACATATTATTATGTTGGGATATGTTCTTATATATATTTGTTGATGTAAATTTTATTTCCATTTGATGAGATACCATTCACTCTCTCATCAACTAATTTTCTGAATTTTGAAGTGACATCATTAGGCTGTCGAATTTTTACAACGGATCGTCTTAACCCAATTTTGATTTCTTTGGGTTCAACTTGTACTTCTTGAACATGTCATCCTATGAATATGTGTGAATGAACTCTGATTGTTTCACACATAATATCCAATTATATTGGGTGTATTTATATTTCACACACATAATTATGTGATAGATTTATCCTTAATTTAAGGATACCATATTTATAATGGAGTTCATCTCAATTTACATTTCCATTGGGACTTCATTGTTGTTATGCAACAAGTAACTCTTATATGGTGTGTATACTGTCCTTCAACATATTATATCAGGAATCCCTTTATTCTCATGATATTATAAAGCTCGGATTAAAGGTTATTCCGCAATTATTTGTATTCAAGAGTCTCTGATTTTGTTAAAAACTCTTTAACAAAAATATCATTTTAAATGTTTTAAAGATTCATTATTCTAAATCTTTATCGTTAATGTCCATTTTTTCAAAATGATTTTAAGTATTTCTTTATATGGACATTACTGTTTTAAAATTATAATTCCATTAAAAGCTTCAAAGTGGTATGAGACACTTTGATTCAAAAATCCCTTTTAAATGATTTTTGGGAATGGATTGATTAATCCAATATCTTGGAATTACTGATTATGATTGCAAATGAAATGTTGTTATTGAAATGTTTATATGTTCAATATTTTATGTGTAATAATGGTACTTGGACATTTTACGGGTGGTTACGTGATAAATCATATGACGGGTGGTGTTGTGAATACCAGGATGGGTGGTTACGTTATAATCTCCAATGCATTGGGTATGGAAGTCGGCCGTATGGCTATTCCATTAAGTATGTGTGGAAGTCGACCGTATGTTTATTCCATTTAAGTATGTTTATGTCTGAAGTTAACTTTTTATGTCATGTGTTCTTTATAGGGGTTTAATGGTAATCGTTTGGTTACAAAAGCGTAATTAATGGCCTTTTATTCAGTGAAGTGTTTTTACTACTTCATAAATGTGAAAAGTATTATATTGGTAATGTATTCATGGTTTACTTGTTTTTTTGAAAAACAAACAGTTTTCCTTCTTTTTCTATCCTTTACTTAGCTTGTTATTCTCACTTCAAGTTTTTTTTTTGAAATTTTTTTCACATGACTTAATGTGTAGTAGGGTCAAGGATGGGATCAAGGGAATTCCAGGCTATATAAAACATGGAACAATACATGTTTCTTTTAAAGAGTTTTTATTTTATGGAAACTTATTAGAACTGTCTTCTTTGTAATATTTTGAGATATAATAGTCATGCCCTAATTCTCTAAAACTCTAAACCTGAAAGGATACTCAATGTGAATTATTAATTTAGTTCAATATTAAGTAATGTTTATCGTCGGGGCCTTATAGTTGGTATCAGAGGTCAGTATAGATAACTTTAGAGGTTTGGGTATTTTTTACGCATAAGTGACAAGTTGTGTTTAACGACAATGGTTAGTATATTGGATGGAGTCATTGTTGTTTTTTTGAAGGTTGGAATGAGTTTTAGATAACTTGGATAAGTATATCTTATTGTTTATTTTCCTCTTTAGTACATGATGATTTTGTTGATATACCCACCCTGATTTTTTTTTGTTTTAGTAAATGGATAGATCTAGCAGGAACCAAAGTGACAATGGGTATGAAGGATACTATGGTGGTTCTCTGATTAAGAGACTGGATGAAATAGGGTATTCAATGAGGAATCTTGTGGTCATTCCAAACCAACTATCACAGAGTCATGATTAACCACTTGAACCTTGGTGTGTTCTCTAATACATCGTGTACGAGAGAACCAACTCGATGTGGAAGTTCGGATAATAATTATATAGGTAACCATTAGGGTTTATCTGATCCTTACTTAGACTTAATTATGGGTTACTATATGATATGATGTAATACGAAAGGTATTAGATAAAAATGAGGTTAAAATATGTTATGGTTATTTATGATGAATTTATCTCTTTTTTTTTGGAATGTTATAAAATTATATAGTTTTGGAAAAAGTACAACACGCAAACCGTGTGACAACTCGTCACGTCAGACGAATCTATGGGAATAGAACCCACAACTAAAGTGAAACTGGTATTTATCACCTACCACTGGATTACATGAAGTCCCTGGTTTGTTTGAAGAATTATTTGTATTTAGATGATTTTATGAATCAAGAATAGGTTTATTTTGGGTTATCTATGGAAATGATTATCCTATCATGGAAAATATGTGATTAGGCTAATTACTTTTCAATGTGAATCTTTAAGAGTAACTGGTGTTATTTGGAGATAAATGTTATGATTTACTTTGGAAGACAATGTGATTAAATCCTTTAAGGATTTGGGTTTCAATCTTAGTTTGGATTTCTTTGAAGAATTTTATCGATATCTATTGATTGAATGGTCTTTGTTGAACTTTGGGTATTGTTGGAAAACTTTTAGATATTAAGAATATATTATTTTAAAAGGGTTATACTTTTCTGGATTATCTGATATTGTACTAACTTTTTTGTTTTTGGTTTTGGTTAAATTCTAAAGACATGGGAAGTATATAGTTCTCTTTTGTGGATTAGGTGATTCTCTAGAAGTTGATTATAGTACTCTTAATGTGAACAAGTCTTCCTAAATACTCATCTTTTGGAGAAAATCTAATTTTGATTATGGAATCTAGTAAAAGTTGAAAGTCTATGTGAAAAGAAAGTATGTTTCATTATGATTTATTTAAGCTCAAAAATAAATTCCTCAATTAAGAGTAACATAAAATAAAAAAATTGTCTATTAAATTTCCCTACTGGGGAATCGAATACCGTTTAACCCATCACAAGCTTGTGATTTTCTTGTGGTTAACGTTCTCCAAGACATGTTTACTATCACTCTCCATCAGAACATGACCCTTTTTTTCCCTCCATATCCATATTTTCATACATGGAATCCTAGTATGGGTTAAATCGGGTGACCTTTGTACTTTTCTGCCATTCTTTTTTAGTGATAGTTCTACTAACTCTTGTTCTGATGTGGGACTTTCAATGAAGTTTCCGAGCAAAATTTTAAAATAGCGAGAATGCAATTACCAAAAGGGGGGAAGGATGTAACACCCCAGGTAAATAAAGAATATAAAATTTTTATATTTATTCGTATTTGTGAATAAAATGATAATATTAATTTAAAGGGAACACTATGCTCGATGTCTTACCCAATACGCAACAACATGTTTTTTTGAAATCTTACGTTGCACTCTAATAAAAAAATAATTTTATTTTAAATGGTAGTTAACCCCTAGACGTTGTAATGATGGGATTGAATAGAAGTAACTAAAAAATTATTATATATGTTTGTCAAATATTTTTACTTTTTACAATAAATGATAGAGGATTAAAAATGTGAATGAATCCAATTTTAATAGTAAACATTCTAATATTCTTTAAAAGGTCGATTAACCGCCTTTTGATGGAGAACCTATTTAAAATCCACTTTTTGACAATTATATGTGTTATATTTGAGAAAATAAAATTCTTCTTTAGAATCGGGACATCAAAATTTACTTTGTGTAAATTTTTGGTATTATTACGATAAAGTTCATTTTTTAATGAATAGTGAAAAATGTTGTATTTTAATTCAAAACCCACTTTTAAATCTAATTTATTTATATGATTATATTATCTTTTTAATTGGTTTTAAAGTGAAATTAGAATATATTTTTCCCATTTAATCGAATGGTGGTCATTGGAATTAATATCACTTTGAGATTGGACATAAACGAGTGTCAATCTTTTGATAGATATTGTTTCTTAAAAACACGCTATTTGATTTGACGGCGGGATTTAATTATAAAATTAATTAATGAAACTTATATGTTATGAATTTGTTATAATAGATATCATTTTTGAATTTAGAATATCCAATATAGCTTAGGGTGAATTTTTGGTATTTTTCTGAAAAACCTTAATTTTTGATGAATAGTGAAACCACAAAGTGGTAGTTACAAAAACTGATTCTCCGTTTCAATGGACCTTTACCACTTCTGTGATTTGAATTTCAAAAATCCAATTTAAATGTTTTTTATTATTAAGTAAAATGTTGTTTAATGGGATGAAAATAATTTTTGGTGAAAAGTAACTTTTAAGTTTTATTAATCGTGATTAAAGGTAATTAGTGCGATTTAAGGTAAAAATGATATTATAATAAAATGAAAATTTCTTTACACTTGTCCTAACCCTATTGGATGAGTCATGGCCGACCGAGACAACCCATGGGTCGATTTTTGGGACCCCATGGAGCCACTTGGGTAATATAATGACATTTATGACATTTATTTTAAGTAAAAGTAAAAATGACCAAACATGTATTGGTTTACTAAAAAAATATTTACATGGGGTTATAAAAGTCATATTTTTAAATATAAATAGTCATTGGAAAGATAAAAATATTTCCTAGATCATAGTAATTTTTTTATAATTTTTAGACATTATATAAATTAAATTATTTATGACATCATGATGATGCACCGATTACCTCATTATTTAACTATTTAAATAAAATGAAAAGATAATGTGCACTCTAAGACCTACAAATGTCAAAAACCTATTTTATGGGTGAATATAGAAATATTATCACCTTATCCTATAAATTCATCAATTTAGGACTTTTAAAATCCAAAACTCATTCGAAAATAAAGTAACATTTTATACTTTTCCAAGAGTGCCCCTCCTCTCCTCTTTAAAAGGCCCCCACCTCTACCACCTTACCCAAACCTCTCAAGACTTTGGTTCGGACAATCTCTGATAATTTTGTCTCTCCACTTCCCTCTACTCATCCTATAATCCTTACCTTAGGCAGGAAGCTCTTCAAGAAATCCTTTTGGTTCAAACCAAAGGGAGTTACCCGATTTTAAGGTAACGTCTTCACTTGTGCTCTTTTGTTTTATTTTGCTTCTCCAACCCCTTAATACCTTTGTATTCATTTCATTTGTAACAAAACCAGTATCTTAAATATACTAGGATGTTGTTATATGAATTATTATATCTACACATACAAACACCTACATCTAATGTTTAACGACCATACTGTTTCTGTGGATGGGGAATTTCTGCCTCACGAAACGATGATTGTTCAATATTCTTTTAACACCTTGAATGGTGGACATTAAGATGTCACTATATTTATATATGATATATAATATGTTTATTTTTTTATTAAGCATCTGTATTTTTCATTTATTTCATACCTTTATAGTTTCCATTATGGGTAAACACGATATCTTTATTTTTGGAAGTGCGGACTACCGCCCCCTCAATGTGATTTGATTCGTTAATACCATATGTGGTACGTATAAAGGATATATTTAATGATATTATATATGATAAAATACTGGAATTATAATACTATTATGTATAATTATGTTTTAATTACATTAAATATGAAATAGAAATGGAAGTAGCGTTCATGCGTACGTACGGCTTACCATCTCCATGAACGGTGCATTTCATTTCATACCTATAAATGTTATGTAATATTATAAATGAATGTATATAATGGATATATAGTATATATATGATATCTACATAATGAATATAATTCTGGATATAATGGATATTTTACCCCATGAACAAACTTGTAATTACAAAGAGTTTATTTTTTACTCAAGTAGCAATGATCGTTAAAACAACCATTAATAACATAAATGATTAAATAGTGTTCATGACATGGTAATAAGTGATATAAAAGGAATAATGAACTTGAAAATGGTTCTTCAGAAAGTATTAATTAACTCAATTTTATTATTCAGGAGATAAAAGAATGATCGTGTCATGTCGGATACGAGGTAAGGGATCCAACCTCTCTCTTTATTTTTAAGTACTATCTTTTATGTCATGTCTTTTAAGCTCATATTTCTTATGTACGGGGATGTTCATTTATATTCCTCATACTGTAATATTTATGTTAATATTATGAGATACCCTATTTGATCTCATAAATACATTTTTAGATGTTTTAAGTGGCGCTGTTATGCTGCCGAGTTTTCATAAGGGATTTTTCTTCTCACTTTTATTCCCTTGAGATTTATGCTAAATTTTCCACCATTTACTTTGAGTGGTGTATGTACTTCCCATTATGATACTATTTGTTTAATATAATTTCATTTATTTGTATTTACATATTCATTGTATGACCCTTCTTCAATGGGGTGTATGTTTTGAAAGTTACCCAAATTGGTAAGGGGACCTTTCACCCTCCACTTTTTAAAAGACTTCTTTTGTTATGTATTTTAATTTACAAATTTTTATTTTGGGATATGTCCTTCTATATCCTTATTGATGTAATGTTTATTTCCATGTAATGAGTACCGTTCACTCCCTCATTAACTAATTTTCTGAATTTGGATGTGACACTGTTAGGCTGTCGAATTTTTACAATGGAACGTCTTAACCCAATTTCGATTTCTTTGGGTTCAACTTGTAATTCCTGAACATGTCATCATATGAATATGTTTGACTGTCCTCTGATTGTTTCACACATAATATCCACTTATATTGGGTGTATTTATATTTCTCACACATAATTATGTGATAGAATTATCTTTAATTTAATAATACCATCTTTATAATGGATTTCATCTCAATTTACATTTCCATTGAGACTTCAATGTTGTTATGCACCAATTAACTCTTACATGGTGTGTATACTGTCCTTTGACATATTATATCATGAATCCCTTTATTCTCATGATATTATAAATCTCGGATTAAATGTAATTCCGCAATTATTTTTATTCAAGAGTGTCTCATTTTGTTAAAAACACTTTTACAAAAATATCATTTTAAATGTTTTAAAGATTAATTATTCTAAATCATTATCTTTAATGTCCATGTTTTAAAAAATGGTTTTCAGTATTTATTTATATGTACATTAATGTTTTGAAATTATAATTCCATTAAAAGCTTCAAAGTGGTATGGAACACTTTGATTCAAAAATATTTTTTAAATGTTTTTTGGAAATGGATTGATTAATTGAACATCTTGGAATTACTTATTGTGATTGAAAATGAAATTTTGTTCTTGAAAAGTTTATATTTTCAATATTTTATGTTTAATGATGGTACATGGACATTTTACGGGTTGTTATGTGATAAACCATATGACGGGTGGTGTCGTGAATACTAGGAGAGGTGGTTACGTTATAACCTCCAATGCATTGGGTATGGAAGTCATCCGTATAGATATTCCACTAATTATGCGTGAAAGTCGACCGTATGGTTATTCCATTTAAGTATGTTTATGTCCCATGTTACCTTTTTATGTTATTTTTTCTCTATATGGGTTTTATGGTAATCGTTTGAATATAAAAGGGTAAGTAATGGTCATTTATTCAGTGAAGAGTTTTTACTAATTCATAAAGGTGAATAGTATTACTTGGGTAAAGTATCCATGGATTACTTGTTGTTTTGAAAAACTAACCGTTTTCTTACTTTCTGTATCCTTTACTGAGCTTCTGATGCTCACCCCATGTTTTTTTTGAAATTTTATTCATAGGACTTAATGTGGAGTAGGGTCAAGGATGGGATCAAGGGAAATTAATGCTATATAAAACATAGAACTATACATGTTTCTTTCTACGAGTTTTTATTTTAAGGAATCTTAGTAGAAGTGTATTCTTTGTAATCATTTGATATGTAATAGTTATGTCCTAATTCTCTAAAACTGTAAACCTGAAAAGATCCTCAATGTGAATTATTCATTTAATTCAATATTAAGTAAGGTTTATGGCCGGGGCCTTATAGTGGAAATATCCCAGTAGGTGATGTATGTCATCATGAAAGGTTAGACTCAATGAATTACCAAATCCCTCGATAGGTACATACAAGTGGAGGGATATTTGAAATGCTTCTAGAGACTCATAGTATAACCATCTAAATAATAAAAAAATTACACCTCTATCTATACTTGATTTCATGGAAGGATATTATTGAATTATATAGATAATGAGTACCCAATAGAGTCACAAATTATATTTCAGCCTTTGATCATTAGGCCACGGTGAGCACCGAATATTATAATCACATAATAATGGGGTTTTACCTTCCTTGAGAGATAACCCCTCAAGAAGATAATAGTATACTCATGCAACGACTCTTCCACTAGCCAGCCAAATACCGCACAATTACATATTAGTTCCACAACCCCCATTATCTCAATAGGAACCAATCAGATACTGGGTCAACCAAGAGCATGGACCATCATTGTTTTGAATGAAAAACTACAGGAGACTCTGGATTCTGAATTATTGTTAGTAGTATTCTGGATGAATGAAACATAAAACATCAATATATTAGAGTCCCTAATAATGGATTAGGTTGTGTTATTTTTCCATACTATTAGATGAAACCCCATCACCTCTTTTATCTCAAATTTGTTTACATTAGAAGCCAAGATCACTACAATGAAATTTATTAGCAATGCTGGATGGTTGAGTTGGCATCAATTATAGTACATCAGAAAACCCGAGTCACTGACTACCACTGAAACCCCCAATAGAGAATAATTAATAGCCTCATAGTTCTCCACATAATAACTATAGAGGCATCCACACATGAGAAAATGTGGGGAAAGGGGAAGTAAGTAGATCTCCAATTTATCCCAATAATGTGAGAAATAGCCCTACCCATTGATATTGGGTAGTTTCCTATAGGAATATTTATGGTAAATATGGTTGATATTTAGATATTAAAGGATAGGGGAACCTATAGAGGGCTCGATAGAGAAAAATTATCCCATGGGATGTTCATTAATAAGAATAACCGCATACTGATGTTCGTACTTGCTAAAAAGGCATCAACTCATAATTAAAGATCCATCCACATCATTTCCCCCTGATAAGAACATCAAAAAGTTTAACGAGTTAGTTATGAACTCTAATCCATATGATCCATATGATATTATAATTGAGAAATAGTCATATCCCATGATAGATACTTATATTTAGTAGGTTCTAGATAAGGAGAAAATCATTGATGAGCTCTTTACTCAGTGGTGCCCGAATTATGGAGCTCTATGATAAGATCATATTCCACCTCCTTAATGGAATCCACAAGACATCCTATATCAGTTTTTCAAGGATGATACTATTGGTCATGTGCATCCAGAAAGATAAGAGGCATGAGTTTATGGAAATAGATAGTGATATGAGTTACTAAATATTCTTGAGTGACATGATAAAATTTCATGATACCTAGATCGAGCATCTCCATGATCCAATGAGATCTACTATTGTGTTTACATGAAATTCAAATAATTTGTTTTCATTTAAATTCTTCAAGATTAGAACCATACTGAGATGATTTGACAACCTCTCCACAATTCATCTCAATGGGAGGGAGATGCGACCTATGAAAATCCCACCAGAATGAAAGTCAAACCCAACATGGGAGGAGGATATTAAAGAACCATTATAATTTGGGAAACCTTGATTTTCCCCTTTCAACAGGATGGGTGACCCACTACAAAATCTACCCAATTCATCTCAATGTGAAGACCCATGGTTGGAACCTCATAGTAGTAGGAGGACACCATGATTTGATGTTTCATTCATAAAATGGGAAGGGCCTACATTTTTCTGCTAATTCCTATTTCTTATAGGGTAAATCACTAGTTTGTAAACCCTACTAAGGAAGTTTTTCGTCTAGTTTATCTCCACCAATAAGAAGATATGTATTGTTCAAAATTTCATGTGTAAGAAACTACCTAATGTGCATGTTTTAGTATTTTTCATCGATTAGAAGGGCCTCATGTATTCCATCAATATATTTATGACCCAAGGGAATCTACTAATTATGTGTTAGTTGGGAACTTCAAAATTTAGATAGTCCCTACCCTCATCACATAGATCTTCATAGGTGGGTTCCCAGATTTATCTAAAAGGCCCATATTTTATAGGATGCCATGCAATAGGCCTTGAACATGCATCCATTCAGTTTACCATCTCGTTCAAGAAGAACTTCCAAGGAAGATATTATCACAATAGTATAGGTAGATTACCCAAAGCCACTAGTGTTGTTTCCCCATTTCCACTAGAGCATCATCATGTGCATCCAAATGATTAGTCAAGCATTATATAGAATCAAAAGTCAATTCCCCACCAAGAGTTTCTTCCTCCCCATGACAATATGGATTTGACCCCTCCTTAGGATCAATCCCTTCATTAGGTACATTCTCCCAGGGTCCCCTTCCTAGAAAGTAAGAATCTAACCTACTCCATCAAGGATTAAAAGGTACATGGTTATATCCTTAGTGCCTTGTAACATGGTATTATAATGTTTCCAGAAATCAAAAATCCCCAAAATGTCAAGATTACCAATCACCACTACCATTTAACATTGTAGAAGATACTTGGTAATACCACAAAACAATGAAAATTATTTTGGGAATGACTTTATGACTAAGTGGAAAATGGTTTGGTCATGTTGGGAAATGTCCCTAAATAGGTGAAACACATATCTGTCGACACTAATATTGAGTAATAAGTTCATTGGAAATAGGTTTCTAATTCTAGGACTCAAAATTATGTTGAATATGTGGACCATATTGTTGTCTCTAATTCCCAAAGTGTCATTTTTCCAACCTATGTAGCCCTGAATCATTTTTATTCATTGTACCTCCTCTGAGTAATGCGTTTTCCTTCACCTGAAAAAATTATACATCTCAAAAGTGTAGGTTATAATGGAGAAATTGAATAAAAAGTTCCCCACTGGTTCTAAATAATTCCATAATCATGCTGATTTTATTCCCCCAGATTTGGGAATAACCCCGGGATCCTAATGGAATTGGAGGACCCATATTGTGATGTCAACGAGTAAAACTATATTAACACCATAGAGTTAGTGGATCCCTTAATGTGCCCTAATGGTGAGGAGTATCAACTGGAATCATAGGGTGCCTCTGGCTGACTCCATTAAAGTAATTTTTGAATGCATGAAAATGTCTAGAATTATCTTGCTAGTAAGACAATCAATGTTTTGTATTCAACCTAAACTAGGTAATAAGTGTTTCATAGATCTTAAGAGGAACATTCGTCTTAGATAGCCTAGTCATATACTCACCACAACTAAACATGATAAATGACTGGGATGTTCATCCAAAACCACAATGTGATCAGCCACATCAATTGAAATTTATCCCTCTTCCTGCTGATAGTTAGCTGGTGGGGTTTCTAGTTGAGTTATCTAATGACCAATATAACTTTTCCATCACCATCCAGAATATTTTGGTTTAACCAGTAGTTCCCATCATTATTCCAGATAAAGGTTAACCCCTTTTCTAGGGAAAAATGTGTTTGTAAATGGAGTACGATGTGTTGAATAACCATGCTAGAATATGATAATGGATCACAATCCTAGAGGCCATACCCATGTAAGAAGACATGTGAGAGGAACGTAAACAAATTTGAAAATACCCTCTAATTTAAAGCAAGTGTCAAAAAATTCGAAACATTTTGTAATTATTATGTCGATAAATAAGAATTCAAATGAATATTCTCTATCATAAGAGATGATTTGGGCTCCCTCATACAGGGGCACATTCACTTACTATACATCACATTCCAGTTAAATTGTGTGGAAGTAGATCACGTCCTAGTGGACATAGGTTCCTAGATCAATAAAATTTCTACTTGAATTCTCATCAGGACGGTATTGAATGAACCAAATTTTAGTTCCCATAACTGGATGATGTTGGGTCATGAAAAGATTTAGGTGAGACTTTTTGGATGAATATGGTTCAAGTCCCAGTTCGGAGGCTTTTAGCAAGTGTTCAGTTCAGTATTATCTCAAATGACACCACCAACAATGTATTAATGGGAATACCTAGAATTAATTTTCATATAGTATTCCCCTCATCATATCACCAAGTCCATAGGTTCTCCCTCAATGGTTTAGTAGACATTCATCAAGTTGATGCATCCCCCATCAACCCTTTTGAAGCCACCTATATGGATGCCAATTATTACAAGGAAAAAGAAATGAATGTTCAAACTAATGAGTATGAGCACAACCAAACACTAGCCACTCTATGGTTATAATTGAAAGATTATTTCATTCTCCAAATTCACCAATTGTAGGCCACGATTCTAGAATGGGGGGTTCTCACTGTTCATTTTAAGTGCAAAGGGAACCTCATCACTAGGTATAAGGAATGTCAAAAAATTACCTCATAATACCAAAAAATTTATCCCCATGTGATACTAGAAACACCTACCCGAGTGATGTAATGAGATGTTTTCCCCTTGCTATAATTTTATATCATACCCTCATGTTTTTTCATGATTCATTGATTCGTAGTTAACTAACCTACCACTTTTACATTGATATCTTGAAAACACCATATAATAGAAATCATAAAGGAATTGTATTGATATACTTGGTCACCATGGTTGTTGTAGATAATTACTCTATTTTTATGTATTTTGTATCCGACCCTCTGGGCTATAGTGTTCCACTAAAATCAATCGGTCAAGATGAACTTCCTCCCTCCGATTTTCCTACCTCAACTCATGAAGGTGATTTCAAAGTTGGTCCTCGCAAATTTTTATAGGGTGTCTCCACCACTGTCAATGAGATAATTCTAGTGAACCTCAGTTTCATAGATGATTCAAGGCCAATTTTTGTTAGTATAGACATTCATCCTAAAGAAAAATATTATTATGTGTCCATCAAGAAGAAGAACTATAATATCAAAGTCTAGATTTAATATGATATTATGAGACATGATCCTTAGGTCTCCTTAAAATATCTTGGAATACCGTTGAGTTATCACATGTTCAAGAATCCTCCATTGAAGAAGCTACCTTATCATGATGCCATGGTCAAGGCTGATGTTGAGAAAAATATCCAATCTGACTTTGTCAAGGATGTTCAATAACCAAAATTTCTACCATGCATTGTTTGATTCAGGAAGAAGATTGTAAATATTAGTGTCTATAATAACATTTGGGACATCTTGAAACATTTATCTAAAGATTATTTTCCTCAAACAATTATGGAACTATTTATCGATTCCACATCTAGGTTCCAAGAAATATCATTCATTGATCGATATTATAGGTACAATGAGCTCTAGATGTCCACCAAACATGATGATTATACATCATTAATAGTTATTATAGAATCATATTGATAATAAGTAATGCCTTTTGGTGTAAAAAATGCAACAACATCCTTTCAGTGATCCACACACCAAATCATCAATCCAATCCTCGAGACACTAGTGGAATGCAATTTATATCATTTGGTGGTGAAAATTTTACATTGTAAGGTCTATCTAAGTGTTCTTGTGAAGGTGTTCAGCTTCCTTCACTCCTATCATTTGATGATGATCCCCTGGAAGTGTGCATTCATTATTACCTCTAGTTAGTTTCCTATTTTAATTTTAGATAGAGAGGCATTGAGATTATCCTAGAAAAGATCAAATCCATTAGTAAGATTCCTTCTCCAATAAACCATTAAGAGATCCAAGTTATCCGAGCCCACATAACAAACATATTCCAATTAATCGTGAATTTGGATGTATAGTTTAATCCTTTTTCCACTCTCATGATGAAAGGAACTATCTACCTATAGGATTAAGGGTTTCTGATATCCTTCGATGAAATCAATGAGTATATAATAAAAAATATTCTAATGATTCCACCCAATATAGGGAAACAATGGTACTCTATGAGAACACCCTGTAATTGGCCCTCATTTCCCATATTGATCAAAAGAACAATAAAGGATTAGAGAACAATTTATTCTTTCTCATTCACATGATCCTTGATATGGAGGCCATATATTCTCTGATCAAGAAGATCTGCCTCCTACTTGTTTTTAGGGAAGAAATTGTGGTATTAGCTTCAAAATACTAAGATCCCTCTAGTCTCCAATGTGGATCATCAAATTTATATACTCAATCTTCTAATGTTGTTCAGACGACTAGCTGGTCAGGCAATGATCCTTTAATAATTTTACATCATGTTCAGTTCATAGAAATCGATCATTGGTCAAGAAATAGCAGCCTTACATGCTTCTCATTTGGCCCCAAAGAGATTTCCCTAGATGTACGCATTGCATACGAGGCTATCCATTCAGTTTAATTGGGTATTCCATGCTTGGAGAATCATTTTAATGGTTTCTACCATATCTTAGCGATTAGAAGTCTCAATTATCCCAAGACCAAATGAGTAGGCAAGGGGATCATCTTCAACACCTGTACACTGACTTTCATCATTTACTTGTTTGAGGTATTATAAGGTAACAAAAAATGAGTATAAGTATCGGTCTCTCATCACTTGTCTTTATATGGTCCTCATTATGGATTTTCCAAACTTTTTCTGAACTGATACATTGAATGAGTTTTCTATAAAATCAATGTTGATAACATCATCGGAAATATAGAGGTTGTTACCTTTCCATGCACACTCGCCACCAGATAACCCAGTTACCTTCTCAGAGAGTGGTGACTCATGTTCCTCTCTCGTAGAATGTCCGATTCTATTCCATGGCTAATCTAGATTTATATATTTCATATCCTGGCTAGTATGATCAATTAATTAATGTGTCACATATGCACGTAATCAATCTTGTCACTCAATATAACGATAACAGCTAGCTGGTAAACTACCTGAATGTTTATGAATCTGTTTTAGGACCACCACATCTCCTCATAGTTGAAGAAACATCAAATGAGAACATACATTTTTTTGAGTACCTCTACACTAGTACAAAACCTTTCTTACCTCAGTTTTTTTGGATTTTTAACGTTGGTTTTGAGGCGACGTTATTGTGAGCGATGTTAAAAACATGAATTTTTAGGTCAGTTATTCAATAAATGACGTTAAAAATGTGGTTTTTTTAACAGATGTATTTAAGAAAAAAAGAGAAATACCATCTAGAAATGTCATTAAAAAGTAATTTTTTATGTCGGTTTTAAAAAAATTGTTGTTAAAATTCATTTTTAGGTTAGTTATTTAAAACCAAACATTAAAATTCATTTTTACTGTTGGTTTTTAATAACATAAATATAAAATGTATACCATATTGTAGTCAATTTCCTATGATTATATTTGATAGGTCATAGAGCTCAAATGGAGTTACAGATCAAAATTTATGACCATTAGAAGTTTGATATATATTTTTTGAGGAAGGACCGAATAATCCAATAGTAGGACCATCTTAGAAGAAATTTTAGAATCTAAAGAAGGATTAGTATTTTTACCATGATATAATGAATTATCCACCATTATAATAAAATAAGGACCATTAAATGCGATATCAAAAAAAACTACACATAAAAAATATAAATCATGGAAGAATAATTACAAATACCATGAAGAGATCATAGAAATAGTAAATAGTGGATTCATGTAGAAGATTAAATAAGTCGAGTCAGTGGAATGATGATGGTTAAAATAAATGATCGTTAAATTGTATATTAAATAAAAAAAAAATCATAAAACCCATAAAATCATGGATAAATAATTACAAATACCTTAATGAGCGTGCAGAAAGATGAAACAATGGATTAACGTTAAAGATAAAACTAGTCGATTTTAGGGAACGATGACGGTTTATTGAAATGATCATTAAATTAGGACTTGTGTATAATGAAAATATACAATTGAGATAATAAAAGAAAGCATGGTGTTAAAGTCTTTAGTCGTAAATTGGAAATTTTCATGTTGTGATGTAAAAAAATTAAAATTTCTCGTTGGCGGGATAATAAAATTATCAGTCATGTCGGTATTATGATAACCATCTTGAACATATATTAAACATTTCAATGATTTTTCATGTCGTTTATTATATAACTGATGTGAACTATCAATTTTCATCACTTTCTCACATCATTTATTTAATAACCGAACTTATAAGTTATTTTTAACAATAGTTATTTACAAAATGATGTGAAAAATGTTTACAGTCATATAGCTCAATTCTGAAGCTTCTATTTGATAGGTCACAAAGCTGAAATGGATTTACGGATCAAAAGTTATGGCCTTTGGAAATTGGCCTTCCCTGGGATTTTTTTAGAGAGTATCAACTTTAGATGACCATAAATATTGATCCGTAACACCGTTTGAGATTCGTGACATGTCAAATCAAATCTTGGGAAATGAACTACATGGATGTAAATATTTTTCATATTGTTTATTTAATAAATGATGTGAAAATGCCTTTTAACATAGGTTAATAAATAATCAATGTGAAGAAGTCGTGAAAATAAATTTATTCACACCATTTATATAGAACCAACAAAAAAAGTCAAGAAAATAGATTTTTCATATCAGTTATTATAAAAATTATGTGAAAATACATGAAAATGGTTTTATCAAGTCAGTAATTATATAACCAATGTGGAAAGGGCGATGTTAAAAATATATTTCGTACCAATTCTACCATGGTACCCTCTCTCCAGAAGGAACCTAATGTTAATGAATTCATATGCACACATCGCAGCTCACCATCCATTGAGGGGATAACCTCACGAAGACTCCCAAAAGATATGGTTTTGATAGATTTTTCATTCATTTCATTCTAGTGTATGATATTCCTCAAGTCATGTAGGAAGCTCATGTCGGGTAATGTGGTTCTCATCAAACTGCATTGAAGCTCTGCCAGGAGATTTAATGGTTGGGGTACTTGTATCCCACCATGCTCCATGAACTTATCATGTTCACTAAGAGGTTCGTGCATTTCAAATCAATTAAAACTTTTTTCATCAGGAAATAGATCCCTTACATACTACCATGTACTCTTGACAGTTCGTATTATGGGAACACAATGTCATGGGACCGTATCCACTAGTAACGGCTCACCAATGTTGGTTAATTCTGACCATGAAGGATTTCATCAACAAGTATATAGAAGTGAATCCTCTCAGTGATGGAAAATAATGATCCATTATATAATTCATGAGCTACCACATCTCCTACCAATTCTGAGGTCCTAATTTCATAATCATCGACAATGGAAAACACATCTGGTTTGCTGAGCTAAAAACATGAATGTGAAATACAACATCTATTCCATCTAAACATCTCACTCCCATGAAAACTAAAATGGATAGATCACTGAATTTAGAAACTCCTTATCCATGATTATGAATATTCTGGTGGGGTATAACAATGTAAGTTTTCCAAAAAATATCCCAAACACTCTCATGGGCTATTAGATGATGAATGAAAATTCCACCCTGGTGAGTCCATAATCACTATGGTATAGAACATAGGTTTTTCTTCCCATCGAGATTCAAATTCCATCACTCTAAACATATTTATATAATTATTAGATAACTGAATTAATTGAATATGTACATCTATGTAGGTTTGAATACCTTAAAAAGATCATGCTCTAGGCCATGCCCAATCTAGAGAGGCACCAAAACAAGATTTATAGAGAATTCATTAGGAAGACTCATCTCTGCTCCTTCCTCCAGCATGACACAATACAAGCACTCAAAATTTAAATGATTCCTATAAGGAATCCAAAAATGTTAGATATCATGTGAAAAATACTTTATATCATTCACTTGATTTATCCCAATGATGCATATTCTTTGATCTCCATGTATGGAGATAGAAATACTCCTCCTAAAAATGAAATGTTCTTAATCAAATACATTTTTTTAGGATCCCACCACACCATTAATACATGACATTAAATTTCATGGAGCTATCCTATCACATGACCATAAACTGTGGCATTATCGTCCAATATGTACGATGATAAAATCCATTATGAAACATCCTAGTTACATGATGTTAAATAGCCTAACAACAATCATCCATGTTGAATTATATTAAACTACATAATAATTATCATCCAAGATTCACGAAGAGAAATTCCACAACACCATAATTATCTCACATGAGTGGATCCCCCCTTAGAATTGGTCATCTACCTTGCCATTCTGAGAACTACATTAATCTTAATTCCTTTCCATATTTGATACATAGACAAGCTTGAATTTTAATATCCTAATCCAGACACCATTAAATTAACAAATACCTCCTCCTTGTGTTCGAGTTAGACCTACAAAGGGATATTTACATCATGAAATATGTACAACATGTTTCATTACATTGCAGGATACATAGTAATTCATGGACTTATCATCTCCATACATAGCCACAATTTCATAGCCCCCATTTTCCTTTAGTTTCAACTTATAGACCATTCAGGTATACTTTGTCCAGATTCACATTTTATTTTTTCATCTATATATGCCCTCTATGTTACCATAAAACCAATCTTACATCAAGAATCCTGAAATAAAAATATGTTCAAGTGTCCTCATAAATATGTGGTGTGGAATTATGTTATGTTGACCATCGTTGACATTGGGATTCTTAATACACCAGCCTACATATATTAATTCAAGAACATCGTATTCCTCCTCCTATGACCATAGACTACGAAAATGTTGTTTTGAAATCTATGTCCTTGAACTAGGAGCCTTATTCCAAGCATCATTAATTTACCTATATGAAAAACCCCTCAGAAATGAATATGTGGTGTTTGGGCCACCACGGTCCCCGTTCATATTTGGTTTATTATACCACTGCATTACACATATACATTTAAGAGTGCTTACCCCATGGACCGAGCTTCATGATCATAAACTAACATTATCCCTATATTGTTTCTGAAACATGGATTTAAACTGTTATCAAGGATTTAAAATCTATGAATATAAAATAGAATCATAAGTCCAAGAATCACAACATTAAACTATAAGTGGGAATCCCAATGGTAATGTGTCTTCTGAGATGGGAATATGTGTTCCTCATTCGCATCGGGTTACTCCTTAGATGCACCATATATCCCTTTTGTTTGAGATTCTTCATTAGTTGTAGGATGACCTTTCTCCGAGTATGTTGTCAAGAGTCGGTCCCCCTTGATCATCATTCATGTCAGTTTTGTTATAACACCTAACTACATATACCCATTATAGACTTTCATGCTCAATAGTCAGGATTATATGACCATAAACTGTGATTTATCTTTTTAAACACATTAAATTATACTTTGTTCCTACCTTTAATGTGTTTTGGATGACTCATAATAATTTTGGGATGCTTTTGTTCCCTCACTAGAGATTGTTTCTCCAACAAGGGTTGGTCTCTCACCACGTTGTGCTTCAAAACTATGTATAACCTGATTCCAATACTTATGGGATACATAGTGATGTTTGGACTGTTTTTCTTTTGCCATAGCCACAAATTAATCAATCTTTATCCCTTTGGCACCCATCATTGTCCATGAAATATGTCCTTAGGGAAGTTATAATAATCCCATGCATCACAAATTTAAACTATATATGAGTATCCTTAGGAATATATTTTGTGGTGTTGTATACTGTTGAGCCCTAATTCATGTTGGGTCTATCATGACATAACACTAATCATATCCACTTTGGAAACTCCTTCCCTAGGTCCGAACTATATGACGTTTAACAAAGTGCCTATCGTCTAGGAAACACGACCTAAAACTATATGAGGTATGTTTATGGATTATGTATGTAAAATTTTTTCAAAACCTATAGTATGAGTTATATGATTCTAAACTATATAAACTAACATATTATATTTATTTTGTTCAAATATTATTCTATCCTATACGGAATTGGGAGGCCTCCCATGTAAAAGATGAAATTTACCCCATTTTAAATGGAGATTCCTCATAAAATGAGTCTGAGAAAGTTAACAAATCTAACCACATCCTCAAACATGGGATTCTATATGATAGTCATGGGATACATAAATTCCCTCATAAAAAAGGAATCACCCAGAATGATTTCGGGTTTTCACAATGGTGTACACTATAACTATGTGAGGCTTGATTCATATTATCATGGGATACTCATCCAAATTCAAAATTCGGTCCCCAAGGCCCAGTCGTATGTTCATTTCCCATTACGACACTTGTTCTTAGTTATGGTCCTGGAATTATGACCATAAACTATATGTGGTTCATCTTATGGTGTGTGTGTGGAGAGTGATCCCTCTTTTCGTCATTCACATAACGTTTTGACTCTTTTGTTCCATGTATGTACCGTAAATGTTTTTTTCCAATATAGTCCAAAAAAACTACATTAATAAATTTTCCATAGTCAACGTGACATGACATAAAACTATTTTCTAAAATCTGAAAAAATATCAATAAACTATTTTCAACGGACTAAGAATCGTGACCTTATATTATATGTGATTCAATTTTTGAGACACTTCTTATAGTCCAAGAATCATGACATTATTCTATTTTAGAAACCTAATTATGAATCCTACATTATGATATCCTACTTTCCCCAATTTGAGTATGTATTATTATGGACTTCTATAATATTTTAAATCTAGATGGATCCCCAATAGTGATGGTATCATGCAATTTTGGATCACCTCCTATCTTTGGTCAATACCCAAATGTATCTATGGAAGAAAATGGAGATTTATGTGTTTCATACATGTTCAACTATTGATCCTGCATTTTCTCACATGGTTCATGACCAATATGGTTGTGGTACCAATGTTTTGATAATGGTCAATAGTCGATCAATGCTTACCAGTCAACACTTTTTCCTAGTAAAACATTATTGATTTACCTTGATTCCACTTCCATGTATCATAGATTAATTCTAATCTTTGGTGTCACCCCTAATGTTAACAAACACATGTCAGAAAAAAACCACTTACCATTACTTTTTTGAAAAACCCTACACGACTCATGTGGACATAGGATTTATAGTCGGGTGTGTAACTATGTTTTTGAGATACATGAAGGGGAACTTTTTCCAGAAGCTAATGAAATAAACTAGGGGGTACAATTAAAGAATCATGACATTAAACTGTATGCAGGTTTCCTTATTAGGGATATTTTTTTTGGAATTTTGGTATAATATGCCTAATTTTCATCACTTTCTTTAATTGTCACACTACTCATGTCTGTTTGATATATTAAACCCATTGTCCAGATTGTATGACTATATACTATGTGCAACATCATAGTAACATGAAATTAAACAATGGGAGGTATCCTGATCATTTGACACTAAAATGTGAAATAATATGTCCTCACCTTATGACATTGAATTGTGTTTCCAATGTCCTCTACGACTCCAAGAGTGTTGGAGTACATTTAAGCACTCCATCACTATATTATTATTATTAGAGTTACACTTATATTAATAACCAGTATCATAAACAAATTATGTTGCCTGTAATGGCCAGTCCGCTTTCCATATTGGCGCACTAATCATCTTTTAAAAATAAAATATTATAAATTCGATGAAATTATAAGACATGTTCTATGTTTCAAATATACTTCGTGGTCGATCCTATTTTTTCATATTTGAAGATAACCGTAAAGATTTTATGTTTTGAATATCAATAGATGTTATCTTGTATAACCATTCCACAATCCCTGCATTCTATATATTGGGAATCTTGTTTCACACTTTGTATTACGCCTTGTTTGGGTCAAATCCAAAAAACATAGAATTATCCCATTTATCTACTAGATCTCATTGGGAATGAAACATGGATATTTCAGAATCATTTTTCACTATCCACATCCCTATGTTGTTAATGAATTTCTAGAACTATCATATGGGATAAAATCAGTTCTTGCCTGATTTCTCAGACTGGGCATGACCCACATGAGCTTAGGGATTGGTTGTTTGTTTTCCCAAAAATATGATTGAAATATTCCTATAATAAAACTAAATATGTTTGAGGATGAAATATAATGAAAACCATAGTTTCAATGGGTAATCCATATATCATAACTTATCTTCTATGAAATGTTCCTAAATGTCCTATCTTAAGTGATTGAACACCCACATTAATTTATCCTTTATTGTGTGATCTTTAGGACCCATTACCACACTGTCAATCCATCTATTTCCACATCATCCAAAGATCAAACATCGGCATCCCTGATTTACTAATGGTGTTGATCTGACCAGAACTCAACCTCTGAAATATTGATCTCAGCCTCTTTGGCCTCAGAAGCTAATAGTTGATCCCTCTAGATACTAATGATCCCATGTTGAGTAGTAGTGGAAATTTCATGCTCTTGTTCCATCCTATAATGATCAGCGATCTCATCCTCAACAATTTGAAGTGTATGAAATCATGTATCCTTGTTTTCCCCACCAGACAGAAAGAGATCATGCCATTCAATACATTCCTAATCGACGAGGAAGTAATCAGCCTGTACATGAAGGGTGTTTAAATCCACACCACCACTCCCTATACTAACTATCCAATTGTGGGGAGATCCCACATGTTGTGCACATTCACTTATATGTATGCGAATGATGAATTTATTAACAATAGATTTATAATATAACGAAGGTAGATCAGTTATACTTGACCAATTTTTTCCAAGAGTCCTTGAAATATTTATTAGGTACTATATCATGAGGATCAAATATTATACATATGATTTCTTTTGGGTCCTCCAATTTCAGATCTTCTGGATTGAGTTATTAGATTACCATCGCGGGGAACAATTCCACACAAGAACCACCACCAATGGAAGAAACATTGGCTGCACATTGAGGGATCAAGGAGGAGTAGTCCAGCATCCCAACCCCCTTGGATAATCCTATTTTATTCATGGACTCATCTTTATCTCCCTCAATATCCACTGGGGTAAATTCAATGGAAGGATTGATAAACGTATCATCCCATAACACCGTAGCCACTGACGCCATCACAACTTCATTTATCACAACTTCGTCTCCCATAGTTGTTTCCTATAATTAAACATTCATAGTTTCTTCCACAAGATATTCTTGCATTCAACCTTGTGGTGGGCCTCATTTCAACCCCCTCTATTGCAACTTTGGCTCTAGTGGCCCCTTCTGGTGGTACCTCCTTTCTTATCCCATCTTCCATGGCTCTTTGAAGTTGTCTTATTTCATGCCTTACCTTGACACCCTCCACTGAGGGTGTGTCTCAATAGTACCCTCCATTAGTGATCTATAATTTCCTAGAACTCCATAGGCTCTCTATTAATCTCCACCATGAGGGTAGCCTTTTCCATTGTGGACTCAGAACCCCTGGTTACTACCTCATTTGTTGGATATGATGGTTTATATTACACTACCACAACACCAGGAAGGGTCCCTAGAGTCAACCATTTATGGGTTGAGGACTCCTCACACACTATATATAGTCTTTCAAAGACCTCCCCATCATTAGTTCTCACCAATTTCAGTATAAATAAAGAGGGCCAAAAAATAATCTCAATAATTTAGTGGTTCTTGAAGGCTTGCAAATATTATTGAGTTTTTATAGTCAACAACATGATCCCGGTATACATATGAAATCTAGTAGGAATCACTCTTCCATGATACTTATAATTATTCACCTTTACCACATCCACATGGATTGTGAGATCATATAGGGGAAGAAATTCCAAACAATGACCTCACATGATCTGTTAAGGGATGCGCAGAACCCGAGGAGTTGATTACATCTTGTAGCTCCGCCAAGAAATACATCACTTCATCATGGGGAACATTGAAACCAACCAATGAATGCACAACATGGGTAAGAATATCACACTAGTGAAGAGATATGTCCATAACCCATGAGGAGAGTTAATCTGATTTTGAAGTCACCAGGCCACCTAGGTTTCCGGATACATCGCGTCATTGGGAATGATTGATGAAAAAATATTTTCTTGTACCATGAACATGTAACCTTGGGGTCACCACATAGGATCCACTAGATCTTGTATGTCACTTTCCTCGGATCCTCAAGATCAATGTTGTTTCTCCCCCTACCGCTCCATCCTATTCAGGCCCATGAACTTCTGGACTAACGACCATATTCCATCAATCTATACCAACTCTAACACCATTTTGGAGATCATAATTTCTCATGAATTGGGATTTCGAGGTTGACACATTACCATTTCACTAGTATCTCCACCATTATAAAAGTTCCTTGCCTCACACCCATGATCACATCCCTCAATGTGATTATCCAACCAAAAATACGTGTTGTGATGATTCCCACCAACATGACTATGGGTTGAGAATCTTTCTTAATGTTCTATACAAATAGAGTCCTCTAGATTTCATTAAAAACTATTCATTAGGAGACATTCATACCCTATTGGAATCCCCCATGACATGTCTGAGGACTTGTTAGAAACTTCCCCATAGTTTCCCCGCCTTTACCAAGTCCAACCACATGTTGGTTCAAGAAATATTTGAACCACTTCTTGAATGAATTTCACTCATCCCCATCTTTTATTCACTGTTTACCTATAGTAAATCTATCAGTGAACTTTTCTATTATAGAAAACTACACTTGGTCCCCTCTTAAATTCTCAATGGGGAAAAATTCATTATACATTTTACCCAGGATTGGGATTTCGATAAATTGGTGAAGGTCAAAGAGGTTGAAACAAACCTCCTCCTGAGTATATTTTCTATGTTGGTATCCCGTGACCATCTTCTCAGAATATTTGGCTTGTTATCATATTTTCGGTAAAAATGGACCATTGAAGCCCATCCGACACCATAAATTTCTACCCACATTAGCTATAACTGAAATTCTCAACATGAAGAACCTTTTCAATAGGCTTAGTCTGTAACACCCCGAGCTTCCACGATACGATTCTCATTCAATAATGCAATAGCTTGCATTGTACGCAACATCGAGTTCTAAAACACCGCGACTAATCAAAGTAGCCGTTATGAATAGTAATAACCACTTTTTAAAATTATAGAAATTATATATTTCAAAATGGACTTCATTTTTGTATTCGTAATATCGAAATTACCCTATGTTGAATTTTTGGTATTTTTCTGAGAACTTCTAATTTTTTATGAATAGTGAAAAAAACTTAAAAACAACTTTTTTAATAAAAATAATTTATAGTGATAAATTATACTATTTAGTGGTTTTAAAGTATAATTATAATATATTTTTACCATTTTATCCAATGGTGTTCATTAGAATTAATTTAACATTGAAATTGGACATAAACAATTGCCAATCTTTTGATATAAATTGTTTCTTAAAAACACGCTATTTGTTGTAACAGCGGGAATTAATTATAAAATTAATTAATGCAACATGTATGTTTAAAATTTTGTAAAATAGACATCATTTTTTAATTCAGAATATCAATTATAGCTTAGGGTGAAATTTTGGCCTTATTATGAAAAACTTCAATTTTTGATGAATAGTGAAACCACTAAGTTGTTGTTAAAAAACTGATTTTTCGTTAAAATGATACATTACCACTTCTGTGTTTTGAATTTCAAAAATCCGACATACATGGTTGTCATTAAAGAAGTAATATGTGGTTCAATTAGATTAAAATAATTTTTGGTGAATAGTAACTTTTAAGTTCTTAATCGCGATTAGAGGTAATTAGTGTAGTTTAAGGTAAAAATAATGTTTTAATAATATGAGATGAGCTTGACACATGTCCTACCCTCATTGGATGTGCCATGGCCGACCAAGAAAATCCATGGGTCATCTTGGGGAACCCATGGAGCCACTTTAGTTGGAAAATGACATAAATACCTTTTATTTAATGTTAAAGTAAAAAATGACACAAACATGAAATGTTTTACTAAAACAATTTTTACATGGGGTTATACAAGTCATATATTTGACTATAAATAGTAATTGGAAAGCTAAAAATATTTCCTACATTATAGTATTTGTTTTATAATTTTTAGACATTAAATAAATTAAATTATTTACGACATCATTATGATGCAGCGATGACCTAATTATTTAACGATTTTAATAAAATGAAAAGATAATGTACAATACAAGGAATACACTTGTCAAAAGACTATTGGATGGGTATAGTTCTAACCCTTATCACCGTATCCACGAATTATATAAGTTTGGAGCCTTTATAATCCGAAAAACATTGTATAGTAATGTAAAATTTCCTTACTTTCCAAGAGTGCCCCTCCTCTCCTCTTATAAAAGGCCCCCACCTCTACCACATCATTCACACTTTAAAGCCATTTGGATCGGCCAAACTCTGCAAAAATACTCTACCAACTTCCCCCTCTTACTCCTAGAAGCCTCACTTTGGGCAGAACTATTCCCAAGGAAGCCTTTGGCTCAAATCAGAAAGAGTTACCCGATTTTGAGGTAATGTCTTCTCTAATGTTGTTTTGTTTTATTTTTCTTCTCCAAACCCCTAAACTCTTTTTATTCATTTCTTTTGTAACAAAACCAGTATCCTCAATATACTAGGATGTTTCTATAAGAATAATTAGAGCTACAATTACACACACCTACATCTAATGGTTAAAGAACATACGGTTTCTGTGGATGGGGAATTTCTGCCTCACGAAACGATGATTGTTCAACACTCATATAACACCTTTAAAGGTAGCCATTAAGATGTCACTATATTTATATATGATATATAATATGTTTATGTTTTACTTATGCTTCTGTATTTCTCATTTATTACATACTTTATGATTTCCATTATGGGTAAAACGTGATAATTTCATTTTAGGAAGTGCGGACTACCGCCCCCTCAAAGTGATTTGAATCGTTAATGCCATATGTGGGATGTATAAAGGATGAAGTAAATGTTATTATACACTATATTATACTGGAATTATATTATACATTTATATCATTATGATTTCATTCCATTAAATACGAAATAGAAATGAAAGTAGCGTTCATGCGTACGTACGGCTTACCGTCTCCATGAACGGTGCATTTCATTTCTTACCTCTAAATGTTACGTAATATTATAAATGAATGTATATACTGGATATATATGATATATATGACATCTAAATCATGAATATAATTCTGGAGATAATGGATATTCTACCACATAATCAACTTGTAATTATAAGAAGTTTATTGTTGACTCAAGTACCAAAGATCGACAAAACGACCGTTATTAACTTAAATAATTACATAATGTTCATAACATTGTAATAAGTGATATAAAAAGGATAATGAAATTAAAAATGGTTTTTAATAAGGTATATATTAACTCTAGTTTATTATTCAGGAGGTTAAAGAACGGTTGAGTCAAGTCAGACACGAGGTAAGGGAACTTCTTAACCCAACATCCATTCTTTGGGTTAATCTCCTACTTTCAAATTATGTCATGATATTATTATGTATTATTTAGTATTTTTACTTTCTTTATGTGTACCTATAGTGAATACACATAATATATCTATTTTATTTTAAAAATGATCTTTGTAAGGACTTCGTCTCAATCTCCTTTCATTGAGGCATATTTGGTTTTATACACAAATTTCTTTTATACGGTGTATAAACCCCTTTGACTTTTACGTTTATTCAAAAGGAATATTTTTTATACGAAGCGTTTTTCTAAACGACAAAAGGGAATGTTTTTCTTTCCGTACTTATGCGGCGACAACGACTTCTCCGCCGTCGTGACCATTATTTGAGTTTCGGCTTCCTCTACAAGCCATCATTTTTTTTAATGAAAAATAAATACAAAGTTTTAACTTTATTTTATTTTGGTATTGAAAATGGTTTTGAAAGAGTTTTTATTATATCAATGTGTTGTATTCATATCTTTTGATTGAAATGTGGAAATGTTATGTTTCCTTTATGCACGTTTTATGTGATACGATTATGTTATGGTTTATGATATTTTTAAACCTATTCATATGAGGAATGTATTGGACTTAATAAGTGACAGGTGGAGCCCGCCATAGCTCCTCGATGCATCAGTAAGTCTCATGAGACAACTATACGTGGAATTGGCCGAGGCCCTTTCCCAATTTGATTTATGGTTTTGGATGAGGCCTTAATCATTTTAGATGTCTTGGCCGAGGACTTGACAAAATGTTTCAGAATGTCTGGCATTATACATTCCCTCATTATGAAAGTGGTTATTGATATTGCATGTGATTATTCGACTAGTAGAATATCCATGTGAAGAAGTATATGGCATTATCCCATTTTACTTTTTCCATATTATGTTGAAGTTCAAGTTTAAAAGGCTTTTGTTTTAGTTATACATTGCTATAAATGTTAATGTTTATTTATGAAAGCTTCTGCAATATTGTTATCCATACTGAGCATCTGAGCTCACCCCTTTCAATGTTTTAATATTTTCCGGGATGTGAAGAAGTATTTTATGAATGACCTGTAGGGATTTTCAGAAGAGGATATGAGTGTGGACTATGTAGAATTTGTTATTATAGTTTTTCACTTTATGATGTAATGTAACATTTACGAATGTATCTAGTGTTTCCACGACTACTAAACTAATTGGTCTTTCGAGACTTGATCTTTTGTGATCATGCCAATGTTACGAAGTAATGCACTGACTCTGGGTAGCTAGGGTCGGGGCGTTACAGTTGGTATCAGAGGCAGTTTAGTACTAAACTTGGAAGCTAGATTTAGATAAACTCTGATTAGAGCACATAGCCCAAAGACAGACTTTGAGGATTAGTATAGAAGAACTTCCTAGAATTTTGTTATTGTAATGATGTTGTGAGTTTTCCGAGCAATACATCCCTGTCTGGATACGAGCAGGTAGAGGCGGCTCTGGCACAGATGTACCTAGGGGTAAAACCTGAAAACACCGCTTTGAGCTAGACTCGAACGGGAACTGGTGCACGACAACGGGCCTTGGTGCAATCTTGGTTACGACACTCTTGGGGGATATGCTTAGGATAATTCTCATTTTCTTTACAAACCACTATGAATGGTTATGAGTATATACATCTTCAAATAAAACCTTTTTATGATTATGGATTATATCTATAAATAGTTCAATTTATGTTAAGTATTTTACAAGTATGGAATTATGTATTTTGATTCATGAACTAATCTAGTTTATGCCATTGTTTAGAAATGGTGCCTATTGGAAGGAATGGAAACCGTATTAATGCACGCACTCCGTGTAGGGATTGCCCTCCTGCTCAAGATAATTATTGTGCATCTGGAGATACAACTGGTGTTGATCAACTTATTACCATACTGGGACAACTCACTCATGTTATGAATAATAACCTTACTCGTATGGATCACCCTGATCCACAACGTGGAGGATCAATGTTAGACAGCTTCATGAGGCAACAACCACCAACATTTAATGGGGGTACAAATCCGTTAGTAGCTGAGCAATGGATAAACTCCTTATAGAAAATATTCCATGCCTTGGGGAGTAGCGAAAGGGAGAAGGTTGTCAGGGCAGTTTACCGCCTCACTGGAGATGCCGATCAGTGGTGGTCGCTGATTCAAAACACAAAGGAAGATGATGACGTATCGAATATGGAATGGAGGGAGTTCAAAGAGCTTTTCTTAGAAAAATACTTTCCTCGTGACCATCAAGCAGATATGAAAAGGCAATTTCTGAGTCTGAGGCAGAAGGAGGATGAGAATGTCGCAAAGTATGAGGATAACTTTACAAGGTTAGTGAGGCATGATGCCGATTATATACGTAACCCAAGGAGTAAGATTGATCGTTTCTTTGATGGGTTAAAACCATTTCTCCATCGAGCTTTAGTATCACAATCCTTCTCATCATACGAAGATATTGTCTCGTGTGCTATCAAGACAGAAAAGGAATTCTCTAAGTCTTATGACAACAAAGTAAAGCAAGAGAAGAAGATAACGGTGGAACAAGAGACAGATAAAGGGAAAAAGGAAAAGAAGGATTTTCCATTATGTGATAATTGTGGGAAGAATCACCCTGGTACTTGCCTAAAAGGAATGGGAGTTTGTTATAAATGTGGAGAAAAGGGTCATCAGGCTCGTGATTGTAAGGGAAAGAAAGAGGCTATCAAAGTTGAATGCTACAATTGTTGAGAAATGAGTCATTATGCAAATAAATGTCCTAAGCGTTAGGTAAACTCACCTCAGAAAAGGCCAAGGGATCAAAGACAATCTTATGTTGTTACTACAGTTGAATCAGAATAACTAATGTATTGGTGCTTTTGGACTCATGGATAATATTCTGGTTATTAGAATAATGTGATATATATATAAGGATTGTACTGCAGTACTTGTTGATTTCAGTAAGTTTTTAATATGATGAAGGTAATTATATTTTTAGTATGTGACAATAAGAGAAACATTACTTTGTTTGCAGAATCTGATAAATTGATTTTGGAATTAAGAGACCTTTTAGAGAAAGTCTGGACAGAGGTATTTTGGATAACTATAAAGGTTGTTGTGGATTAAGTTGATCTTTGGATAGTATTGTTGAAGGTTAAAAAAATTTATGAAGATTATTTTTAGAAAATTATAATACTATATTTTTAGGAAAAGGACAACCTGCAGGGTGGGGCATAACCCGTCGCGTCGGACAAAGGTGCAGGAATCGAACCCACAACCATAGTGTGACAGGCCTTTATTTCCTACCACTAGCCTACAGGAAGTCCCTGGTTATTACAAAATAATTTTACTAATCTAAATGGTATGTGTTAACATTTGGAACCTTATACAATTAGGATAAGTATAATATTTTTGAGTTCTATTATCTTTTTGAGTGAAAGATGAGTTGAAGGTTGAAACTCTAAATTTTCAAGCATAAATATATATATACCAATATCTTATTCAATGAATAAAATAATTCTTAAACATTAGTAAAGGGATATTAAAACAAAAAATGTGTTATCCTAATACCTTATGTCTTATTGAACTGATGATAGTTTAAATCAACATAGATTGAAGGCTTTGAGGCCCTCAATTTGACAGTTGATTGTGATTGATGACATCAATCACTCCCTACAAATATTTACGTTTTTCCTCCAATTATATTTCTCTAATTGCCACCAATGTTCTCCTAATCGAGATCATAATTGGGTGGTGTCTTTTTCATTTCCCTTTCCCTCTTATTAAGGATAAATTTTATTAATCTTATTTTCGATGTGGGTTTTCCTCAAAGGTATTTTCTCTTTTCAACCTTTTATTTTCAAAGAAAAATTTCAAATTGTGAGGACTCAATTTATTGAAGGAGGGGAGAATGTAACACCCCGAGCTTCCACGATACGATTCTCATTCAATAATGCAATAGCTTGCATTGTACGCAACTTCGAGTTCTAAAACACCGCGACTAATCAAAGTAGCAATTATTTATAGTAATAACCACTTTTTAAAATTATAGAAATTTTATATTTCAAAATGGACTTCATTTTTGTATTCATAATATCGAAATTATCCTATGTTGAATTTTTTGTATTTTTCTGAGAACTTCTAATTTTTTATGAATAGTGAAAAATACTTAAAAACAACTTTTTTAATAAAAATAATTTATAGTGATAAATTATATTATTTAGTGGTTTTAATGTATAATTAGAATATATTTTTACCATTTTATCCAATGGTGGTCATTAGAATTAATTTAACATTGAAATTGGACATAAACAATTGCCAGTCTTTTGATATAAATTGTTTCTTAAAAACACGTTATTTGTTGTAACAGCGGGAATTAATTATAAAATTAATTAATGCAACATTTATGTTTGGAATTTTTTAAAATATACATCATTTTTGAATTCGGAATATCAATTATATCTTAGGGTGATATTTTGGCCTTATTCTGAAAAACATCAATTTTTGATGAATAGTGAAACCACTAAGTGGTTATTAAAAAACTGATTTTTTGTTAAAATGAAACATTACCACATATGTGTTTTGAATTTCAAAAATCCGACATAAATTGTTGTCATTAAGAAGTAAAATGTGGTTCAATGAGATTAAAATAATTTTTTGTGAATAGTAACTTTTAAGTTCTTAATCGCGATTAGAGGTAATTAGTGTAGTTTAAGGTAAAAATAATGTTTTAATAATATGAGATGAGCTTGACACATGTCCTACCCTCATTGGATGTGTCATGGCCGACCAATACAATCCATGGGTCAACTTGGGGACCCCATGGAGCCACTTTAGTTGGAAAATTACATAAATAACTTTTATTTAATGTTAAAGTAAAAAATGACACAAACATGAAATGTTTTACTAAAACAATTTTCACATGGGGTCATACAGAGCATATAATTGACTATAAATAGTAATTGGAAATATAAAAACATTTCATACATCATAGTATTTTTTTTATAATTTTTAGACATTAAATAAATTAAATTATTTACGACATCATTATGATGCAGCGATGACCACATTATTTAACGATTTTAATAAAATGAAAAGATAATGTACAATCCAAGGCTTACACATGTCCAAAGACGATTGGATGGGTAGATTTTGAACCCTTATCACCTTATCCACGAATTATATAAGTGTGGGACGTTTAGAATCCGAAAAGCATTGTATAATAATGTAAAGTTTCCTTACTTTCCAAGAGTACCCCTCCTCTCCTCTTATAAAAGGCCCCCACCTCTACCACCTCATTCACACTTTCAAGCCATTTGGCTCGGCCAAACTCTGCCCAAATACTCTCCCAACTTCCCCCTCTTACTCCTAGAAGCCTCAATTTGGGCAAAACTCTTCCCAAGGAAGCCTTTGGCTCAAATCAAAAAGAGTTACCTGATTTTGAGGTAATGTCTTCTCTAATGTTGTTTTGTTTTATTTTTCTTCTCCAAACCTCTAAACTCTTTTTATTCATTTCTTTTGTAACAACACAATTATCCTCAATATACTAGGATGTTTTTACAAGAATAATTCGAGCTACACTTACACACACCTACATCTAATGGTTAACGAACATACGGTTTCTGTGGATGGCGAATTTTTGCCTCACAAAACGATGATTGTTCAACACTCATATAACACCTTCAAAGGTGGAAATTAAGATGTCACTATATTTATATATGATATATAATATGTTTATGTTTTACTTATGATTCTGTATTTCTCATTTATGGCATACTTTATGATTTCCATTATGGGTAAAACGCGATAATTTCATTTTAGGAAGTGCGGACTACCGCCCCCTCAAAGTGATTCGAATCGTTAATGCCATATGTGGGATGTATAAAGGATGGAGTAAATGGTATTATACACTATATTATACTGGAGATATATTATAAATTTATATCATTATGATTTCATTCCATTAAATACGAAATAGAATTGAAAGTAGCGTTCATCTGTACGTACGGCTTACCGTCTCCATGAACTGTGCATTTCATTTCTTACCTCTAAATGTTACGTAATATTATAAATGAATGTATATACTGGATATATATGATATATATGACATATTAATCATGAATATAATTCTGGAGATAGTGGATATTCTACCACATAAACAACTTGTAATTATAAGAAGTTTATTGTTGACTCAAGTACCAAAGATCGACAAAACGACCGTTATTAACTTAAATAATTACATAATGTTCATAACATTGTAATAAGTGATATTAAAAGGATAATGAAATTAAAAATGGTTATTAATAAGGTATATATTAACTCTAGTTTATTATTGAGGAGGTTAAATAATGGTTGAGTCATGTCAGACACGAGGTAAGGGAACTTCTTAACCCAACTTCCATTCTTTGGGTTAATCTCCTACTTTCAAATTATGTCATGATATTATTATATCTTATTTTGTATTTTTACTTTCTTTATGTGTACCTATAGTGAATACACATAATATATCTATTTTATTTTATTTATGATCTTTTTAAGGACTTCATCTCAATCTCCTTTCATTGAGGCATATTTGGTTTTATACACAAATTTCTTTTATACGGTGTATAAACCCCTTTGACTTTTACGTTTATTCAAAAAGAATCTTTTTTATACGAAGCGTTTTTCTAAACGACAAAAGGGAATGTTTTTCGTGCCATACTTATGCGGCGAAAACGCCTTCTCTGCCGCCGTGACCATTATTTTAGTTTCAGCTTCCTCTACAAGCCATCATTTTTTTAATGAAAAGTAAATACAAAGTTTTAACTTTCTTTTATTTTGTTATTGAAAATGGTTTTGAAAGCGTTTTTATTATATCAATGTGTTGTATTGATATCTTGTGATTGAAATGTGGAAATTTTATGTTCCCTTTATGCATGTTTTATGTGATACGATTATGTTATGGTTTATGATTTGTTTAAACCTATTCATATGTGGAATGTATTGGACTTAATAAGTGACAGGTGGAGCCCGCCATAGCTCCTCGATGCATCAGTAGGTCTCATGAGACAACTAGACGAGGAATTGGTTGAGGCCCTTTCCCAATTTGATTTCTGGTTTTGGCTGAGGCCTTAATCATTTTAGACGTCTTGGCCGAGGCCTTGAGAAAATGTTTCAGAATGTCTGACATTATACATTCCCTCATTATGAAAGTGGTTATTGATATTGCATGTGATTATTCGACCAGTAGAATATCCATGTGAAGAAGTATATGGAGTTATCTCATTTTACTTTTGCCATATTATGTTGAAGTTCAAGTTTAAAAGGCTTTTGTTTTAGTTATACATTTCCTTAAATGTTAATGTTTTTTTATTAAAGCTTCCGCAATATTGTTATCCTTACTGAGCATCTGAGCTCACCCCTTTCATTGTTTTAATATTTTCAAGAATGTGAAGAAGTATTTTATGAATGACCTGCAGGGATTGTCAGAAGAGGATATGAGTGTGGACTATGGAGACGTTGTTATTGTAGTTTTTCACTTTATGATGTAATGTAATGTTTATGAATGTATCTAGTGTTTCCAAGGCTACTAAACTAATTGGTCTTTCGAGACTTGAAATTTTGTGATCATGCCAATGTTACGAAGTAATGCACCAACTCTGCATAGCTGGGGTCGGGGTGTTACATAGTCCCACTAATCTTTTAGGATTCCACCCTAGTTTCAATCTCATCCATCATTCCATAAATTATTATGATCATAAAATCTCACATTTAGAGTCATATGATATTGATGGGGGGATTAATCATCCTCTATTTCCATTCCATATATGTTTTTATATGATTATAGGGAAATTATAATGTGATGATAAGATGATCCTTCTACATGATGCTTGTAGTGTACATCTACCACTAGTAATACCCCACTAAACCCCAAAATAGTTACCTGGGCCATCCCTAAAAACCTATGTGATGAAGACATCCTTCCGCAATAAGTTTCCATAGAACCAACAATATCTTTCACAATAAATATTTACATTGAGCCTTTGAAATTATCTCATGTAATAACTCTTGGCCCAATGAACTTTGGATGCATTACTGAATTATTATTTTGTTTATCATCTATTTATTATGAGAAAAATATGAATTTACTTAATGAGAGGCCATCTGATTTACGAATGGATTTCTTTTATCTAAGTCTATTTTAAGGAGGTTATTTTTCATGCCACTTCACAAGGATCTGGTCCACAATGCTCGCTTCACTGAAGATGTGGTTTACAGTGTACAGCTCACTAAGAAGTCTTCTTCGAGAAATTCATGATGTCGGGTTCATAAACAATTCATTCAGAGAGTTTGTTTATGGACATGAATATATTCAAAAATGGATACAGATAGGATTAATTTGTATGATATTTTGTTCCTTTTTTCAGGACCCCATGAACTATTTCACGGTGTATTCCCCACTCATCCTTCATGATATCTTTCACACTCACACCTATTATGTGTCTCCATCATAAATGAGACCTGCAATCGATCTTCACTAAAGGTGTCAAATATTCAAATTTTTGGAAAATACCCCTTATAATATGATCCTCATCCATTAACCCTCATATACTCTCCTATGGGGGGATATTTTTGGATCAAAAATGGATTTTATGGGAATAGTCAGGGAAGTAATGACTTTTCTAAATATTATCTAAGAAAAAACATCCCAAAGATCCCTTAAGGGTATTATCCATGAATCCATTGTTATTTCAGAATGTAAAGATATCATGGAGCTCCTAATTGAGAAATATCCTCCACAAATTCAAAAAACTAGATAGAGTCCCTAAATAAGTTTGTAGATTATTTGCAACCACATGATGCCACATGGAGTCCCTCAGTTAGTATGTTTGTTCATCGTGACATCAAAAATCGTCGATGGAGTTCCTTCGCAAATTCAACAAATCCAAAAAACCTTCCAAATCCCACAATTTTTTCATGAAGTACTTAAAATATTCATTAATACTATTTCATATAAATACCACACTCATGTCAACCAATTACGATTGTTACCCCATCATTTATACTTCCTAATATCTCCAAATGCACGAAGCATGAAAGCATTGTGAACTACGAAAAAAATGTACCATCAAAGATACATGGGATTTAAGAAACCATTATTTTTATGTTTTTGAATAACTCCATGTAAGGTGGAGATATGATCCATGAAGAACTATAACATTCATGAAGGAAGAAGGATTCATGGGGAATAAGAGGCTTCACAACGAAGTATACTAAATGAAGCACTCCATTCTTGAGAGAAGACATTATCCCAAGGCAGGTTAACCCTACATCATGATTTATACTCTTTTGTGTATCCCTTAATCTCCATTAAAAACCAATGATTTGTAGAGTACCCCTCTACGGGGCCTTATTCATCATTAATACCCTCTAAGGGTCTCTTTAATGATGCCTCCCTTATAATGACACGTCTTCACAAAGAATGAGTCTTAAAACTCCACACTCTAATCCAAGATGGTTAAAACTATGAATTGGGTATCTATGATACCCATTACACCCATTCCTATGGAACACTTTAATTCACATGTAGACTAAGTCCCCATTCGACCTTTTTTATTTCTGCACAGTTATGGAAACACTGGTAGCTTCTTCGCATAGGCACACAAATATAGACCATGTGATCAACCACTGAAAAACAACATCACACCATGGAAATTAAAAAGTCATTGCACACCTAAGGGTACATAATATATTTTTATATAATCTCTATAGATGAGTATCAAGTCCTCCACATCTGAGCTGTATGACGTAAAACTGCATAGCTCCAACTTCCTCAGCACAAGATGTTAAATTGTGTCCTTACCTGATACTATACAGATATGATAATACATATGTGAGTGTCTTGGGGTTGTGTTAATATAGATTACCCTAATAGGTAATGGTATCCTCCCCACATTTAATGAGATCCCCCTCACATGGAATGAATTCCTCCTCAGGTAGCTTCCACACAAAAGCCCCATACTGTCTATTATTGGTACTTTTGTCACAATTGGAGCAGCAAGTCTACTCCTTATTCTTATTTATCACTGGGATCATGACTCACATTGGAATATAGGTTAGTAGAAACAGGTAACCAACACATTTTCTCTGAAATGCCCCTCCTTATTATGTGTAAGCACCAACCATTCTAAACTGTGTGAGATTTGATTCTCTACTAACCAGATATGTATGAATCCTAACCGAGGATCAAACCCAACATCTAATTCATATTGATCTTCTAGATGTCATATTGTTCTATGACCATGCCACTCACATGGTAGATCTAATATCCTCTGGGTCTTTGAGGAAGCTCAATGTGTAGTCCCTATAACCTCTTAACATGTAAATACTCTCTCAAAAGAAATATTTCTCCCGAAGGCCCCAAAACAATCCCTTTTCGATGGTTCAATTGAGACGCTAGTTTCCATACCACATGATATTAAACTGAATCGTAAAGTACAACCCAAAAAATTAAATACATCATCTAAAAATGTTGGTATTGATCCTTATCTTATAAATAAGGAATGGATTATGCCTCTTTGTTGTTTAATTATAACCATTGGTAAATTGTTATTACCCCCTTCTTGTGGTGTGCCTCATTAATCCACCTATAGGGTTGCTCCGATCAAACTTCATAGTGTGATAGCCTCCCAATATAGGATATAACTTTGAATCCACCTCCAAAAGGAATTATGATCCATCCATCTAGTAAAGCTTCATGATTCTCCATGCTATGGAATCACCTTCATGGTTTGGCATTGTCCAAATACGGGACACATATCCTCGATATATTTCTATAGGGATTCTGATCTATCAATTGGTAAAAATTCTAGGATATACAATATGGGTAAATTCCACCTTGATCCCCCTTCAAAGTGATTTCTTATCAATATCATTACATTTCCCCAAGATATTGAACTTGTGACCCAAATACCGATGTAATGCAAATAATGGGATGCATGATGTGAAAGACATAAATGATATGGGCTGATGGTTTCAATTACCACACAAAAACAAGAGATTCCATAGGATAAATCCTTATAATATTTATACATTAAATGTCATATTCAATGTGGTCAACCTTGGATTACATAATTTCAGTGCCTAAGATGACACCATGAGATGCCATCCATTGAGGAAGAATACATGTGACCAATGTTCCCAATGTCAAGACATTCCATCGATGCCCAACAAGACATCTCAAAAGACCAAAGGATGATGCACCATCATGTACCATTGGAGTGTTTAAAATGAAGAATCATAATTAGTGATCGTCCCCAAATATACAACTTCAGGAAGGAGTTCCAAAAATATGACTTAGATCTACGGTGGAGACCCAGACAAGGGAAAAAGTTACAAGGTGTAATCCATGGAAGGTGTAACTACCATCCTATAATATTATTTTGATAAAAGATAATACATAACTATAAAATGTGATAGAAACATGCCACCTTTGGAAATTTGGAATGTAGGGAAACAATTATGATGCTAGAGCCTGTGAACATGAATGATGGTGTGCCCTAAAAAGCATCTGAAGCAACTCTAAAGGATGGTAATAAATTCTATGGGATTCAATACAACTGGGTGATGATTTTCCATTGAAGATAAAACTACCAAAACCACATATACAATAAAAAAAATACACTATATGATGCCTATTTAATATTTCATTCACAAAGACAATAATACCAAACTATACCATTACACATATCAAATTAAAATGCAGAAAGTAAAATATTATATTAGAGTACAATACAAAAGACGACACAAGAAAAAACTCATACACTCAAAAGACAGAAACACCATATCTCCCAATATGATCCAAGATACCACTCCACAATTCATCCCAACGTATCATGAGTTATCATGAAATAAATGAGTAATTTTTCCTTTACTAATGTGTTGATAAATAGTATCTACAAAAAGAATATTGTTACCATGTAGGCTATGAGTAATGAAACTGAGTAGGTTCTCCTTAAATGACTTCCCAACTCACAAAAATGGGATATGACATATTAACAAATTTATATAAAAAATGTAATATTAAAAATTAATGAATTTTTAATAGTAAAAATAAAATAACAGTATTTTCTAACAAAAGAAGTGTCCATGTAAAAAACCAAACAAGTCCTTCAAATCAATATAATAATATATTGGGAATAATATATTTCAATCCACACATGCATTCCCAAATGATTGTTTCATCTTCATGAGTTAGATCTCATTGATCTACCATGTTGTAAAAAGGTAAACATATACCAGTTCCCCAGTGGCGCACACCTCTTCCACATGGTCACGTCAATAAAAATGATCTTAGTCCAACCAATTATTCCTAAACCATGGAAAACATATTATTCCAAACTATTTTAAAAAAAATATTCAAAATAAATTAAATAAAAAACTTATTTAAATTATTTCCACAAAAACAATTTTCATGAATAAAAACTTATTCATTTTTAATTCATCATTTTAAATCCATTTAATAAAGCATGTTGCACCCAAATCACACATTTCTTACAAAGAATCAGTAATGAATGTTTCTACCAAAATTATAACAAAAAATTCACATTCAATGTTAATAAAATTAAAATGGTTTGATAATAAACCCTTGTGGTCTAATAAGATGAGTTGAGAGTGAAGCCTCCTGCCTTAGAAATTATGGAGAAAATAAATATCAACCCCAATTCATCAACCAGTATGTGTTTAATATGCAAAAACCCACCTTATATATTGTGACCTAACATTAACATGGCCATATCTCATCAGGATTATCCTCATCTGTTATTTTTATAAAAAATGTAATACATATATGAAACTAATATAAAGAAGATGAAGAGTAACAAGGAAAAAAATATAAATAGATAATTACCATGCAATTCGTCTTTCAAGGCTCCATGATTTTCCAACTATCACTCCTAGATCAAGGGAAGAGTCTCCAATGGCATTGGGAGAAATGAAAACTGAATTTGGGTATTATTAAATAAAAACTTTTTTTTTAGAAGTGAGAACATTTATTTTTGAATCTCAATTTTAGCTGTTCATGGTTAGATCACACAGATAAGAAAACTATGTGATAATTGTGCATAGGACTCAACCTTAAGAAGAAACGTGCATTGTTTTCCCGGATGGTTATATGATCCATTTTCTAATGGTGAAAAATAAATATATACCAAATTCTCTATTTATCATAGTTGGTCGCACGGTTTGGCAAAACTATGTGCCTAACCATGCACCTTCCAAGAGCCCACTACCTCACCATGCACAGTTTTTCGGAAGTGTTCCATAGTTTCTACTAACCACGATCTATCTATTCACCTCCATAAAATTTAAAACAACATAACATGATTCCTACAATATATCCCAAACATCACAAAACACATTACATACATAAATTACTTAATTTAAGGTTTATTAATGGAATGTGTCTGTGATAAAGAGATAGTGACACCAAATAATCAAGGAGAATATTAAGATATTATCTCTCGATCCTGAATTAGGTAGTTTTTCTCAGCTATATTCAACATGAACAAGGTATATTCTATCACAATATCGATATTAAATGGTACAAAACCCAATGCATTCTTTGTAGAATCGATGTACATCACAAGAAATTATATTCTTATTATATATATGTGTGTGTGTGTGTGTGTGTATAAGAATAAGGAATAGGATATTCTTGATATCCAAAAAAATCATCACATTATTTTATCCTGGCATACGTTTCTTCTTTACTTGTTAACATATTCATGGGGATAGAAAATTGTGAGAAAATTCTCCCAAAACATCAGTATTACCCAAAAAATCGATTAAAAATATGGATTTTTATACACTAGTGGGTATAGTCCTTTACTAAATTTTCTTTTTATTAGTATGATTAACATAAGTTCCATCACATATGATGAAGTTAATTATGCATTATAACAGATACATTCAATTTTCACACTGACTTAACAAACCATGTATTTAATGCATCCTTAATGTCTCCCACAACATCCATATATTCTATTCATATTCATCCATTCATTTGGATGTTAATAAGAATATCATCGATAAACAATACAAAAAAATAGTCAAGTTATTCTTCAAAGAATCATTTCATAAAATCTCTAAACATTGTTGGGTAATTATTAAGAATAAATAGAATCATTGAGAAATAATATTTCCAATACGTTTTAGAGAATGTATCCTTCTAAATATAATCTTTATTCACCTTTATTGGCGATATATATAATGAATTTTAACCTTTTTCAAGTAAAAATTTCAACATAATTGATTGAAATAATCATTAATCCGTGATAAAAGTTACTTTTAAATTATGATGATATTTTTTCACTCCTGATATTTTATACAATGCACATTGATACATCCTTCTTCCTTACAAAGGGCACTAAGAAACCCCTAGGTGATGTTCTGTGGCGTATAGACACTTTTCCCAAATAATATTACGGGCACTTCATTTAACAATTCAGTTCGATCAGGGACATCCAATAGGGACATTTTGATATAGGAGTAGCAACATGTTTGAATTATATTGATAAATATACCTTATGATATGGGGGAATTTTGGGTATCTCTTAGTGAAATACATTGATGAATTACCTAACAATTTAAATTTTCTCAAGATTTATACCTACCTTTGAACCAACAATTTTGGAAAAGGTATTATTTTTTACTAGGTATCAACACCCACTCTGTTAATGGATTATCAAAAGGATATTTATGAACATCCATTCTTTTTAAGAGTAGAATTGGATGGTTTAGAATATGATAGTAGAATTCCCTTTCATTATATATGATGTGTGATCTATATAACAAGATCCAATCCATGACAAGTATAACATCTAATTCCCACAAGGTAAGAATGACCTAATTTTATAGAATATTCTCCCCACATAAAAAATTGGATAATATTTCAACACATTGGATTATATGTGTACCATGTGTGAATTAAGATTAACTCTCAACTTTGGCAGAAGTAATCTAATAATCATTCAATTTATCCTTTTCCATTGGTGGTTATTGATGCTGGTTAACATCAATGACATGTGGTTTAGTGGACTATTTTGTATAGTTCCCATTCTCTATATATTTTGAACATTGAACCTTAGGTGGTAAATCTATAGGTGACCACCATTCCCCATTAATATAAGAAAACATCATTATGTATATTCCAAATTCATTAGATTGATAAAATTCTCTCCCAAAGTTGAAGTATCAACCCTTCCATTTGAGAAAATTTCCATGATGTTTCTTTACGAATTTTGGAAACCCCTGTAATTGGATCATGTTTACTCCTTTGTGATTTTACCAACTATCCTAAAACTCCTTTCTTCCGTTCCTATCTCCATAAACATGGGAAAATTCTACATAATCCATGTCCACATTGTGATCAGAAATAACCAATTGTTTATAACTCTCAATGTCAGGGATAACAAGAGACTTTAGAATGTGAGGTTTTAAATCACTAAATAATATATTAATTTTCCTATCATTTATGATAATAAAACCTAAGGCATATCATGAAATCCTTGTGATGTTTTCCTCATATGCTAAGATAGATTCACCTTTTTTTCATAAACTCTATGAATTATATATCCTACTTAGTTTGAAGTGTTCAACGGAAATAACTAGTAAGAAATATTATTTTAAATCATCCCACATCATCTCTTCCATTTCATCCTTTGGATTGGTGTTCTTTATAAGGGCCTTACATTTATCAACATCACAATCAAAATGATAAATGGATAGAGTCACCATCTCCACATAAAAACAATGGATCAGACAAAATAAAATTTCTATTGAGTTAACCCACTATTCCGCGACAATTGTATTAAATTTTTTAGTAAATATAATTAGTATTTTCCTCATAAAGGACCAATGACTAGTTGATCAATTTTAGGAGAAGGTAATCATTTTTCATGGTTTAGGTTACTCTACATTGTTAGAGTCAACTAGTAAATCATTTCCATGATGTCCTTAACTACAAATACCTTGGCATTGGGGATGTTTAATGGAAAATCATTCCATCTCCCATCATATGGTTTGTTGCCTTGGTTTCTCCTTATTCAAGACATTTTATAAAATAGTAAAGGCTTAAACACGATGCAAGATAACAAAGCATGAACTATTTATTCATTTACCCAATTTACACTAATGGTAAATCTAATGGTATCCTTATATCAGTTATTTTCTAAAAAGAATATCCTAGGATATTTTACATAGACATATACATATAGTAATGGTTGTCACTATTTTTTCTAATCATAATTACAAAATTAGATGAACTGTTTTATGATACTATAACAAAATTAATTTTTCTTTTTAAACTATTACATATTTTTTTATAAAAAATAATTGATGTACAAATCCAGGATCAGAAATTTTAGTTTATTCAAAAAATAATCAGACATAAAAATCTCAAAATAAACGATAAAATTTATTTCATTCTTTCATATTTATCATTTTAGTAGCCCATGTGTTCTATTTACTACAAGAAATCACCCGAGGATATACATCAAGGAAAATGGTGGTCTAAAATCCTATTAATAGTATCAATATGAGACATAAATCCATATTAAATGGGTGAGCATTGACGTCATCACCATATCATAATCACATGATAATCATCAAAATAGTAATGGAATGATGTGATAAAGTTATGGAATAGGGAATTGATTAAAAAAAGACATCATGTCAGAGTGGTCAAAGACAATACATAGTTGTGAACAATGTTATCATCTTATTCACACATAACATATGTTGTTAATCATAAAATCATATTTTTTTTAAAAATAAAAATCATGTTCATGGATAATTCACATTATCTCGAGATATTAATAAATTTACCTAATTAATTAACAGGCTAAATAATTCCATGCCCACCCATATCATCATTACATTTGTATAATCATTATTTTCACATAGAACATATTGTAATCATACCCATGAATTATCCTATTGAATAGAATTAGATTCAAAGCAATCCATCAACAATGATTTCTAGAAAAAATATGGGGTTACCAAATTATAGATGGAAAAATATATTTGGTATAAGAATCATCATTCATTAATAAAGAAGAAATAACATGATGTAGTTGGGGTTTGGCTTAGTGGTAAGCACCTCGTAATCCTACATGAAAAATGGGGGTTCAAAACCCATTGGGTGCAGGTACTGTAACAATAGTCATACTATAAATCGGTAGGTACTATAGTGGTGGTAAGGCACTGTAGAAGCAATGGTATTATGCGCGTACTGTAGCAGGCATGTTACTATTCACAGAATGGGCATTGGGCCAAAAATTTGGGTCTTCGGGCTATGTAATGGAATTCATGCCCACTGAGCCTTCAGGGTATGTAATGGGTCTCCCTATACCAAGTTAAAAAGAGGTATTTTCATTGATTTAATAATAAAATGAGGCTTCAACCCCTTCTTTTTAAAGAAATAACTTGAAATGATTAAATGTTTCATTTATGGAAATGAAGATTTCATTGAAAAAACTATAATATTTTACAAATAATTAATATAGAAACATTTATATCTCACAAAATAATATGGATAGAAAATAAAATGATATTTATCGAACATTAGAGGGGTATTAATTCAAAATATTTCATGAGAGAGAGAAACCCCAATGAAATGTTGTTGGTCTTGAGAGTCCGTGTACCTAAATTATGGATTTTTTTCATATCATGGGAACTTACAGAATAATAAATATGTATTTAATAAAAAATAGACCCAAAAGTAAATTATAGTTGTTTATAAACTATTTTCAATTATAATAATTATATTATTATTTATTAATTTTTGTTAATGAATTTGAAGTGTTTTGATATTATTTTGTTCTTAAAAACATCCCATTTCGTTTCGATTTGACTATTTTAATTCTATGTAATTTATGGAAGAGTATAATTTACTATAAAATAAAATTATACATTTAATTATTTTTTATTTTTTATTTATAATTAATATTTTCAATCAATTATAGTGCATTTAAATTTTTTCTTGAAAATGTCACCATAGGTGGTCAACCGACCTTTAACGTGACATTGTTGAACGAGCGGGAATGGGAAGTATGACACACATATTTTTCATAAATATGATAATTATCATTGGTTTAAATAATAAATATAATTTTAAGAATATTAAAATTTTAATTTCTAGTGTATTTTTTTGACTGGAATTTGGAAAAATTACATATAGTTGAGGAATTAAGGAATGTGTTAATAGAGACATACTATATCATTGGTGTACCTTATATTATACAACACTGTAACTGCCTTCATGATTGGAGTTGGATTGAACCAGAATGCCCCTATGGATTTTAATAAGCTTGCGAGAGAGGATTGTTTTAGTTATTTGGAATTAGAATGTGTTGGAGGAGTGGTTTTACAAGGGAATGGAGATAGGTTATTTATACATGATGGGAGGGGTATTTTTCCAATATAATATTAAATAAAACAATATATCCAAGGTAAACAATGTAAAAGTAAATTTTTTAAAATATAAATCATATAATAATATAATATTATTATTTTAAGACATTAAATCCACATTATAATTTTAATTATTTTGATTATTGAAATGTAAAGAAGAAAAAATGAGAAATTCTTATCTCAATGAATAAACTTTCACTATAGGTTTAGGAAAGTAATTTTTATGTTTCAAAATTATGGTTATATTATTTGAATAACTAATATTTTATACAAAATTTATTATGACCAATCATCATGTCCTTGAAAGGATTATTTCATTATCACTTCATGAATGATGTAATCTAAGATACATCATTTATGTGTCTCTTTTTATTTTTACTGTTCACCGAAAAGATAATTTATTTTTGAAAAATGAAAAAAATCATCCTCGTATAATTATTTCCTTCTAAATTCAAAAATTAAATTCATTTTATATAATTAAATTCATATCATAGGTAAATTTAATTTTTAAAATAATAATAATTACTTTTATTAAGTACTTCAAAATAATGACGATTAAAAATGTTCATATATTTTCTTTTATTTTTTTCTAATTATAAATTTTTTATTCACCTAATTTTAATAGGATTGATATTATTTATATCACAATATATTTTTTTCGGTAAAATTATTATTCCATTGGTCATGTTATATTCTCAATGGTCATGTTATTATTCCAAATGGTCAGTTTACTATTCCAATAGTAACATTGCTATTAAAATAGTCACATTACTTCCCATATATACCACATAATTCTTTCACTAAATATTTTACTAAATTATTATCATGTTTATATATCCTAATTTTCTATAATGTGAATTTGTTTACTAATATTTAGATTATTTTATATAGTTTATATCTGTGTTGGAAAATGCTTATATTAGAATGTGTAAATCCATATATTCCCATTTTATATTTCAGATTTTATATTTTCTGTCCAATTATATTGTTTGGAATTTTAATTGGTCTCATTGCTGAATAATTTAACCATATTTATTAATGAAATATAGTCTTTGGCAGATTCTATAAATTTTTTATCTGTATATTAGAATACAAAAAAAATTATTCATGAAACAAATACAACTAAAAACACAAGGTTGTTATATATATATCATCCATGTTGATTGGGGATTAATAGACAACCATATCCCATCATGATGGTTATTTTCCACACGTACATGAATACCATTGAAATTTTTTAGTGAGTGTAGAGGTATGAAAGAAAATGATTTATTACCCTTTAATAATTATAAATATGTAATTAATATCATTTTTATGTCATTAATATCACATATATTCAATAACATTATCCTTATTACATTCTAGGTAAAGCATCACCCAAGGGACGTTATCATATCTTATATGGAATGAAAATAGAAAATTTATTTTTGATATAATAAATATATACGTATAATTATGATATTAATATTATATATATACATTATATATTTCTTTAGACATAGCCATGGGAGGTTTTGATGGAAAATGTTTCCCATAAGTTCGTGTGGTGATATTCGTCCACAAACATGAGCGATTTAATATTTTACCTTCAAAGGAAAAAAGATATGTATATAGTCATTATAATATCATAAAAAAAATATATGGGATATAATGGTGTTAATATAAAATCAAAAATGAAAGGTACTTGACGAAGGTGGAGGATGAAATAAAAAAACGCATAGTTAGGAACTTTACCTCTTCTAGGACAACCTCTTTAAAACTATACCTAAGGTATCACTATAATGGTTTAATGATAAAACTGTTCTTATAGGGTTATTTTATTGATGTTTTTAAGTGATTTAGGTTGTCATTGGAAGAAAAAAAAAGATTTCTAGTTTGAAGAAGACATGTTAAGGGTTAAAATTTATTAGTTAGATGAGTGTCAAAATTGTAATTTTTGTATAGTAAAAGGTATACCTAATATTTTGACATGAAATTGGTGAAACATATAGTATTATATAAAATAAAAATTATGTTTTTTGAATATGGTCATTGAATATATTTTATACACGTTTATGTCATTTCCACCCTTATAATTTCAATTTTATCTATCGTAAATCCATTTTTACCATAACCGTGATAATTAATTTAATATAATTTAAATATTATAAATGGTTAAAAAATAATTTGACTATAATATATATGATTAATTGTAATAATTAATAATATTTAATCTGTTTCTCCAAATTCAATTTGATGATGTGGAAAAATTAAATTCAATCAAAATGAGGCGAGAGGATGAAAAAGCTTTTTTTTTGAACAAGTGTATATGTCAAGAAAAAGATGATTTTATAATTAATATATTACTTATAATAATTATTATATGAATATTTGTTAATATTTATTTATATATACTCATAAATTTTATTTTCAAATAGTCCTCACTATGGATTATTTTATTTAAGTATGATTGAGGAGAATTATTCATCTTAGAACAATTTTTAGAAAAATTATATTTTAAGCCCTAATAAAAACATATTATATAATTAAATATAAACATGATTTAAATTATATTATATAGATTCAATATAAATAAATAATTTTTTTTAAATTATATAAAAAACATATAGTTACTTTTAAATTAATTAATTTACTCAAAAGAAAAGCTTTCTTCCAAAAATCTATATTTTTTACATTTCTCGGTAAAATAAATATTTTTGGAAAAATATGAAATTGTAACCAAAATTAAATATATATATATTACTATCTGAAAAATAAAATTTATTTTTTATCATTAAAATTATCAAATTTAAAAATTTCAAAATTTTAAAAAATACTTATACGAGAAGAGTTTATTTAAATATACATTTTTTTTAATATAAAATTTATTTAATATTTTTATAATTATCATGACTATGATAATAATAATTATAGTGGTTTATTATATTATAACATGGGATGTTAAAATATTCTCATATATTTGTGTCCCTAATCTATTTTGGTTCATTTGGGGAGCCTTTTAAATGTTAGAAGACATTTGTTTATTATAGGCCTCTAAAACTTGTCCAGATATTATCAAATGGATTATCCTATACTATACCAATGGTTAATTAGGATAAAAATGAAAAATTTATCACAATTAAGGTTTCTTGAATTTTTCATTCGTCACATTTAATATTCCAACATATGTCATGATTGAATAATAATCATTAACTTTTCTTATTTCTAGAATATTAATTTAATTTACAATAAAAAAAATAATGTTCATTTACAAACCTATTTTCTTATATACACTAATTATAAATTATAAACCTAATGAATGAAAGGATATGTAAATTAAATAATCATTATTATAAATACTAATAATAATATAACTGATTATATTAATTTATTTTTGGATGATCATTAACACAAATACCATTCATGACCAATCGACACAGTATTTACATTATCCATTACAGAAAATAATATAAATTAGTTAAAATTATATAAAAAACATAATATATGAAATTTTATGAATTTATCTCAATATCTATGGGTATTAAATATAGCCTAATTTTTGAAATTATGAAAATATCATGGAATATAACGATATAAAGATAATTCATATCTATAATTTCCTCCATTAATCACTAATTGGGTAATTTAATAAGAATTTCCCATGATATATCATAAATATAAATGCATAGAATTGTTTATTAACAATTCAATAATTTTTTATCTTTCTTTGTTGGTATTTTATGGACATGCATTCATATTCAATGTATATGGATTTATCTAATAAACATCCATCCCAGTAAAAGGGAAAAATATATCTTTATCCTTTACTCACAATGATTTATGTCTTATTATGATCATTTAATAAATTTAATACCATTAAATATGAAATGAAACACATTACAATAGAACCAACCTAAAATATATTAGTTTTCATTGTGAAAAAATTATCTGTTTAAGTGATACACATTGGCAATAATCTCAAGTCAAGTAATCAGCAGACATAAATATAGATAAGTGCATACAATAATTTTTAAAAGTATTGGTGTTACAATTTTGAGTCATTCCTGTTGATATACTTTACTAATGAAAAACATGTACAAAAATCCACTAAATAAGTCTTAATACTTATGAGACCCAAATTTTTTCATTAAAAATCATTTGTTTTCCTTTGGATTTGTATTCTATATGGCATATGACTATGATTACTACCATAGTTTCTTGAGGATCTCATCATTTATGGGAGATAATATTAAAGTTTTATATAACATATAATATTTTGACATCACCTTAAATATTATAAGAATTAATATTGACACTGTTAATGTTTTTGTAAATAATATATAAGTCAATTTTTATACATGATGTGGTAGTCAAAAAATAATACTGATTTTAATTCTTGGTCACCCAATCTCATTATAGATGCATGATTCTTACAAATTTCCTAAAATGATAATAAGCTTGAATTTATTTTTTTAAATTGATATATTTGTATGATATGGATACATTTTGGGTGATGAAATAATGATAGTCATAAATTTGAATAATATTTGATCATCAAAGTCTATATGAAATACATAATATTATCATTTATGTGTATTAATTTCATCCATCCATCATTAAGAATTTTTTGTTACAAATATGGACAATGGTCGATAAAGTTAGGGAGGTCTAAAATAATGCACCCTCAAAAAATCAAACCTAAAAATAAAAACATAGGCAGGGGAGGTTTCCAGTAGTGGAAAACATAGTATAAGGACTACAAGTAGTGGACCAATAGCTGAGGAAATTAGACACCATATTACCCTCCCTCTATGTATGAGTGAGATTCCAAAAACTATTAATATGGATTCTAAATATATTCATGGCATAAATTATGGACAAAAATATTAAAAAACATTCCATAATAGACCTATTCATAATAATAGAATCTTTTTCAGCACCATTCAACACGATTCCCAGTGATAAGTGATGCACTAAACCCTTAATCATGGAATAAGATTTGGCTGAGAGGGAATCAACATAATCCAAAGAATGCATTGAATGAAAAGATCCATGATCCCTATTGATTATGAAAATCCACAACTATGCACATCTAACGACAGATACATGAACAATATGAATTTAGTTTGAAACCATGGGATGAAGAGATGCACTAAACACATATTCCTTCAGTATGAGAGACATGAGATATGAAGATCAAAGCACATCAAAACACGAATGCCCACCATGAAGACAATAACCCCCACCCCAGAGTGAAGAGGTGAAAGCTATTCCATGAGTGAGATCCCCCTGATTGTAACAACAAATGTCACGAAAGGAGACCCTTATTATTGATCATTATTGTGGTAACACCATATGCTTAAGAAGCCATAAATAAGAATGAAATACTAAGCCACCAACTCTATAATTTTGTCATGAGACCCTCTAAACCAGGAATAAAGATAATTGTCCACTATAAGACCTCAAATGAATTTTCCTCAATAAATATTCATCCAAGGCCATTCGAAGGATGGACAATCACTCTCAATGAAATGTATACTATTAAATTCTTCCACATATTTCCCACAATTTTTTCACATTGTAACCATGGTGACCCCATTTCATCTCACAATGTCATCTGTGGGTAATGATTTATTTCATACATGCTGGAGAAGCATGTTGATATTTAAGGGAATCTCCACACAATAGAGTATGTTTCACCAAGCATCCTAAATGGTTCGTCCATGTATGCTGAGATGGTAAGACTTATAATAAAAGAATGATGATTTTGTGGTTTTGAAAACAAGTCTATATGGTTCATTGTTAATTAAAATATTGTTGTACACCAATATCAGATGAGGATTTAGGATGACCATTAAGATATTGGTAAATTCGCTATGTTGAGAAAAGGAGAAATATGGGACCATACATCTTAGGAATTCAAGATAACATACCTCCTAGTTATATTTCTAGAACATGACTTCCCCACACACTATGATACACCACCAATTATCTACAGGAACATGAATTTGAAAGCTGATATACTCCCCTCATTTAGATCTACCTATCATGATCCTTCCCTCCTTGACCCAAATTGTTTACTGATAAACAATGATTAGAGATTCCTCCCTTAAATGAAATCCCATGAAAGTCTAGACTAAATAAGATTCATAAAATCTGAAATTTTTCTCATACCAATACCTCTAGATCTAGGCTCCCTCTCCATCCGATGTCCTGAGGGCTAGTGATATCCACCCACAACTTGTTGATCCCAAATGGAATCAGTAATAATGAGTTCAATGTTGTGCAGGACCATCGTTGGAGCGTTGATGGATCAAAAACATTCATATGAATGAATTTAATCACACTACATACCAAAGATATGATCCCCCGAAAAGAATGAAATTATTTATTCAAATTAAAAATACAGCTAGTAATCTTCTCATGAAGTCGGTCAATGCGCTAGATACAAACTCTCCTCGAGGCAAAGTGGGCCCTTAAAAATACATGGGAAAGAGACCATAATAAAAACCCAAAATGTCATCAATTTTCATTATCCTATTATTTGGGAATGATTTTTGAGTGAAAAAAAATACATTTCTCCCAATTAATGACCTGAACACTCAACTTGATATTGATATTTATCATTCTATTGATATCCGGAATAGACCTGCTATTTTCATTGTTGAAATCAATAAGTTCATGTATAATGAAGAGATGAGAATGGCCAATGAAGTTGGGCCTACATCTTAATAGTTTCATTCGGCCCTCCATAATAATTTCTTCAATAATTTACTGATGTAATCCTCTATTTGAATGATGATTTTAGGAGATAGGGGACCCCCAATACATGTCGTATAATAGACTTAAAAAATACACAACTCTTCCACATGAATAAGGATGGGAACTAGGGAGAACTAAATAATCTGAAAAAAGGTCAAACACACAATTAGAAAAAACCCATATAGCCCATGGTTTGATTGATTTATCTCACTTCCATTCTGCCTTAAGACTTGTTCATATCATGTTTGATGACAACATTTGAGCCCAAGACCATTTTTATATCCCCAACTATTTTGTGAGAGAATGCAATGGATTTCTAGTTCACCGTTACTTGATGGAACATTTTTGTATCTGAAACCCATTTTGCGGATGTAAACCACATGGATCATGTTAATAAATATAGATAACACGTTTTAATGAATGTTTCATAAGCTGAATTACCTTTACTGCTTGAGTAAGGTAGCATATTTAACCATATGAATATGAATAAGGGCAGTGGTACTTGAAAAAATAGTTAACCCTCCCCCCTAAAAAAGACCCAAATGATGGCCACAAAATACCTATTAATCAAATCTCTTGAGGTGGTATAAAAATCATAGAAACCCATTGGGTCAAGGATAATTACCAAAAATTAAGTGAGGAAACTACCTCCGAATCCTCTATCTCATTAGCAATGATCTTGAAAAATTCATTGATCTTAGTGGAAAAAAATATGGGATGTCGTCAAACCGTGTGAACTGATTAGACACATACCAAAATTACGTATTGAATTTTAAATCCTATGGAATAATTTTAAATAAATTGATGTCCATAAATCCAATAGTATCTAGAAAATTGGTTAAGGATCTATCCTCAAGACGGATATTAGGATCAAAGGAAGGATTACTCTCTTTGATGCAATCTTGGAAGAAGTTTGTATTTCTATCACCCACCCTAATCCATTAAATTCATGACCTCTCTTGTGAAATGTGTTCTTATTCAATTAGGAGCTCTGATAAATGAATCTTAATGTAGACCAAGTTAATAGAAAATTCATCATCCCAGTGTTCATCTATATATATCTCTTCCTTATCAATGTCATCCATGATTAGATCTTTGTTCGAGAATCGAGATAGTCTAGTAGTGACCTAGGAACAAAGATCACACTTCATATGACACAATTTATTTTTTAACCGAACCCATGATCCCCAATTAAAATTCATATACCATAATGACCAAACAACATGTAAAATCTATGATCTGAAGCCCAACAACGTGATAAATAAAACCTCCCACTAGGACATCGATTTTTAGATATTCCGAAAAAAATTGGGGAATGGTATGTGAAGGCCCAGATCAGATGATACATCTTTTCATTGTGGAAAAGAAAGATTTATTTGATCTTGGACATGAAATGGTCAAGATATAACAATGTAAAATGGATTCCACTCTGGTTATTACACCAACTGAATTTAACTCATGAGAAACCCTTGTCAAGGAGTCCATTATGAGATGCAAAGCTGGTGAAATCATTGTCCGATGATCTCAAATTTGAAACCCATCCCTTATTTTCTAAGGAATACATGATTATGTTGAATTCACCAAATACCATCCAAGTCATATACCTAGGGTTGAAGAATACATATCTTTCCAAATAATCACCTTCTCCCTAACATCATACTTATCATAAATAAAGGGGAAGAAACACATGTTACAATCAAACCTGTTCCACATTGAGAGGTGTTGATCTGAAACAATGTCCTTTTCCACTACAATATAATTATTAATGAATAACATTATATGTGTATTTTAATTTTCTCCATGAATGAAATTTAGGAGGCTTGGTTTAAAAGTGATGTCATGAATTTAAATCATATTTTTGTGTGTTAAAGAATAACCCCCATATGTGTTTTTTTTGACATAGCTAATAAAAATTGTAGTCTGTCTTCACTCGAATACACAAACACCATGGATTCAATATGAAGAATGATATCATTCAGAAGGGATGGGTTGGATTTTCCCCCATAATAGAAAAACATGAGACCTTAGGAGAAGATAAACGGAGTTCTTGCTTTTCACAAGACCTTGTACAAACACCATTAAAAGTTTGAATGAGTTTGATTTCCAATGAATCCATGCCCTCAGGAGATAACTCAGTACAGTTGGTCGAGCGGTAAAATGTGGGAGGAGAGAGAGGAGAACTTTCCACAGAGAAGAATAGGGGAGGGAAAGACTGGATATTTACCATGCCTTCTTGGGAATTCATCTTCCAGAAATGGTGTCCAAACACTGCTGGAAAAATAAAATCTCTAATATGGGGGAAAACCACCATCGACCCCGACTTAGGAAAAGGAAAGGAAAGGGTGTGATAAACCAAAAATATTTAGTGAGGTTTAGACTCTTTAGATTAAATAGTTTATTATATAAATATACATGGTTCTAAAAGAAGGAAAAGAGGGTCAAGGTGGATAGAGGTGGTTCCGGATCTCGAGGCACCACAACAACCTCAGAATACAGCACAAGGACCCAGCAGTCTTCATAGGAATCTCTTCTGGCCGTAGGGGTGGAGGATGTCCATTATAGGGGGATGTCACACCATACTGTGGAAAGGAACCTAATTCATGGTTCTTGAAGAAGATATCTTAGTTATTACCTTGCATCTAATATCTAGTGCATATATATGCAGGGGAAAAGAAAACCAATGATTGCCGCTAGGGAAAATATTATACCTCATGAATTAGAATACACCCCAGCAGTGTAACACCACATGTTCTTATGGACCACTTTTTGAATAAATTTAACTTTTTATTTATATCATGAAAATTACTAAGTCAAATATTACATTCAGACTAAACCTACATGTCATATGAGATTAAAAACACCGACTTGGCTTACGATACATACAACACTAAGTTTAAATGAAACATATCATTTTAATATTTTAACAATTAAAGTATGATAATCACCACCTAGCCATTAAAAATAGTAATATAAATAGTATTAACTAATTTTAAAATATTTTTCATTATTATTTTATATAAATGAAACATATTGATAAAAAAGATATGGTTTTCGATATAGTCCTTATATGTCTAATTTTTTTTAATTTCTCTTTAATAAAAATTATTTTCAGAAAATTTAGAAATTGAATGTTATAAAATTAACTTCATTTATTAATTTAAAATCTATAAATTTGATTAGGGTGAATATTTGAGATTTTATTGAAAAACATCATTTTTTAGATGAATATAACAAAAACCAAATTTTAATTCAAAAATGCTTTTTAATTTTATTTATTGATAAGGTTAAAATGTTTATAAATCTTATTTCAATGATTAATTAGATAATATTTTTATCAATTTATCAATTTTTATTCATTGAAACCATTTCCACATTTAAAATCGGCACAAATACTTAGCAATCTTTTGATCATTTTTTATTATAAAAATATATAGTGTCATTCGGACAGTGGGATTATTTTTAAATTATTTAAGCCACATATATTTTTAGAATTTGAAAAAATTAATTCCATATATTTAATAATAATAGTTTATAATATCTAATAAGGTCAAAATTGTTTATTTCAAAAGTATTAGTGAAGGTTATTAAAATTAATTACATCGGTTAAGGGAAAAATTAGTTTAATAAAATATTAAACCTTATATTTAAGAACCAAAAAGACCTACAAAAATTTTGAATACCCATTTTATGTCCATATTTCGGACATAAATCCTCTATTTTTTAGTTTCACTGGTATGGTATAAATATTTTTAGGTAAGAACATCTGAAAACCTATCTTGTTTCAAAACATTCCAAGGGAGTCCTTTTCCTTCCATATATAAGGCCACTAACTATACCAATTAGACACACCTATCGAACTATTTATGTTCATAAAATATTTTCCCAAGAAGCCTAAAAAACATATCTTCTACCTTTAATCCTACCTTTGGGAATAAATCATCTCATGTAATCCTTTTTGGCATATTCCAAAAGGAGTTACATGATTAAGAGGTAACATATTCTCTCAAGATCCTTTCATTTATTTTCCTTATCCACCCCCTTCAAACTATTTATTCTAATTATTATTGTAATAAATAGTATAATATATATCAAAGATGGTGTTTTTTAATGTATCTCTAACTACACATACAAACATGTCCATCTAAAGGATGTTGAACAAACCATTTCTGTGTGTGACGAAGTACTACCTCACGAAATGATGATTGATCATTTCTCCATTTCCACTAATCCTGGAGTTAATTATGATATAAAATCGATTTAAATATGTAATATATTATATTATTTATGTATTTAAGATTCATTATTCCTTTTCAAATACATATCTATTTAGATTCCATTTAGTGTTAATATGATAATGTCGTTTGAGAAAATGTGGACTACATCCCCCTCAAAGGAATGTCATTTGTTTACACACCACATGGAATGTGTCAAGGATGGGTTTAATGAACATTTATTATATATATGATATATTAATTGAATTTTATTAATTATATATATACATATATATATATATCACTTACATACTTTCTATCAATACGACTACAAAAACTGAAACAGTATTCATGCATAAGTATGGATTACCATATCCATGAATGATGTATTACATTTCGGAATTCATTATGATATATATTAGTATAATATAAATATAATTGATATAAATTATATTTATACAATGATATACATTATATAATCCTAATATAAGTATAAGGACCAACAATATAACAAAATAAGGTAAATTTGAAGAACATCATGAATATTCTCCAATGTGTGACCTTAATATAGAATTGATAACAAAAGGGTAATATAATGTCATAATAAAACAATATATGGTTTTACATATAAAAATATTCTTCTATAAAGGAATTATAATAAACTTATTTTTATTATACATGAATATTTAATGATTACGTAGAGAGTTAAGAAAAATATAAGGGGATTTCATATCACATTTAACTTTTATGAGATACAAGCTATGTTCGCCACTATTTACATTTGTGTGGTTTATCTAACAACCATTATTGTATTATATGTCTATTTTTCTTGAATGTATGCACATTTAAATTCCAATATTATTATCCTTATTTCATGTCGTTTAAGTTTCAAATGATACCAAATTGGTAAAATAGTTTTTCCTCAATTTTCATTCTTTAAGACTCGTGTTTTAAATTCACCTTAACTCCTTTTTATGGTGAATATAATTTAGTTATATACGTTATATAATAAAATTACATCCATAATGATATTTTAATATTTATTTAATTTAATTTTCTCACATGGAGAGTATGATCCAGTGTTACAAAGTTATAAGATATTATTGAGGCACTCTCATCATTTTTCAATATTTTTCATCTTTATGATTCATTGATGAAATATTATGATCCATATTTCAAGAATATTCATGAGTTTTCATCAAATCTATTTATTCGGGATATCCAGAATTTTTACTACCTCATTTCTACTCTCTAGTAATTATGATATTGTTTTTATTAAAATCTATCTTTCTCTCTCTTCATCCAAAAATCTATTGTATTCAAAAACCATGTGTTTGAAAATGTTTTCAAAAATGATTTAAAAAACCATGAAGATAAATTTTCAACAAACATAATTTTAAAAGGTTTTTCTTCTTTTTAAATATCCCATTATATGTGTTTAAATATATTAATGTGAATAAAATTCAAAATATTTTGTGTTATAAAAACATTTTTTGAAGAAGAAAGAATATTTTCCTCCAAAAATATTTTTTAAGATATTTCAAAATTAGTTCCCAACTACGATAACATACATTGGTGTTAAATATTACTTTATAAGAATATTATTAAATTATTATATTTATATTATTTATATAAATATATTATATCCTTATATCCAGATGTTATGAAACTCGTTTCTATTTCACCAGTTTTATGATTTTGAGACCCACTTCTTTTCAAGGGTTAATTAAATGATGAAATGATGGTAAAACCTATCTCTTTCTACAAGTTATGATATGTTTACTTTCTTATGATACTCATTTCATTAAATGGATTATGATATTATTTTTATGAATTTTTATAACATTTATGTACAGTTTCATTATGATATGTGTGGGACTTATATCTCCCACCAATTCATTGGATAAAGATTTATATATCATAAGATAAACTAACATAGTCATGAGAGTGAACCTTGACTACTATTATAGACAATAGTGTAAACCATGACTAGTATGATGGCATGGAGAGTGAACCCATACTACAATTATAGTCATAAAACAATGACTTGGATACATGTAAATAATTATATGCTTATGTGTATTCCACAATTTTGTGTATTACTCATATTTTCATCTTTCATGGATTTTTTTTCTTTACATCCATTTTATTTATGTCTTATGAAATTCCAATATTTATTCCATGATTCATGTATATGATATTTAATGTGAAGGGTATGATATTATATTTCTATGTTCACATTATCATACCCTTGTGCTCATGTTTACACTAACATGTCTCCCTTAGTAACCCAAACTAGGAATTTGAGCTTTCTAGTTTTTAGATTTCCTTCCCCAAGTTGTGAATATATATATTATGTTTAATGTTTCTAATAAGGTTTCTAATATAAAAAACCTAGTGTTATATAATTTAGATAACATATATATTAGTGATTATGATTCCATGTTTCCAAAGGCACTATACCATCTACAGTCTTTGGGAATCTGTTGGTACAATGTTTCAGTATTTAGAAAAAGTTTTGTAACGTTATTGTTTCAAAAGAGAGGGTAACTATAGTTTGTATCTGAGAAAAGGTACAATTATCATTTGGAAGATAGGATTATAAAACAGTATATATAACCCTAAGAACATGTATAAAGAAAAAGTATAAGTATATGGAAATGTATCAGAAAATGTCATGCAATATTGGTGAAGGATATATTGAGTGGTTTCCTAGAAATAAATCTCTTTTTGAATACTACTAATGGATATAGCTCTAGATTAGATATACCTCGGGGTATGAACTCCAAAATGTTGTTCTGGGAATGGCTTGGGGTAATCTGGTATATTGAAATGGTCCTTGTTGCACACCTAATTTTACACTAATAGTGGATATGATTTGGGAATTCAGAAAAACTTGAAGAACTATTATGATGGATTTAAATATAATTTGGTTATTAATAACATAGGATAATCCAAAGGTGTCATATATTAAATGAAGTTTCATAAGATAGTCATCTTCATATTAATTTTTCATGATTATGTGGTTCCTCATTATGATAACTATTTCTTACTTTTTGCCTTTTGATTTAGTCAATGGATGGAACCTAAAGAAACCGTGTTAATGGATATTGTGATGGACAATTCAGCAATTCATCTCCTAAAAAACTGAATGCTATGGGATATGGATGAAAAACATCCTTGCTATTCTCACACAGCTTTCTTAAGTGATGACTATTGGTGGACATACAAATGAGAAGAGGAGGGAGAAAAATTCCATTGAGTCTTTCATGGGTCAACTTACACATTCTTTCAGAGGATCTCCTGATCCACATGTTGTTTAAAAATGGATTAATACGGCTGAAATTTTTCTCTATTATTCAATGTTCAGAGCATGATAAAATCATTCTGTATATTTATTGATTAGAAGCGGAAGTAGATTGGTGCTATAATATAATCATGAATATGAGGAAGCATGATAAGATTGAATCCATGGTTTTGTATGAGTTTTAAAAGGCATGTTTTAATAAGAGCTTTCCTAGAATATGTCTTACCAAAATGGGGAAAGAGTTTCGTGAGTTGAATAAAATGTATGATGAGTTTCTTGGTACCAATGAAGATAATTTCATGTGACTTGTGTTGTATTCTCAAAAAGTATCATCCAAACTAAATGTAAAGTTGATATGTTCTTCAGAGTCTTAATTCCAATTATCATAATGGTTTTGTCCACAAGTGGCTTTAGTTGATGTGAAGAGTTTCTGTATTTTGAAATCTAGTTTGAAATAGAGATTGGAGTCACATATCAGTATCATTTAATTAACAAGAATATGAATGTAGATTTCAATGGAATCTCAAATGAAGAACGAGAAAAGAAGATGAACTTCCCTTTTTGCTCATTGTGTGGGAAGAAACACAGAGGAGATTTCCTCAAGTGGTATGATAAAATTTATAAGTGTGGAAAGGAAGGACATCAGGAGAAAGATTTTCGAGGTGATGGATAGATGTCAGATGAAAATGATAATGGGGGAAAATAAACAAATGATGCACCACCCACGCTCTAGTTCTATAAGTGTAAGTAGAATGATAATTATGATAACTATTTCCCAAACTCAGGGGTTGGTGATGTTGATTAATCAAAAAAACCTTTTAAGATAAGGGAAAAGGGTAAATCTCATTTAATTACTATATCAGATGAGGGGTGTGATAAAGTCCAGATGAAAGGTAAACATACCATCCAATCTAGTACTTCTAATGTCATATTTTATTATATATCTAACCACAATTTCATATCTAAATAATTTTATAATGGTGTCAAGATTCCTCCGAAATAATTAGAGGTGGAATTAAAAGAATAAACTGCTAATGGTTCAAGTATTTCATCTCATATCAATGATTCATCTCTAGTTTAAGTTTTATGGAATGTTTTTCCTACAAATCACGTCATTATTCCATTGGTCAAATTTGATGTCATCTTAGGCATGGATTTACTTTATCTACCTAAATCCTAGATCAATTATCAAGGAAGGGATGTTAAACTAAATATTTTAAACCCTCATATAAACATCCATAAATGTGTTGATTTTTCTAAACATACTATGGAAATTACATGTAGCGTATGAGTTTTAATTTCCACTCAAAAGGTTTGTTTATCTCAAATGGATGGTGATATGATCAACATCGATGACATTTATGTTGTTTGTGATTTTGTGGATGTATTTTTGAAAGAGTTTCCTTGTATTCCACCTAAACATGATGTTGAGTTCTTGATAGAACTTACACCTTGTTCCACACCCATTTCAAATACTCCTCATAGAATTTCCCTAATTGAGTTGCATGAATTAAAAAAGAAACTCTAAGAAAAACTTGATAAGGGTTTCATTCAGCTACGTGTGTCACATTGGGGTGCACTAGTTCATTTTGGGAAAAATATAGATGGATCAACGAGACTTGGCATTGATTATTAGTAATTGAATATGATCACAATCAAGAACAAGTATCATCTTCCATGTATTGATGACTTTTTTGATCAACTCCACAGAGCTCAATACTTTTTGCATGATAGACATTCATTCTAGATATCTTCAATTGAAGGTCAAGAAGGTGGATATTCCCAAGATGACATTACATAAAAGTAATGGTCACTATAAATATATAGTGATACATTTTGGCGTCACTAATTCCCCAGTTGTCTTCATGAATTTAAATAATAGAGTCTTCAATGATTACATAGACCTGTATTTGGTAGTATTTATAGGTGATATTACAATATATTCAAAGAGAAAGGAAGAACATGAAGATCAATATAGAATTATACTTAAGAGCCTGTGGAAGGATTAGGTATATGAAAAATTTACAAATTGTGAATTTTGGATGAAAATAGATTCATATTCTGGTAAAATATTATTAATATATGGTATAATGGTAGATCCATAAAAGACAAAGGATATAGAAAGGTGACCTAGACCATTCATTTTGACCAAGATCCATAGATTTCTTAGTTTGGATACATATTATCTATTTTTTGTGGATGTTTTCTCAGGACTATCTAATACTATTAACAAGATAACTCGAATGGGTGTTATGTTTCTTTTGATACTTGAATGTGAGGAATATTTCAAGGAACTAAAGTGTAGGTTGGTCAGTGAACCTGTCCTTACATTAACCTATCGCGGAGAAGTGTTTATAATTTATTATGATGCATCAAAGAAGGAATTGGGATGTGTTATTATGAAAAATAACATGGTTATCATTTATGACTCATGAAAGTTGAATAATCATGAGAAAAATGACCCAACATAGGATTTTCAGTCAGTAGTGGTAATGTTTTCATTAATGAAATTGAGGCAGTATTATTATGGGGAAAAGTGTAATATATATACTGATCATAAAAATCTGAAATATATATTCACATTGGATTTGAATATATGACAAAGAATATGGTTATAGTTGAAAAAGATTATGAATTTAATGATACATAACCACCACTGGATGTAAAAAATGGGGCCAATTCATTGAGTCGAAATAATCAAGCTGGCTAATATATTTTGAGGATCACTAAAGAACCCATATTTTTCAATTTTCAAAGGATGGATCTATAATTCCTGAAAGAAAAGGAAAATAAAATATTTATCAAATTATTTTTCAACCCTCAATCAAACTTATGATTAATGAGGCACTAAAATAAGATGATAAACTAATAATGAAGGTTATAAATGTTATGGAGTTTATCCTTGATCATCACATCCATTTTTTCATGTTTTGGATTATGATGCATTTTGTTGGGAATCCTGGTCTTTTCTTGGGTTATGGGTGAGACGAGTGTTGAGTTTTGAGGTGTTTTATATGTGTAGTTTTTCCCTCATGGATTATCCTTGGGTTGGTTGGGATGTTTTGGTGAAAACATGGATGTCTATCTTCAAAAGGGCCTTCGCATTGTTGGCACACAATTTGATTAATTGTGTGGATGAACGTATGTAACCACCTAAAAGGTATAAAACCTATAGTTCTCTTGGATCATGGGAATTTGGTCTCTTGGGAGTGACTACGAAGTTGCTTATATGTCTTCCACATGTTTTGGCACATCATTTCATAAACGGTGTGCCTTAACTGTGGACGTCTTCCCAGAATTAACATAATGTGATTCTCCAACTATGGACCCTAAGGATTTTTAGACCCAAATCCGCCCAAATCCCATTCCCCTGGTTCATAGAATCCTCGGGAGCCCACTCCCTTTCCTCCTAATTCATTCCTCCCCATCTATTGTTGTATAACTGAGAGATATTCATGTTTGGGCTTGTTTTTTAAGGAAAACTTATTCTCCTTTCTCCTCCATCTTCATTATTAATTCATTTTTCATAGATTTCATCTTCTCCCCTAGTCATGATAGACCTTGGGTACTTTTCTCCAATGTTTTTATGGGGGTTTTTTATTTAGTGTTTTCTCATAAATATATGGTCTTGGAACCCTCTACGAGTGATTTTGGGTGGGTGTTTCTATTCCTCCATGGATTTTAAGTTTGTGATTCCATATTGAATGATTAATTAATGAATTTTTATGCATGAATGTAAATCTTATAATGTTCCTCTATCCATTTATGTGGTTTGATAATGAATTCCAATAGGATTAAATGTGTGTTTTATTTCTATGTGGCACTTTAATTTGAATGTGGGTGTTCATCATGTGTAAACATGTATATTGTCAGTTTTTAGGATTTTAAAAATTATAAAAATGGTTTTTTATATTACAAAGGATCTTGAAATTATATTTTTTTATGGTGTTTATGTGTGGTTAATTTTCATATTTCACAATTGGTGTATTTTTTTATGGAAAATCATTGCCGTGTTTTTGAAAATTGTTTTCTAAATTGTGAAAATGATTTATTAAATTGTATAGTGTGTGTAGATAATTATTAAAATTGTTATGGTGTGTTTTCATTATTTTACACATGTGTAATCGATTGAAATTGGTTCAAATTATTTAAATGGTGAAAATTATCTTTTGATTTGGTTATGAATTGTAGTTAGTTTTAAATATGTGTTTGATACGAAATTGTGTGTGTGTTTTGGGGTACACTTTTGGGGTGATAATTTGAAGTATTTATAAATTATTTTATTGATTTATTTTATTACATGTGTTGAGTGAAAGTCGTATTTGAAATTTTTAATCCTACGTTTTATTTTTAAAGTGGATGTTTTATATGAAATTCGTTATTTTCCACGTGAAATCACTTCTGTGTTATTTGATGTCATTTTATAAAGAATGCAATTGGTTTATTAAACTACGAGTGTATAGAAATTTTTTTTGATATATTATTTTGGTGATAGTGGTTTTCAAAGAGGGGTTTGGATGAACTCTTAGTAAAAATGAATTTGGGGTTATTATTGAAATTGTTTTATAAATTTTTTATAATGGTTTATTAAATTATTTAAAGGGTGCGAAGCATATTTTCAAAATTATTTTAGTGTGATTTTTTTTAAATGGAATATTATTGTGAAATGTTAACATGGAAATTTTGATTCTTGGATTGGTTGATTTAATGTGAATGCAATGTGATATGTGGAATGTGTAACATGATTGATCATATAGTGGGATGCCCTAGTAAATAGGTGGTATGACTTGGACTAGTGTGGTAGTGATTCAGAGGTGTATTTATTCCAGTTTCAATTAGAATGATAGATGATGAAAACAATAACTAAAAATGAATGATGATTTTAGAACACTATAATTTTGGATGTCTCTCCTCCCTAGTGTCTCGTGCAAGATAAAGTTGTGGGTCATGGTTTCTATAACACATTGTACCAAGATATGAGGTACCTAGGGCCCCACATTTAGCTAGTTCGTTGTGGTGATTCCCATGACTAGTGACCAATGATTATATTGTACTTACCATCGGCATATGGTATGTTGAGTTTGTAATTTTAAAATGAAAGTGTGATTCCGTTTAATGTGGCATTCTTTGAAACAACATTTCTATATAAAGTGGTATTATGTTAAACTATATTCATTTAAAAGTTGTATTCATTATTAGCCATTTTAGATTAAATTTCTTTTCCCTAAAATTGTTCTTGGATTTATTTCAATATAATAAATTCAAGTATATTTTTCATTAAATGTTTAGTGTATGGAATATTTTATTCATGTGGCATCTAACTAGGCATTGGCTCACACCATGCATACACCTTTTGGTGTATGTATACATCATTTTCTATTTGTTTCAGGATAGGGAAAGAAATTTAGTGGTTGAAGGTTGGGTTTCTAGTGCCTCTTATGGTTGATCATGGTGGTGGTGGCTTAAGTATGTATTCCTCTTGCTACACAGAGGATTGGGGAAATGTCCTAGTTTTCCATTTTTTTGACTGTCCCTTTTTGGTTCGTTATAGTTTGTAAACATAGAATCTTGTAATCGTTAAGGGAACGTTTTGTTGAATTTTTTAGATGATGATTATTTTTTTGGATATTTTAATATGATTAATTTAGGTAAATCATTTTTTCATGTTTTAGTTGATTGTGAGGAACTTGTGCCAACTAGTGGGGATCATGAATTCCCTTTATGCCATGTTATGGACCTGGTTGGGCCCCATGATTGATGGTAACCTGGTATGTTTTGAAACAAAATGGTATAAGAAGTTTTGTTATTAATGTAGTTTGTGGATATAGAGGTTGACATGATATAGTATTGACAGGTATTGATCACTATGTTTGGGAAGAGAATCACGAAATCTTGCTCGTTCAGATCCCTAGGATTCCATGGGATGTCCAGTTTTGTTAGTATCTAAGTCTTTATGGATATTTTGGTGATTAGGATAAGACAGAGGTAGTTGGTCCTTGGTCATCATATGCTTGCAGGTCTTAACAAGCCATGTGGAGCCAAAGGAATATTCTTAGAAGGTTCTCTCTATTGATGGTGTATTTTGAATATGGCATCCATACTTTTGGTAATGTAACCCACTGACACTAGTTACCTCTTATGGGTCTCCATGAATATTCGTGAATTTTGGAAATTTAATTAAAAATAATTTCATGATAATTGTGGAAACATGGTTTTAATGGAGTGGTTGGATTTTGAAAAAAAATAAAAAAAGTATTTTCATGAATTACTTTAAGCTATATTTTGTAAAGATGGGATTTTTTGAACATTGTCTTGGGTTAAAGGGTAAATGGTTTAATGGTATTGGATTTTCATAAACCAATATATGTATTTTTGAAATAAAATGTTTGGAATTCAAGGGTTAATTTTAAAATCATCACTTTCTAAAGAGTGTTTGAATCTGACAATTTGGTTTTAGAAATTGTTTTTGAAGGGTTGGTGTTTTTATGATAAGATTTTTTTACAATTTGAAATGGATTTTGAGCATAGGGGATTCTCTCAGCTTGCACTAATTTAGGCCCCCCTTATCAATATGTGCTCTTATTGTACCTTCTCCCTTTGAATAAAAATATGATTCGGATAGATGAAATACATTATGACCTTTGTGTCTGGCGGGTTATCAATAAAGTCTTGAGTGAAATATGGAATGGAAAATGGTTGTTTGAAAGGAAATTGTTTATTTGGAATTTGTTTTCAACAAATATGAGTGAGTTTTTCATACAATGGTTTTGTTGAAATGAGATTTGTTTTATTTCGAGAATTTTTTTAATAAGATGAAAATGATTTAGGATGGGGGACTATGGGACGTCATTTTATAAGAATGGATAAATGGTGATATGTAGAATTTGGTAATGGGTTGACATGGTGGGTAGTTCTCTGTATAAGGATACATGATTTTAGAATTGATTTGAATGGGTTTTTAAGAAAATTTGGTTGATTTGTTTTAGCCTTTTCTATTTTCATGAGTGCTCACATAGATTTTTTTATTTCGAAATGTGGATAGATTCCTAGTATAGAATTTTGGGTTGGTTCCCAGGGTTGAAAATAAAATTATATGTGAGTGATTATTAATGAAACACTATTTTTTAGTGTGAAAATCCACCATGTTTTTTTTTTATTTTTTAAATGTGTTTAAATCCTGAAATTGTGGTGTTTTTTCAAATAGATGGTTTTGTGTATTTTTTTATTATTTATTATAAGATTTGTTTATTTCATATCCATCATTGTGACCTGGAATTGATAATCTTATTATGTATTGATATGGAATCTTGTTGGTGTCTTGGTTTTGGAGTAGTGTTTAGTGATTTTCTTATCATTTCTTGGGATTTCAAGCTAGTTCCCCACAAAATATTGGTGTTTGTTCTATGTGATGTTTTGGGTTTGTGAGATGGTTTTTATAGAGCTCGTGTTTTCCATGTTTCATTGTGTTCACCCCACCTAATGATTTTATGGATGTTTTATTATGGATATGGGTGGCTCCCCATTGGAAGTATTTCTAGTTGATCAACCTAAGGAATTTATTTATGAGTTTTAGCAGGTAAATCCACCTCTTTAAAGGATTCCCCAACCCATATTTTTGGAAAATTGAAATGTTTGGGATCCTACTAGGATGATTTATTATTGCAGTGACTCCCTCATTTGTGGAAGTTTTGATTGGTGTTGTATGGTGAGTTTCATTGTATGTCGAATTCATTCTTCTCCTCGTTATGTGTGAGGGATAATTTTGTTGTATATCTCTATGTTCCTGTTTAGGAGGAGGGTGATCTGTTTATGGTTGTGAGTATCATGGTGGGTCATAATCCTTTGTTTTTCATGGGATTGTTATATAGGTTTTGTGAAACTAAAATAAGATGATTCAGTCAAGGTATTATCAACTTCTAAATGCAAGGAAGCATATGCTTCATACCTTAGTTCTCTAGAAAATGGTCTTATAGTGAAGTTGCCATATAGTTCAAAACCCTAGGGTTTTAAGATGTTTTTTTAATTTCATTCCATAACCAATTTTTTGAGGTAGTTCTAGAGTTTTATGTGTGGTTTCCCATCACTGGGAATTATTTCTTACTGAAAAAGTGTGGGCGACTTACCCCTCACGCAGTGCATGTGGTTATGCCTTTTAAGATCGAAGCTTTTGATTTGGGTCCTTGTGTGGACCGTCCATGTGAATCGAGTGAGATATTTCATTTTATCTGTCTATATGAGAGGAGTGGTGGGTAGTTTTGTGGTTTTTAGGGTCCAACCATTGGTTCCCTTCCCTCCCCTCCCCAAGTGGGGGGGGGGTCTCCATGTGGGATGCTTTGCTATATTTTCATCCCATCTATTTAGGATTGTTTGGATTGTATGTTCTTATTGCATTATTCTTGGATAATGATGATAGTTAATTGTAAAGGAGTTTTTTTTTAGAATGTGTGCAATGTTATGATCTCTAGTTCATTTTTAATTCCCATTTTTTGTGGATAGTCAGTTTTCAATAGTTGGGAGACCCACCGTGGGCCTCATTGAGTTTTATTCTAATTTTTTTTCAAATGTCTGTTATTTTCAAATGTTGGTGAGTTCGTTCCATCCTCCCATGAATAATTTAGGCATTCATGAGTGGTTATAATTTGGGTGTTAATTGGGATTATTTGGAGAAGGCCCAACAATATAGGGTTGGGATTGGCTACTGTGGTGGTGGTTTGATCCTTTTCATTGTTCTCAGGAAGTTATTCTGGGTTGTTATTTTTTTCGGGCAAGTGTATTAAGATCATTTTTTGGGGGGTGAAATGTCCTCAAATTAATATTTTTGATTGGGTTGATGTGGAATCATTAGGCATTGTTCAATTAGCTGGAATGTGTTGTGGATTTCATGGGATGAAAGTGTTAATTGTTTGGAGAATTGTCACACCCTAGTTTTTATGATTTGGTTTATGATCTGGTTCATTGGGAATCCAGATATTTTCTCTAGTTATTAGTGTGATGTGTTTTTGGTTATGAGTTTTTTTATACGTACATTTTTTCCATCATTGTCTATAATTGGTTGGTTTGGCAGTTCTTGGAGAAAACATGGAATTTTGTCTTAAAAGGGCATGCACATGGTTCATTAGATGTGTGGTCGAACCCAGGTAACAATGAAAATGTTCTAAAACCTAACACATGGTTGGATCATGGGAATCTGGTATCCAAGGGGGGACCATGTGGTCTCTCTTATTTTTATAACAAGGTTTGGCACAGGTTTAATAAACAACGTGGCCTAGCAATGTGAGTCTGCTGGGAATTAAAAAAATCATATTTTCCAAATCCCCCTTGATATTCTTAGACCCAAATACACACAAATATCAATCACCTGGTTCTTCTAGACCTAGGTATTCCTCACCCTTTCTTCCAAATTCATTCCTCCTCCTCGTTTGGTGTTGATCATAGAGATCTTTTAGTTGGGGCTAGTTTTTCATGGTAATTTTCTTTTCTTTTTTCATCCATATACTTTGTTCATTCATTTTTCTTGGATTTACTCTACAACCCAGGTCATGATCGGTCATGGGAATTATTTTATAATTTTTTTATGGTTTTTTTCATTTATGGTTATTCCTCATAAACTTATGGTTTTGGAACCCTCAGAGAGTGATTTCGGGCGGGCATTTCTATTCCTCCATGGATTTGAGTTAAGTGATTCCATGATTAACCATTAATTGAATAATAATAATTATTTATTGTTTAATATATCATTTTACGTGCTCCTTTTATGTAGTGAGAAATTGTTTCTAAACATGATTACGGTTTCATTTGATTTTTATGTGGCACTTTTATGTGAATTTGGGTGATTATCCTGTGTAAACTCTTGTGTGTCACTTGGAATGATTTTATAAATTATAAATTTGGTCAATTATATTATAGAACGGTGGAAAATTATATTTTGTTATGGTTATTATGTGTATTAATTTTAAAAGGGGACTTTGGGTGCAATTGTTTTTGAAAATCCTTTCGGCGTTCTTGAAAATTGTTTTATAAATTGTGAAAATAATTTATAAAATTCTATAATGGGTATGGAGCATGGATTAAACCATCCTGGAATGTATTACTTGCTATTAACTTTTTTTAAGGATTGAAAATGGTTTATTTAAATTTTAAAAATTATGAAAATTATGTTTTTATGTGGTTATGATGTGTGGTATGTTTTGAAATATCATTTTGATATGAAATTTGGTGTGTGTTTTGGTGTAAACATTTGGGTGCTAATTTAATGTGTTTGTAAGTTTTTTAATGATTTATTAAATTATATGTTTTGTGAAAATGGTATTTGACATGATTATTCCTATGTTTGATTTTTAAAGTAGAATTGTTATGTCATATTGTGTATTTTTCCTATAAAAACCCTTGTTTTCCATTTGATGTCATTTTATAAAGCATGATATTCGTATATTAAAATATGAGTGGAATGAAATTGTTTTTTTGTATTATATTGAGGTGTGGATGATTTTTAATGTGGATTATGGGAGCACGCTTGGGGTAAATTCATTTGGGGTTTTTTTGAAATTTTTTTATAAATTGTGATAATGGAATATAAAATAATTTAAAGGGTGTGAATAATATTTGAAACTTTTTTTCATTTTCAATATATTCTCAAAATTGGATTCTTGATTTTTTTTCATGGATTTTGATATGTGATTCATGGTTAAGTTGATGTAATGTGGTAGTTTTGGGATATGTGGCATATGTAACTGGCTTGACCAAAAATAGGGAAGCCTAGGTATCTAGTTAGGTTGATGAGGACAAGATTTTTTTGGGATTTAGAAGTGTATTATCATCATTTGACTTTGTAGGATTGATGAGGAAAACACTAACTAAATATTAATTATGATTTGAGGCCATTAGAATTTTCAGTGTTGCGCCTCTCTAGTTTCTCGTGCATGTGAATGTTGTAAGTTGTTTTTTATATCTAATTCCCCTGAGATACGAGGTACCTAGGAACCACATTAAGGTAGTGCCTAGGGGTATTTCTATTGACTAGTGCCCCGAGATTATATTTTACTTACCATTAGAATATTGTATGTTGGGATTGTATTTTTAAAATTAATAATGTTTATATTTAACATTTCATTCATTGAAACTAGTTTACCTATATAGTGGCATTTATATAAACTATGTTCATTTAATAATTAATTCATTCTATGCTATTTTTCATTAATAATAATTTCCCAAAAATAGTTCTAGGTTTTCATTCATTATAATACATTTATTTATATTTGTTATTTAATGTTTATTGCATGGAATCTATTATCTAAGAGGCTACCTAGAGGGATTTGGATCACACCCTACATACACCTTTGGTTGTATGCAGACCTTATTGTCTATTTTTTTCAGGTTAAGTCAAGATGTTCAGTTTTGGATGGTTGGGTTTCTAGTGGCTCTTGTGGTGGATCATTGTGGTGGTGCCTTGGGGATGTGCTCCTCTAATTGCACAGATGTTTGGGGAAATGTCGTGGTTTTTTCTTTTTTATTTTCCCTTTTTGGGTATGTTTTAATTCTGAATCATGAAAAAGGTAAATTTTTAATGGAGTATTTGGTTGAATGTTTCAGATATGGATTTTTGGTTTTTTGTTGGATATTTTTATATTGTTAATTCAGGTAATTATTACCTCTTGTCTTATTAAGTTCATGTGAACTTGTTCCAACCTATGGTGATCAGGAATTCTCTTTCGGACTTTTCATGGTCGGGTCAGGAACTAGGTAAGATGGTGAACTAGGATGGTTCGTGACATCGATTAGGATGGAATGCTAAGGTTTCAGAACCATGCAGGTGTTCTTTCCAATACAGATTTGAATACAATGCTCTTAAAGTAAGCTCATAATTCTTCATTCTCAATTCATCTTTCAAGTACGATGATGTATAAGGACAAAAAATAATTCTTCTGATGGGATGGCATGAAGGGTGATATCACGATGTTTGTATCGTGGTATTTGGTATGACAAAAATTTAATGATTAATGAAAAATGTACAATGGAATTTAGCATCCATGACCCATACTAGAATAGAAATGGAATAACATCTCAATAGATTTTTTCATTAGAATACCCAAATCTTATAAATGGTTTAATACTATATTCGTGGTAGTTTATTGCCTTACTATGTTAGCGCACTTAACTTTCATCAGATAATCTTTATATTTTCATAATATTACTATAATATACATTATAGAAGTGGTAAGTGACATAAAATCATCCACACAAGGTGTACCCCTCCTGGGTCGGCAATGGGATATGGGAGATAGTTCCCCCCAGGTCTTGCCTCCAGTAGGCCTCGGGTGGGAAACTAGCACCGAGGGTGAAATAAACACAAAAATAAGAGGCATTACACTCTAAGAGAACACATATTAAAGAGAGATATAAGAATCACATCGACCAACTCCAACTAATAATACAATATAAATGAAATCCCAATTACACATATGTAATGCCATGAAAAACTATTACAACTGAATGGAAAAGCATGAAATACTAAAGGAATGTAAACATATTGGTAGCCACGAATCCCAAACAGCTCCATCATCCCCAATCTAGTAGTAACTATAATGTTCTCCAACATTAACCAAGTGAACTAAAAATAATTTCTACATATAGAGGTTGAGTATAAAAATATATTCAATAATATCCTCCCCAGATCCTCTAGTGAAAAAGTAACGAAAGCATGTTAATGAAAAGTGAACATCAAGTGAAATTGACTTGTCACCTAAATAGGTATACTTAGTTCATAGACTTGCATTGGATACTCTCACAAAGTCTTGCATAAAAGAGTATGTAATATATTAAATAATATCAATGGTACCCTTCTACTACTTCCCCACTAGTTTTCCTCTTTTCCCCAACGTGAGACGTTCTAAACATCTCTCCCAAAAAAAATATTTCCCATAGACACTGGGGCGAAGCACCAAAACAGGCACCTCATGCAGTATAACCAACATTTCAATGTAACTGGAGTAACCAATTAGTCTTTTGGAGCCCCCATAAATTTCATAATGTGTATCATACATCATGTATTAATCCTCAAGCCATTATAGCCAATACACCAAGTAAGGATTCTCAATCCATCGCAGCCTATACATGTTACACCTATAGTATTCCATAGAAAACTATATCTAGAATAAATGTTTGTGAAAAACCATAATTCATTAAACCCTATACACACATATATGGAGAAAACTATCCAATATTCCTACTAGTTAATGAAACTACTAAGAGAAGAAAGCAAGGACAAATGGGGTAGTTAGTTATCCATCCTCCCACCAGAATGTTGGGAAAAACATCCCACAGGACCCAAAATCCCCAGCGTGTCAGTTTCCCTAACTGATGGGGTGAAGTTTCATATAGAAACACATAAAATTAAAAAATATACTACATATCACAACCAAACTATGGGAAGAACCTAGTCTTAGACTCAACTGCATCTAACGTCTATCGGACTCCTAACTACCTCTTCTAAGACTAGTTATACTATAAGAACACAACCATTTAAATGAAATTATTACATTACTCAACTCTTTTTATCAGTTTCACATTATGTTAATTAATTATTTAATCCTTAATTAAAAATTCACAATTCTACATTATATTTCATTAGAATCACACCTAAATTCCACTGTTCTTTTAAATTGTAACCTCATCGTTGCATCCTAACAAGCTCCAACCCCATGGTTTAACATCATTTATTCAAACATTTACTAAAAATATTATTACGTACCCATAATCCCAGAGATTATAGAAAAAAAATTCTAATCTACTAAACACAAGGGGTCTCAAATCGGTGAGTAAATGAAATACCATTCATGTCTTTTCCACATATAGCAAGAGCATTTACCCATCCTCCCTTGAGAAGCTAAACACAGAAAGTACATTGAATACCCCACACGTCTTCACCACTTTTTGGAAGTAGGGTAAACAGACCACCTACCTTCAGTAGTAGGAATAGTAAATAAGATAATCAACCAAAAAAAATCCATACATTCACATCCGACCCATTTTATCATCATTGGTGTACTCCCTGACACCCACAAGAATAAATTGATTCATCTCTCCACTCTAGGCGTCAGTTGTGACCACAACAAATGGGACTCCCTGCAACAAAATATCACAATATTCATCCAAGCTCACATCACAACATAAGTAGTATGAAAATGAACATCATGTAAATTGGTCTCTTGGCCCTTAAACAAGAAATAAGGTAACTCAGAAACCTATGAGGAATTATCTTTTATCAATCAACTCATTCATTAATCCATATTAAATCAACTGGTTCATCATTAGCAGGCTCTAATTATGGGAAACTGAAACAGAAAGCTATCATAGCTATCACACATAATTAAACATTCTTACTTCATCAATTTTACCATCATCAAATTACCATAACACAAACTATATTAATTTACATGCCTCTTTCACTTTATCCAAAAAAAATATAAATTAATTTTTCCTTTACGTTCCTTACTAATATCATTAAGAACGACATGTTATCATGAAAAGTAATGACATCACACTATCTAGATAAACAAGATTAAATAATATATGATCGATGCCAATTTATTTATCGGGTAAAAATATTTTTTATGTCTAATCCAATGTGATTCAATAGGATAAAACATGCTAACCCTATATTTTCATATAAAAGGAATGAAACACCATGAATCCCATACCTTAAATGGTTCTTGATGTTTATTATAGAAGAATGATCAATGGATTACAATCTCCTCCCCCATGAAAAATGCATCCACCCGAGGACTCCATGACACATCCACAACAACCAAAACCAATGAAAAATCCATTAGAGATTGGAGATCATATGTCATAACAAGGGTAATAGAAAACATGGGCAAAGGATTGAATAAAACAAAAAATGGAGGTATATCATACGTTCTATCGATGATGGATCGACACGTTCTTCCTGTAAAAAAATTAGGGGTTTTCTTGCAGTAGGAAGAAACGTCAAGGGGAAATGATCCAAGGATTAAGGTTTGATCACGAAGCTCCTATAGGAAGAAGGAATGGTTTGAGTGTCTCACACCGGGGAATAAGAATATAGAACAAGTGGGGATGATATCATGTCCCTTTTGATGATTCAAGGAGTAGTGTTTTAAGATACGTTGGATTTTCTATTAAAAGAGGATCACATTATACCACACAATTTGACCATGTAAAGTCATCTCGGGACTTAAGAAAATTAATAGAGGAGTTATGGATTTTAGTCATCCTTAAATACCTTAAAACAAGCCCTTGAATGCAATTTACATCAAATAAAATGTAAAAGGGGTGAGACAATATGATCCTAGAAACACTGTACACCTACCGATGTAAGAACCACTGTTCACCTAGTGATGCTGGAAACAATGCTCAGAAATGAATCAATAACACAGGTGACACAGTTCACAAAATAAATCACCAACACTAATTGCACTATTCCCAAAATTACTCATCGACACTGATGAATCTGTTCAAAATATGACACACTAAAACTGATGAAACAATTCAAAAAATGACGCATTAATACCGATGACTCTATTCAGAATTGACTCACTAACACCGATGGCAGTTTTTAGAGAACGAGTCACTGACACCGATTGGCAATGTTCATAAAATGACACCCTGACACCGATGATAATGTTCACAAAATGACTCACTGACACCAATTACACTAATCACAAATTACTCACCAACACTGATGGAACTATTCACATAATAACTCACCGACACTAATGACACTGTTCATAGAATGACTCACCATCACAGTGTTCACATTGATCTCACCAATGGAACCGTTCACATTGGTCTCATTGATGGAACTTCATACTTTGGTCTCCCAGATAGAACTGATCACATCGGTCTCACTTATGGAACTTCTCCCACCAGTCTCACCGATGGATCTTCTCACATCGGTCTCACCTATGGAACTTCTCACATTTGTCTTACCGACAGAACAGCTGACATCAGTCTCACAGATACAACTGCTCACATTTTTTTTCTGATGGAATTGCTCACATCAGTCTCGCAGATGGAGGTGTTCACATCGGTCTCACAGATGGAATTACTCACATTAGTCTCACAGATGGAATATCTCACATTGGTCTCACCTATGGCACTTGTCACATCAGTCTCACTGATGGAGTTTCTCACATCAGTCCCACTGATGAAATTGGTCACATCGTTCTCACCGATGGAACTTTTCACATCGATCTCATACATGGAATTGTTACCATCGGTCTCACCGATATAAGTATTCAAAGAATTGGAAAATTTAAAAGTGTTGGGTGGTATGTCACCTTGACCACCCAAAACACCTCAAACACCATATTTGAGAAAAGGAATGGACCAGAGAGGTCCGAGCAATTACATCATATTCCTCTCAAAACATTTTCATCCTCGAGAATTCAAAACTACCCCTGATAGAAGGGGTCTGAATAAAAACCCATCATGCTACCTCTCATTGAGAGAAAGTCACAAAAAGTAACCACAGAAATCCATCTCATAAACATGAAAGGTCTATAACCACAAAACGAACATTTTTACTATAATAGTGTTAAAAATCAAAAAACATGGGATAATGAGCATGTATCTGTGACTCACATTCCCAGGTAGTCTCCTCCATGCCACTGTGTCATCACAAGACACAAACCATGGGAATAGAATTCCCACACAACCCCTTCTCTTTGTGGTCTTGGATTTCCACATGCCTCTCATAAATTATTGCATCTTCATCAACATTGATCTCTACCCAATCGATGACGTGAGAGTCATAATAAAGACAACGGGAGAGTTGTGACACATAAAAATACTCATGTATCTGGATCATCTATGGGGGATGTGTTACTTGATATGCCACAGATCCAACATGAGTCTACACCTTGAAAGGCCCAAAAAACTGGGGAGTAAATTTACTACCAATACTAAACCTTCGCTTCCCACAATGGAGAGTCACCTTCAAAAATATGTTATCCCCAACATCATACTTCAATGGTATCATCCTTTGATTGACATATGATTTCTGACGATCATGCACTATCTTCAACATCTCACTAATAACCTAATCCATCTCTATCATAGTCTGCACTAGTTCCGGTCTGAGAATTATTTACTATCTGATACCATTCTAGAAAAACAATGAATGGAATGGTCGTTCATACAAGTATTCAAAATAATCCATACTGATGGTGGAGTGAAAACTATTTTTGTATGAGAACTCCACCATGGGTAATTGAATCATTCACAAACCCCCAAAATCTAGAACACAAGAGCACAAAATGTCTTCAAGAGTATGGATCACATGTTCTGTAAGGTCAACTGTATGCGGATTAAAAGTACTGAAAAGCCATATCTGAGAACCAAAATCATGTTGGGGGCCTCTCCACATCCTGGAGGTAAAATGGGGATCATGATAAGAAATTATTGTCCTAGGGACTCCGTGGAGTCTCAACACCTTGTCCAGATACTGACTTGGTAAAACATACACTGTGCTTGACTCCTTGATGTCTATCAGGTTGGGTGATTCTGTTAAATGATCCACTACGACCAAAATAGAGTCATGTCCTCTCGGAGCTCGAGTTAAACTAGTTACAATGTCGATTGAGATGTTCTCCCACTTCCACTGAGGAATATATATCATGTGGAGAAACAGACTGAGGAAACAGTGCTCAACCATCACTTTGTGGCAAACCAAACAACGACGCAAAATATTTGAAACTACATGCCTCACCCTAATGCACCAAAAATGACACTTAAAGAATCGATACATCATTTTCATGCTAGGACGCACCGCTAATGGTGAACTATGGAACTCTTTGAGAACTATCTCACACATCTCCAAAGGAAAAAATAGCCTTTTGTGATACAATACTCAGTGTCGTTCATCCTCAGAACAACCACCAGGGGCCTCGCCACCCACAACTCGACCTCTATAGACTTCCACCTTTAGATCCCCCAACATGGACTCTTCTACCTACTACACTAAAGATTATTGAACCATCATCTAAAGAAGACAATCATTTCCCCCAACTTCACCCATATTGTGATATAATGCTGAATGTTCATCCATCACTCTATAAGAATCACTAGATTCACACACTGCATCATTACGCGGCTTCCTACTTAGCGCATCATATAAAAAATTCCCCTTATCAGGGGTTTATAAAATTTTAATTTGTATTCCTATAATAAATCTATCCACAAATTTTGCCACATGTTCAAGTCATGTTGGTAGAAAACATACCTCGAACTATTATGATCTATGAAAAACCCAAAGTGCCCACTAATGAGGTAATGTATCCCCAGCTTCAGAACAAACACCAGGACTTCCGAATAAAGAAATCAGTGATAGACTACACCGAATACAACCTATATATGTTAGGGATGACGCAATATTGTTGTATCCATAAACATATAAAATTTCCCTATGATCAGTACTGCCAAATCACTATCTCACAGTCTCTACAAACATCAAACAAGTCATCTTGTCCTCTTTTTAGATTAGTAATTACCAAGAGAACTGGAATTATCTCTACCTTTAATCCAAAAGCATGGGAAAAGGTGGGAGATATGAAGTAGGGAATAGCTCCTGAATCAATCAAGGCATAAACCCAAGTAGAAAACAAGCAAAGGGTTCCTTGAACAATGTATGTCTCACCTGGAATAGGAAACACTAATGCATGAAGCTAACCATGACCTCCTATATAGCCTCTATAACCCTACTGATGACCACTACCACAACCGTTTCTGCTCTTTAAGTATGGGGAGCATCAGAGTGTTGTCCTATTCCTACACCATTTTCTCTCTACTGATCCAAAACTGGTAAAACCTACAACTGTGGCCTCTACTGGAACTTCCTCAATAGTGGAACCTAGATTAGAACACATGTTGCATGATGACTACTTTGGAAGGTTGGGCACTATCACGGCTGATGACCTCTCCATACAAAGTAAATACAAGTGCATGATCCCTTGTAATAGGCATAAGATCTTCCGCCCCTAGAGAAACAGGATGCTGAGGGCGGGACCTACCACCAGCCTAATAAAAAATTCTTATTCCCAGAAAATAGGGATCCCCATAAAAAATCTTCTCTTAGTGAATAATCATGATGAATCCCTTCCCGTGATGATCTAGTTTTTTCCAATTACATCTCGATGACCTCTTCCATTGAAAACTCTTCAAGATATGTATTAAAAAAAATGGGGTGACTGGGCGCTTGATCTGTAGATGCAAAACATCCTTGAAATTCCTCGTCAGTGCCTCCAAATATTGTAATATGTCCAAAAGATATCGTAAAAGGTTCTTAAAATGGATTACAAACTATTCACAATAGAGGTCCCATATCAAAGGGTAAGAAACACTTGGCGAATGGACACCTTCACTATTGAAGAAAGAAACACGACTCTAAGCATTTCTCAAAACTCCTCCGATGAGATCGCCGACTCCTCATGATCCCCAAGGAACAAAAACCACAACTACCTCACTGCTCCATGGAACATCATCGCAACCAAATACACCAAGATATATTTATGAGAACAGATCAAACTGAAGCCTATCTCGACCTCCTCTAACCAGTGTTCTGTGTCAACATCTGAAATAGATACCTCATACTTTTGTAGGTTCTAGTGCTAAAACATGAAGAGTGTCCTCTACAAAGTACTTTTTTATCAACCTATACCCTGCGATAGTCTACTGGCACAGCTTGTTGAACATATTCTATGCGAACTAGATGAATACATTGAACCAGATCCATACATACAAAATAAAAATCAGTTGAAGCTCCTAATCCTTGAATATGGAAGAAATAAAATTAATTAATTAGTGTTTTATTTTATTCATTTTAGGTTATCATGTCCCAAGGTATACCAATTCAAACATAGTAACAAAGAAAAATGATGAATGAACATTTCCAATGTCTCTACACTGATACTAGAATAACCTTGTTTAGTAGCCAATATAAATCTAATGGTTTGTGCATCAGATCATAGGGTGCCCTAACTCTTATGTCTCAGCTGGTCATCGTTGTTTACCTCAGTTGATAAACAAAAATAACACTATTTCCCTACCAACCCATGCAGCCTTACATATTCCTATCACCGAAGTCCATCCTATCCCTCAACCTGCCTTTGAAACCACTCTGACACGACCCCCTACCCACAAGGTGTACCCATCCTCGGCTGGCAGTAAGAGAAGGGAGATAGTGACCCCTAAGACCCGCCTCTAGTAGGCACCCAGTTGGAGGCTAACAATGAGGGTATAGTAAACACACAAATGGGAGGCATTACCCTCTAAGAGAACACATGCGAAAGACAGAGATAAGGAAGAACCCATCCAACTCCAACTCAGATAACAATATCAAAGAAATCTCAATTACACATATGTAATGTCATGAAAAACTAGTACCTTTTAAGGAAGAAATTGCAACAACCAATGGGAAGTAAAAATAGTAGCAACCACAAAACCCGAATTGCTCCTACAACCACAAGATAGTAGTAACCAGTCTGATCTCTGACCGACTCCAAGTGTCTAGAAAATTGTTTTATATATACATAGGGTGAGTATAACAGTATATTCAGAAGGATCCTCCATAGATCATCTCATGATAATGTAAAGAAAGCATGCTAATGCACAAAAAACAACAAGTGAATCAAAATCATCACCTAACTTGGTATAATATGTTCCCATTATAACATTGGCTACACTCACCATGTATCACATACAAGAGTATATTATTTAATAAATAATATCAATGGTTCGTTGCTAATACTTCCCCACTAGTTTGCCACTTTTCCACAAAATCACACATCCTAAGCATCTCTCTCAAAAAATTCTTTCCTTGAGACACTTGGGAAATGTTCCACAACATAGAACTCATGTAGTATAACCACCACTTCCATGTAACCAGAATAACATGTTACTTTTTGGGTGTCACTACATCTCGCATAATGTGTATCATACGTCAGGTATTAAATGTCAAGCCATTACTTCCCATACACTGATTAATTATCCTCAAGCCATTACATCCTATACACATTACACCTATAGTATTCCATGTAAAAATATATCCAGAATATATTTGTGTGAATTACCACAAACAACTACTACCCTCAACACAGATATATGGGGATAACTAACCAGTATGCATTCTTACAAAAGCAACTACCAAGAGAAGAGGGCGGGGGTAAAGGTGAGTATTCAACCATCAAAACTCATACTAGGATGTTGGGGAAAACACCCCCTAAGGCTCATTATCCCCATGATTTAATTTCCCCAACCGATGGGGTAGAGTAGCATATAAAATTACAAAAAGTACAGAATACAATATATCTCACAATCAAACTATGGGCATAACCTAGTTTTAGACTCAACTGCATCTAATGTCTCTCAGACTCTCGGCTACCACTTCTATGATTTGGTATCCTATATGCACACAACAATTTATAGATCATCATTACATTACCACACCCTTTTTATTAGTTTCACATTTGATAATTAATTCTATAAAAATTAATTAACCATTAACAATTCCACATTATATTTCATTATCACCAAACCCGAAGTCCCATTTTACTTTAAATTGTAACCATAACATTACACCCCATCAGATCTCCAACCCCATGGGTTAACATCATTTATTCAAAAATTTACAAACAAAATTATTAGTTTCCAATAATCCCAGGTATTCTAGAAAAAGTTTCTAAGATCCTAAATAGAAGTGGGATCAACTCAGTGAGTAGATGAACTACCCATCAAGTGTTTACAACCAATAACAAGATCATAGGCCCATCCTCCCTTAAGAATCTAAAAAAAACATATGGGATACCCCATGTGTATTCAGTACTTTTTGGAATGAGGGTCAAGCAACCAGCTTCATTGTGTAGTGGGGAATGTAAAGAATATAAGAAACCAATAAGAATCAACAAGCATACAAACATTCCCATCCAACCCATTTTATCATCACTAGTGTCCCTCCCAACACCCACATGTATAAATTGATGAATCTCGCCACTCTCGATCTCAACTACTACCACAAACAATGGGCCTTCCGGCACCCACATATCAAAACAACCATCCAGGATCACATCACAACAAAAGTAGTAGGAAAACAAGCATCATGACAACTGGGATCTTGGACCCTAAACAAGAAAGATGGTGACTCATAACCCTATGATGATTTATCTATTGTCAAATAACCCTTCCTTTAATCCATAATGGATTAACCGATTCATTTTTGGAAAGCTTCAATTAGGGGTAACCGAAACAGATAGCTATCATACCTATCAAAAATAATTAAACGTAATTACTATATCAATTAAATTAGCATAAAATTACATCAACAACAACAATATTCATTTACAAGACTCTATCTTCTTAGGGAAATAATTATCATTTAATTACAGGTTTATGTATTTTACTAATTTCATCAAGAATGATATGATTACAGCAAATGAATAAATGTCACACTATCATGAAAAATAAGAGGAAATAACATACGATCAATTGTAATTTATTTATCCGGATCAAATATTTATTATGTCAATTTAATTGTGATACAATGGGATAAAAAATGCTAACTCTATTGTTTCATTTAAAATAAAAGAGATACCAATAATCCACTACCTCAAATAGTTCTTGACGTTCTTTATACAAGAATGATCAACAGATTACGATCTCGTCCCATGTGACAACTGCATCAACCTAAGGATGACGCGACACGACCACAACAACCAAAACCCAAGAAACCTCTATTTGAGAATGGAGATGACATATCAGAACATTTAAGAGAAAAAATTGTAATATATTGAAGAAAAAACAAGAATAGAGGTAGATCATACCTTATATCGTTGATAGATCAAAACATGCTACTTGCACCAAAATAAGAGGTGCACTTGCATTACGAAGAAACATCAATGGGAAACAGTCTAAGGATTATGGTTTGATCATGTCGCTCCTATGGGAGGTAGTAATTTTTCAAGTGTCTCATTCCAAGGAACAAGAAGGTAGATCACGGGAGGAAGATATATTTTCATATTTCACGGTAGTGGTGTAAGATACGTTAGATTGTCCTTTAAAGGGGATCTCATTAAACCACACGGTTTGACCGAGTAGAGGCATCCCAAGACTCTTGAAAATTAATATAGGAGTTTCAGATTTGAATGAGCCTTAAATCCCTTAAAAATTCCTTGAATTAATTTTACGTCAAAAAAACATCAAGTGGGCGATACTGTAGGATGATGGAAACACTACAGACCTACTGATGCAGGAAACACTGTTCACCAATTGATACTAAAAATATTGTTCAGAAATGACTCACCAACACCGATGTCACTCCTGACAAAAAGAATCACCGACACCAATGGAACATTTCACAAAATGACTCAATGAAAATGATGACACTGTTCACAAAATTACTCATCGACAGTAATGAAATTATTCACAAAATGTATCACTGATACCGATGGAAATGTTTACAAATGACTCACTGACACCGACAACACTGTTCACAAAATGACTAACTGACACTGATGGCACTGTTCACATAATAACTCATCGACACCAATTCCACTGTCCAAAAAATGACTCACCAACACCGATTCCACTATTTAAAAATGACGGACTGACAGTGATGGCACTTTTCATAATATGACTCACCAACACCAATGGAACTCTTCAAAGAATAAATCACCGATGACATTGTTCACATCAGTCTCACTAATGGAACTTTTAACATTTCTCTCACCGATAGAACTATTCATATTGCTCTCACCAATGGAATTTTTCACATCGGTCTCACCAATGGAACTGGTCACATCGGTCTTACGAATGGAACTACTCACATCGATCACACCGATGGAGCCGCTCAAATTTGTCTCATCGATGGAACCGCTAACATCGATCTCACTGATGGAACTGCACACAACGGTCTCACCAGTGGAACTAGTCACAATGGTCTCACTGATGGAACTCTTCATATCGATCTCACAAATGGAACTGTTCACAGTAGTCCCACCGATTGGACTGGTAACATCAGTCTCACCGATGTCACGGGTAACATCGGTCTCACCGATGTCACTGGTAACATCGGTCTCACCGATGGACCTAATCACATCGATCTCACTAATGCAACTACTGAAATCGGTCTCATTGATGGAACTACTCACATCGATTTCACTGGTGGAATTGTACACATCAGTCTCATGATGGAACTATTTACATCGGTCTCACCGATGGAACTATTCATAGAATTTGGAATTTGTAAAAGTGTTGGGGTATGTCACCATGACCTCAAAAAACACCTCAAACACCATATTTTAGAAAATGAATGGATTAGAGAGGTCCAAGACATTGTGTTATGGTGGCATGTAGTACCACATTCTATTATATCAGATCGAGATCTGAGGTTTATAATAAAATTATCGCAATGTTTTCAGAAAGAAGTTGATATAGAGTCAAGTTTCAACACTCCTCATTATCCTCAAACAAATTTATAGTCTAAAAACCAATTTAAAACCTAGAGGATATGTTTAGATGTTTTTCTCTGGATTGAAAAGCTAGTTGGGAAGAACACCTTCCTCTATTTGAGTTTTCTTACAACAACAGATTTTTGTCAACCATTTAGATGACACCATATAAAGCCCTATATGGGAAGAAATGTAGAGCTCAAATGTGATGGGATTAGGTTGGTTAATGAAAGATATTTGGTCCTAATATTGATAATTAAATGGTAGATAAGGTTATAACAATTCACCATCATATATATGCATATCAAAGCCCAAATAAAAGTTATGTTGACGACTTTCAGTGAGATCTACAATTTCAAGTTGGTGAGAATATGTTTCTAGGAATCTCACCATGTAAGAATGATATGAGTTTTCGGGAGAAAGGGAAATAATTGTCTTGGTATAGAGGTACCTTTTAGATTCTTGATCATATTGTGATCGTATCCTATCACTTGGAACTTCCTCCAAATCCCTCTCATGTCCATGATGTTTTCCATGTATCTGAATCGAGGATGTACATACCTATACCTTCTCATGTACTAATCTCAGAGGTCATAACATTAGAGTAAGATATTTCATACAAAGAGAAACTTTTTGAAATTTTCTATAGACCAGAGAAAGATATATGAAACAAGACCCCCAACTGGTCAAAGGTGAATGGATAAATCAGCTTTTAGAGGAAGCTATATGCGTATTTTAAGATATGATGAAGTAGAATCGTTGTAATTTTTTTCACACGAGGGACAAATTTTGAGGGAAAAAACATTTTAAGGGGGTATAATGTAACACCCTAAGTTTTTATTGACCATTTTTTCAAATAAATTAAAATTTTCATTTATATATTCTTAATGCACTAAGTCAAATATTCGTTTCACTATAAAAAGACTTCTCGTATGATATATACAACAACCACATGTCATACGATACACACAACACTGGGTTTCTATGAAACATCACTTTTAACTATTTTAAAATTTTATATAAGATAATAATTAGTTATCCATTAATATTAATTATTTTAATATTATTAAAAATATTAAAATACTTTTCATTAATGTTTTATATAAATAAATCATATTGATAATAAAAGACAGGGTTTTCGTTAAATTCCTTCTATGTATAACATAATGTCTTCAAGGTCTTTATAATAATATTAAATGTAGACACATTTATAAATTTAATTTTATAAAATATACAAAATTTTGGAATTTATAGTGTCTAAATTTGGGTAGGTTGAATTTTGAGATTTTTATGACAAACTTCATTTTGAGATGAATTGTGAAAATAACAGATTTTATTTTAAAACACATATATAATTTAATTATTTATATCGATAAAATATATTATAATTTTATATAAAAGATTAATTAGATAATATTTTTATCAATTAATCCAATTTTGGTCTTTCGAACCATTTCTACAATTAAATAGGACATAACAACGTAGCAATCATGGGATCATTTTTACTATAAAAACTTACAGTGTTGTCCTGAAAGCCAGATTATTTTTAAATTATATTCATCCAAATCTATTATTAGAATTTGGAAATATGGATTAAATATTTTAAATAATTATAATTTCTAAATTATGAAAAGGATAAATTTATTTTTGACCTAAATTATTAGTGGCAGTGATTAAAAATAATTACATTAGTTCAGAGAAAATTAGTTTAATAGAGTGATAAAATTAAAACTTATGAACCAATAAAAACCTATAAAGAAGTAAAAACCCATTTTATCTTTATATTTATTCCACACACCATACATTATTGTGTTTTTTTGTTATGTCATTTTTTAGATAATAACATCTGCACAACTAACTTGATTCAAAAAATTCCATGTGAGTCATTTTCCTTCCCTTTAAATGCCACGACATCTACCCATTCGTAACACCTCCCAAAACATTTCAGATCTAAAATTAACTACCCATGTAGCCTCCCAAAAATCCACCATTTTAAATTAGATCCTCCCATTGGGTAATATCCTCTCAAGTAATCATGTTTTAATAAACCAAAAGGGGTTCGCAAATTAGGATGTAACATCTTCTCTAAAGATCGTTTCATTATTTTCCTTATTCACCCCGTAAATAAATTTATTCCAATATTTTGTGAAACCAAAAGTATTCTACATATAATATGATTTTTACACAACTTTATATACCTACAATTACATTGACATCAATCTAATGGTTGTTGAAAATATTATTTCTTTGTACGGTGAACTGCTGCATCACGAAATGATGATTGTTAATTTCACTATTACCACTAATAATGAGGGCCATTATGATGGAAACTATATTTATAAATTTCATATATTTTATTTATTATTTATTTATGTTTTTTTATTTCATTTACAGAACACATCTCCTTACATCTCATTTCATGTTAATATGCCAATCTCGTTTAAGAATGTGTGGACTACCACCCTCTCCAAGTGATATGATTCATTCACACACCACATGGAATGTATTGACAATTGATTTAATGAAATTATATGATATATTTGATATATTAATGCTAATATAATAATTATATATATATATTTATTTAATTTACATAATTTCATTCAATATGTCAATGAAAATGGAAATAACGTTCATGCGTATGTACGGATTACCGTCCCCATCAATGGGGTATTCCATTTCATAAATCATTATTCTATTAATTTTTATAATGAAAATATAATGGATATAAATGATATTTGTATCATTATCTACATTCTGGAATCACCATATAAATATATGGATCAATGATATAACAAATTACTACTCATGCAAAAAACAAAGAGAATATTACACGAAGTGGATCCTTAACATAGGATCATTAACAAGAGTGTATTATAAGCTCTAATAAATAAATATTTGGTTTAATTAATAAGAATATTATTATATGAAATATTAATAATAAAAATATATTTTTTTTGAAAAGACTCTTTTATGTGTACAGAGTAAGTCAATACACAAGGTAAGGGGATTGCATCTCACTTTTAATTTCTAAGAGATACGTGCCATGTTCTACACTATTTACTTTTGTGTTGTGCATGTAATGCACAAGATTTTATTCTATGTATATTATACATAAATTTTTTCATATCCATATTTCCTTATGATTAACCTTATTTCACGGGGTTTATGTTTCAAAAGATAAAAAATCGGTAAAATTGTTTTGTATGAACATTCCTTATTTTAGGGTCATGTATTGTTATGAACCTAATCTCTTGTTGAAGGTGTATATATATTGGTTTCATATGTTATATAATTAACTTAATTCTTTCATGATATTTTAATCTTATTTTAATTTACTTTTCTCACATGGAGAATATGATCCCAAGTTACCATGTTATAAGAGTTTATTGAGACAATCTCATCATTTTTCGATGTTGATTATGGTTATGATTCCACTGATGTAATAATATGATTAGTATGTCAATAATATTCCTGAGTTTCCTTATCCAATTTTTATTGAAGACATCCAAAATATTTAGTAGTATTTCCTCCCGTTTTTACTTGAGATAGTATTTTTAGTAAAACCTGATCGTCTCTCTCTTCGATAAAAAATTTACTGTATTCAAAAACCATGTTTTCAAAAATAATTTCAAAAATAATTTCAAAAGAACCTTGATGATAATTTTCATTTATTTTTAAAATGGTTTTTGTTTTTTCAAATATTTATTTATAAAATTTCAAAGATATTTTTAGGATAATGTGTTTAAAAGGTTTTTCTATTATAAAAAGAATTTTTCAAAGAAGAAAGGATATTTTACTCAAGAAATTTTTTAAAATATCCTTCAAAAATTATTTCCAAAACTAATATTACATCCAAATTTTTTAATCATTAATTTATGGGGATGATATTCAATGTTTCAATGCACATTCTTTCTGTGAAAATATTATGATTTTGTGGCATGCTGTTATGAAACTCATATCTTTTTCATAGGTCATATTATTTTGAAACCCATATCTAATCAAAGGTTATGTTTATGAAGAAATTATTATAAAACATGTATCTTTCTATATGTTTATAATACTGATTTAATTACAAGGGTTATGATATGATTTTTATGAATTCTTGGCACTTGTATGTATGGTTTCATTATGATATGGGGGGAAATATATCGACCTCCAATGCATTGGATCATGTCTTACATATCATTAGATAATATAAGATGGTCTTGAGAGTGAAACCTGGTTAATATTATGAAAATAAGAGTGAACCATGACTACTAAGATGGTATTAGGAGTGAACTCATTCTACAATCATGGCCATGGGAGTGATCCATGACATCTCGGATAGTATAGGGAGTGAACTGATACTAATAAGAAGGTCATGGATGAAATGTGTTGGATACTATGGTAATTGTTATATGCTTATGTGTTTTCCACAATTCCATGTCTGACTCTTATGTTATTTTATCATGGATTATGTCCCTTAGTACCTTTTTATTAATGTATCATGAACTTCCAAGATTTATGACATGATTCATGTATATGAACATTGATATGTATGGTATGATATTCTATTTTCATGATCACATTATCATAACCTTATTCTCATGTTTATGCTTAAATGTCTCCATTGTTTACCCTTGATGAGAATTTGAGCCCACCCCTTTTTTCCCTTCCCCATATTGTAAGGATATGTATTCTGTTTGATGTGTCCAAGAATGATGATAGTAAAGTAGAACCTAGTGGGAGATAATGTATCTCACATATGTATCATTGTTTATTCTTCCATATTTCCAAATGAACTATACCAACTACAGTTGTTGGGGATTTATTTGTATAATGTTTAAGTATTCAACAGAGGTTATGTAATGTTAATGATTGAAAATATAGGGTTAAGATAGTTAGGGGATATGATATATTTACCTCCATGAAAATCCTCACAACTCTCACATCTTAATGATGAATCATGAGCTCATAAGAGTATTGAAGGGACCTTAGGGGGTCTCCAATAATTTAGAGAATGACCTGGTTATGATACAGTACTAGAAGGCAGTGATGATTATCACAAACCACTGCTTGAGTTGAATCTCCACCAAAGTGAGCATACAACGATCCCCCAAAAAAGGATATCCTCAACTTTTCGATGGTGCTAAGGCATTGAGTCAATGTATATCTTGTTCAATACTAACCAATCCAAAATAGAAAAATATAAATTATAATAGAAAAAAAACATACGATATTTCTACTAAAATTCATGTAATTTAGAAGAATCCTAAAAATATTGAAACAATATATTCTTTCCAAAAATAATGTCATGAACAATATATTAAATCTTTTCTAAAACTTCCCCAGTATGTTAATCTAATATTTTCATTCATAGATATAACATTATCCTATTGAAACTCATATTTTATCCTAATAATATACATGAGTATAAGAAATAGTTTGGATGGTACAAATGTAGAGGAGAATAATAAAAAATAGTATAGTCATCCCATTTAATGAAATAACACATGTAATTATATAATTTTGAATGTATATACATATTAAATGATTCAAAGATGAAATTTTATTCAACTAATGGATGTGATTATTTCATCATTCAACCATTACAATTTCAACTTTTATTCTATATTTAATTAACCAGGTATACACACATACACACTCATAATTTAATATGAACACATACACACACAAAAAGTATTCATATATACATATATCAATATCACCTAAAGTAGGCCCATGGTGAATTATGTACTAATTTAGGAAATCACAAACATAACAGCATATACTATTCCTTGATCCAACGTTCATAATCCCTAATGGATAGTTTAATATTGTTAGAAAACAATATCCATCATGATATTACACATAGTCCTCCCGTGACATATTTCAAACTCATCTTCCCCAAAAGAGGAAAGTATTCCTGTGAAATAATTAATGTTAAAAAATTGATTTCATATCTGAAATCCATTAATAAATCACATTTATTAATAATTAACATTAAGATATTATTATTGGAAATATAAACTCATAGTGATATAGTCATCCATAAACATTGAGTTTTGTGTTATAACAATAAAATTATTTTTCATATCATTGTGTCCCTTGATATTGGTGTTTTGAGAGTGATATTTTATAGACACTCAGCTAAATAATCAGTTTTTCACCCCAAAATAGTCAAATATAATGATAACAACCATATATTATCATCATCTTCCTTGATCCAATTATTTTTAAAGATAATTAAAAAATGTTAGAGAAATATTTCTTTATAAATAACTAAATGTTTGAAATGGGTGATAATATAAATGATAAACATGAAAATCAACATCTCTCAATGATAGGGAAAAATAAAAAAATATATTTTGTGTAAATGATGAACTGACATTTCCAAAAATATGATTGCACAAATAAAATTAAATATCATAACAAATTTTTTTCATATCATCTATATGGACATATTTAAACATTAACATATCATATTTCATTGATATGATAATGAAATTAGTTGACAATATATGAAAAACTAGTCAATTATAATATGAAAATCAATAACCAAATCGTCATATGATAAATAAAAAATCTTCATGGTAATCATACATTATCAGTATAATACAACTAATAATTCAAAAAGGGCATTCCACCATATATATTCACACATAGATTATATCACCATTCAATGTCACTGAAATAAGATTTTAATCATTATTAAAAATAATTTTTATTATTCTATAAAAAATTCCAATGATTAAATAAAAAATTCTCATCTTTTATATTATATAGGTAGTATATATCATCATTTAGTAGTAAAATTGATCTATATGGGTTTTAATGGTCATTATTATCTCTAAAAACGTGAAATTAAAATAATTTAAAATGATATTTCAATCATGAAAAAATAACCATGAAAAATATAACCACTAAGAGTGATTTGACTCACAGGTAAGTTTTCATGTCCAAGAAGTACATTATTTAATCATATGGTGCACACATTATTTGACGTAAACCAACATAAATTTTTCTGTATTTTATTATAATATAGACATGATAGAATTATTTAATTCTCAGAAACACCATAAATATAATACACCTTTTCTATGATTGATATAATTATCCACATTTAACATATGTCAACAATAATTGATTCACATGAATATTTTATATTTAATGTTATCCAAATTATTCTTCACATGAAATAAGTAATAGTTTATAAAATAATTTTTATATTCTATTCTTATGGTCAATAAATTAATTAATACTACACTTATTGATCGTTATTTGATGTAAATATATAAATAATAGATAATATAAGTTAAGAAATTAATGCACATCATCAACGGTCTTCATATAAATAAGTCGAATCAATTTATTGGGATATTTAGTAAATTAGAATATTTAGGTTACTAGAATTCCCCAAAATGATGAAAACAATATTATAATTGATTTTAGAGTTGTAATGAAGGGTAATAAAACTAATGGGTAAAAATATGATTTTTATATGAATTTATGTTCTTTCTATGTTCTTTAAAATTTACGGGTATGACATGCACCCCTGTGAAGCCCAATCACCCCTCATAATATGTCGTGTGTATATATATATTCATAAAAAATTCCATAAATATATTTTATGCATGATATATGTATCTTATGATCCCTAGAAATGTGTATACACCTCACTAATTTATTTCTTTTGAATCCCCCCTCTATGTCTTATCAAGTCGATCAGACAAACATGCCTTACACTATTCACACTATGTGAGATATTTAATATAATTATATGATAGGAAATTTCACCCACACCGTTAAAATATTTATAAATATTGGGAATCCAAATTCCAATCATTATATCCTCTTTGATCCACTACAACCATTTAAACTCGCTTAAATGTCAATCCTCATGAATAACCTAATGCATAGAGACAAAAAAAATTTGATAGATGCTAAAAATGGATGTTATACTTATCCAAAATAAGGATTGTAATATTATAATATTTAAAATTTTAAATAAAATAATAATCTATTAAGGTTTAAAGAGAGTTAAAATTAAAAATGAATTATAACATTCATGTCATTAAATATATTTTTATAATTATTATAATATTGGTCTTATAAGACGTATATATTTATATTATAAACAAATTATATTACATTAAATATGAATTATCTTATCTTGAATTTATTTTCCCATTTATCATCAATGAAATTCATAAATAGGTATGAATTTTTTTTTTCAAATTATATTTAATTATTATAAAGATAAGTATTAATATTATGAGATGTAATATTCCAAAATTTTATGTATGTGCCTCTAAATCATAGTGATACATTCAATGACATAGTCGTACACTCCAATATGAAGAACAACACACACATTTAATTGATATTAATAAAAATTCATTATTCTATTATCAATTTATTTTTAAAAATATGATAATTTTATTCATGATTAGTTTAATAAGATCAATATTGGGATATAAAATCTAAAAGCAACAACATTTTGGTAATGGTATCAAAATAAATAAGTCCAATCATGGTACATTAATGGTCTCTTTATGTCTAGTTTCAATCCATTTTTTCTAGTGTTGTACACTTCTATAATGAAATGTTTCTATGGTTTAATTCGAACAAACCTATAAAAATATAAAATATACCTTCATCAGATGATATTAAAATTAATTAAAAAAATCCAATAATTATAAATAACATAAAAACCATACCCTTCTAAAAATTTAATATTATCTGAAAAATATTAAAATATCACTAAAATAAAACACCTCATTTTGGTTTGAATGGTGATCTTTATTATTAAATTGAACACACGTAAAAGGGAGGAAATTAAAATTTCATTATTTATAGATCTGTAAGTTAGAGTTCAACGTACCCATTAAATGCATCATAAAAATAATAATATAATATTTTCAAATTTACATTATACAATGAGAGAGAAAATATGAGTCCAACTGAAACATCTAATAGGAAAATAATATTTTTCAATAGATGCATTATAAATTTGAATCCAAGTATACTATATATTAAATTAATATTGTGGTGGAACATTTAATGAACTAAAAAATAATCATACAACTCTACTATTAAAACAACCATTATGTTGGGAACTTCTATTTAATCTTATATGTAAAACATAAAAAATTTCTATTTGATTATCCTTAACTATATGTGTTCGGTGGCATCCTCTATACATTTTCAATTTCATTTTGAATATTTAATCTACATTAGGATGGTACATATCATCACTAGAGCAGGATAATAGGTTATATCCACGAAATTTTCCATAAGGGAAGCTATTAATTATCAAAATAATGGAACTATGCATAATGATTAAAAAAATGTAAATTTTGAGTTAGAAGGATCTCTCACATAATAAAATAAAAGTAATTTTAGTTTTTGAATCTCCCAATGGATTTTATCTTCATTCATTTACTGCTAATATGTAAAGTTATTATTATTATGTGAGGTTGTAAATAAGTGTTTGGTAGGATAAAGAGTGCAATGATTAAGGAGAATGAGGTACACCATTATTTACGGAGTGTTTAAAAAAATGGGAGATTAAAGAAGTTTCATTAATGTTAGATATTCCATGGAAATTACCATTGATCACATCAATTGATGTTTTCATCCATTTAACATACTGATGAATAAATAGTCTTTTGTGAGAAATTAAAATGAAGACAATAGTTTGGTATGGTTTCTTATATTTATCATAAATATAATGTTTTTTTCTTGGTTCTTTTAAATTTTAAAATTTAAGGAAGTAGATTTTATAATTTTTAATTATGTAGGTGAAATTAATTATAATAAATATAATGTTTTATATAGTTTAGAATAATTTATATCATATAATTTCCGGATGTTTTGTTCATTATGGTTGTGATTGATGAATAATAAATCTAGTTAAATTAGAAAAAAACATATAATAATAAATAACAATACAATTATTTTCAAGAATTCTGAAAAATAAAATAAAAATAAAATAAAACTATTATGATGATGATTATCGATATCTGAACAATTAGTTGGAGCTAAGATACTCTCTACATAAAATTAGTAGTTAATTGAAAAACTATTTTATAGAATTATTTTTTAGAATAGATACAAAATTAATTAATGTAGTGGATACCCATTAATGTACCCATTATTAAGTACTGATATTATAAATGAATGTGGAAATGTAGTTAGAGACATATGGATGAAATGTTATATTTTCCAAAGTAATTTTGTTTTTTTAGATGAATTTGAGTGATTGGATAATATCTATGATTTCTTGAAGATGCCTTGATATTAGATGATTTTTTTTAAAATTATGAGTTGGATCTAAATAATTTAAAATGACATAAATATGTTTTTGTAGAATAGAATATTAACAAACTACAAATTATCACTATTTTATTTACTATTCTTTTGATGATACATATAAAAATATTTTTATCACTTTATGATATTTATCATCATTATTTTAGTATTTATGCTCTTGTTGATATATAATATATCTCATTGCATATATAAGATATATTTCAAGGATGATATTGAAATAAGATAAAGGAAATGTTCTGTTATGATATATTAAATACAATGGAACATAAAAAATATTTATATTGACATAAAATTGTGTTATATATAATACCTAATTTTTTATGATTCTTTAAAGATGATGCATAGTATAAATTGGAGGATTAAATATGATACAATAATGATAAGTAAGAAAATCATATGTATATATAAGATGAAATTCAATAGAAATATGATTTACTTGGATGTTTAGAGAGAAATAGAAGAAAATTTTGAGATCTCTAAACTGATTCATAATATACTAAATAACATATATAAGGACTGTCAATGTAAAAAAATATGATAATATAAGAGAATAAAATAATATAAATCTTTAATAATCATTAATGAAATTAATATCGAGATTCTAAGTGATTATTTATATGATTCAATATCAAATTCTATACTAAGGATGTGTTATGGAGAAGTCATTCAAACAAAAATCATTTAGAATAAGATAGAATAAGAGGAAACTCAAACTTGTTCATAAAGAGGGATATATTAGAAATTTTTTTACGATATTAGTGTTATAATCATAACTTTTTAAATATAAAAATATCAATTAATATATATATTTCACAAAGAGATATTTTATCAATGGAATGATTGAATGGTTTTAAAAGAAACATAATAGGGAATATGGTTCATATGATCCTATAATGTTGGAAAATTATAATATGCACTTTTATTTTTTTTAATCAAAATTAGTTAATATATATATATATATATTAATGAGTTGAGATCATGGGAACAATCCCACAAGTATTTTTATTGATTTAGTATCTTATGGAAAACTCTATATGAACTATATAGAGGATGGATATAATAGTAGAATATAAATATATAGAGAAAGTTGATGGTGTGTGATATATACAATATACAGATCAATAAATACTATGTGCGTCAAGGATGCCGAAAAAGAAGAATAAAAGGAGAAGAATCTGATAGGTGAGGTGATGTTATTTCTTATATATATATATATATATATATTCTATTCATGGTTGGAGAATTAGAACCATGTGTGATAACCTAATCAAATAGTGACCCATCATTTCCATACATAAATATTACTCCATATTTAGTGAATATTCATTACATAACATAATTATATATGAAATAATCGTACTGTTCTAGGGCATCGAGAAACATACATAAATAAACAACACATTCATATGAGTTATAAATTATCACTAAAATGTTTTATCTTAACTAATAATCTTCATATAAATATCATACATTAAATATTTCTTCATATAATGTTGAAACGAAAAATAAGAAAGGTTGAGTTTAGATTCCCTATTAGGGTAATAGAGGGAGATTCCAATAATCAAATAAACATAACAAGAGTATAAGGGTATGTGAAAATGAGATTAAAATTTAAAAAACATATAATGCATATCATAAATCATAATCTTGATTCATGGAATAAATCACGGAATATCATAATGAATGAATCATAAATATATTAAAAAATGTGTTCCATGAGTAGAAAATATTCATATTAGACATAGATTTGTTGAATATAGAAAATCATAGAATATTATTTCTATATACGTCAATGAACATTAATAAGACAACAATAATGTATTTGGTTCAATAACTAGTCCATTTTAGTGGTTATGGTTCACTTCGAGGATAATCAAATATAGCATACTTATCTGAACTGGGTTTACCCCCCATTGTTGCCTTTTTTCACCTAATGAGATATAGATCATAACAAAATTAATTAGAAGGTTGTATAACATAAATCCCATCCATCATATAATGAGTGTCCTATAAATTGTTTCCACAAGATAATAAAACATGAATCATTTCTAACCAATGAAAAGTGAACGGGTTTCATAAACAATTCATCATATAATAATACATGCAATTGATATGGGATTCATAATCAATTCACCTTTTCATCATAGCATCACCTATTGAATGAAATATGTTTCATTAAAATCATTTCAATTTAATCATAAACCATATAAAGAAATATCAAATACTAAATAATTATATCATATATTTAGTTATAACTTATATATATTGGAATATTTATTGAGTAAACTACCATTTATTCTTTGAAATAACATATTTTAAATATTAAATATTTAATAAATAAAAGGGAAATTATAAATTTAAATGAACAATGAAAAATTGTAAATGAATAATCATAGCATTAATTGGTAATAATGGATTGAAATTATTTCCATGTCTTATAAGATAAAAGATATCTTTCCTTTAATCTATATGTAATAAAAGAATCTCATTCTAAAATGAAAAGAATATATCATTTAAAACTATTTTAAAATGTAAATATTTGAGGAAAATATATATTAAGAAATAATATATTACCATTAATGGTATTCATGATATCATTATTTTGAAAAAATATTTATATAAGAATAGTTTTTCTCAACAGAGGATACAAGTAATACCAGTTTTCAATAAAAATGTTATTTCAATTAATTGAGTAATTAATGTTTTGATAATTTGAATAATGAATTTATTCTCATTTGAATAACTAGAAGATAATAATGTAAATTATTTTATTTAGAGGTATATCAGAAGGTATCATCATCAGAAAAATATTCATAATAAATTCCGATAAAAGGAGAGTTTGTAACAAAACACACTTACCTCAAGATCAAATTTCATCAACATAACTATGACATCCTATATAATAAATATAAATTTGTTATATTTATATAACATAAAAATTTAAAAATACTAAATATCATATATGATCCTCTTATATCATTTTATCTCCCATTTTTCTAATAATTCATTAATATAATCATCATGTCAAGGTTTTCAATTTTCTTTTCTTTCATAAGAATATCTATTCCATAGTTCTAGACCATGTAATTTTACCCTGTTTCAATAATTTCAAGAATGTTAATAAAGATATAAATATCATATAAATATATATATATATATATATATTATATTTGTATTTATCATCCATGATAAAATATATAGATATAAAAATTGATTACATTGTTCTTGGAGAAAGAAAGTCATATGTATGCTTAAACACTATTTTAAATTCTTTATGGATGGAATAAATGAAAGGAAAATAATAAGGCACTTTATAAGAATTATTATTATATCAAATAAATAATTATTATTTATAAAAAATAATATTTAATAAAAACTCCCCATTTATTTTCAAATGTCTTTTATTGTTTCCAATTAATTAATAACTAATGAATTAATTTTATTCACATTTATACAGTAATTATGTTTGAATTTAATTTTCTCTATTCACGGTTAGGAATCCAATAGTTAGGTGACAATAGAATAATTAAAAAAATAAATTTTTACTATCATATCATAGTTTGTTTAAATAAGGTATTTATATCAACTAATTAACCTTCTACTATAAGGTAATTTATATCTGTATATCTTGCACTAGAAAAACTAGTTTTCATTAATAATATTTCCAAGAAACGTATTGTTTAAAACCAATAATTAATAAAAAAAATTTGGGGGGAATAAAATGATATGTAGTTCATCATTACATTAAGGGTAGATGTAATAATGTTAAATAATAATGGATCACCAAATGGCTCACAAATGAATCATTGTATAGAATTAAATGACAATTTTCCCAAGATTGAATAATTGCAATTCAATTGAGATAAAATTTAATTGTTCGATACTTCTGTAGATGTGGATAGTTTTTTAACATATAAATTTATTATTAGAATAATATTTAAACTCATTAAATTTATAAAATTCAAACATAAATCGGGGACACAAGTAATTTGTGGAAAATTACACATAAAAGGTATTTTTCACTATAAACAGATTTGAATGTCTTAAAAATATATGTTGAAATTGAGGAAAATGTGGAAATTGTGACAATGACTTATGTTTATCAGAAACCAAGAATATTAACTATTATTTATAATAAATGACAAAAAATGATGATATGTAATAAAATGGATTGTGAATGAGACTCTTTCTTGGGGAAGGTGAAAAATAAATGAGTTTAGTATAACATACTCAATAATATGGACATGAAGGATTCAACACCATTGAATAAATTATTCTACTATGGAAGAAAAGGCAACATCATTTAAAATTTTATAAAAGGCTAAAAATTAAATATTAGTGGAGTAAGTCTTAAGAGGTAAATAGAATAATAAAAAAATTGGTTTATTGGAGGACATCTAAGAATAATACCATGAAAGGTTTCTAAAGAAATGTGATCTATGAAATCTTCAGAAACTATCATCGACTAGCCAGTGTACCCTAGTAACTCGATAACCAAGATGGTCCTAAAAAATCCCAAACGGTGTTCCTAATCCCCACATATTGGTGAGTTTCACCTGACATCATCTAATAGGAATGTGGGAACGATTTTCCACTAATATTCCTAATGTAAAATATATAATGAAGAATTCATATAAAAAAACCCCACTATGAGTAATGTACCAAAATTCAACATGGCAATAAAGCAAAATGTATTATAACCAAAGTACCAAAATAGGTAAAATATCCATGTCCCAAAGGAAACAACTCACAATTTCCCGGAATCGATAGGAAGATCCACCTCTAAGATATACCTTTCCTTTTCATGAACCTAGATCTAGATAATCTAAAAACACCCAATGTAAAAGGTTATGTGTGAGGAATATCCCAATATGATTTCACCAAATAATCCATAAAAATATCCAAATATCATATTAAACAAGAATGTTCTCTTAATATTGAAATAAAATGTTTTACCATTTACCAAAGAATATTTAAACAAATCATCATTTATTATTATAACGATGTAAATATATTATAAATTTATTCTGAACAATTCTTATGTTGGAAATAAATTTCAAAAGATATAATTTACCTTTAATCAAACAGTGATTTACACAAGTGGCACATTTCAAAAAAAGTCTTAAATAAACACATTTATATAAAAAAAATTAAATTATTTCTCTAGGCAAGAAAAATTCTTTACAACAATTGAATACATAAATTTGAAATAAAAATATGTTGTAAACATAGTCGTCTTCCAAATAGGTATGACAGTTCTAGGGTATATAGACCCAACAATGTGTAATAAAAAGTATGTACATACTCTCTTTTTTCCCAAGGAAAAGGTGACTCATCACCATCAACTAAGGAATGAGATATGATGATATGATATTATAAAACTTTGATAATTATTATGTTATTCCGCAAATTACTCACTAACTACCAATGGACTTCATGTTATCAAGTACAATCAGTAATGAGATATTTATTTCAGGACTACAAAAAAAATTATTATTGTCCTCCAATTCAAATATTCCACATTGAACTTTAATAATGATAAAAAGGATTTAAGAAAATAAATTCCTTTTAATAAAAATGAAATGTTTAGGTCATCAACAAATCTAATTAAAGACATCAATTTAAATAAGTATTTTAAACCAACTCATGAAAATTTCACAATCAAATTTCATAAATGAATTTAGTAATGTAATTTTTAAAAACATTAAATGAGTTTCATAAAAACAAAAAATTCAATGGAATGTGGGATTTCAAACATTTCCATCAAATCAACTTCATGAAAATAAGTTTTAAATATAAAATATCCAAACAAGTTTAATCCCTTCCATATGTAAACCACAATTCAATAGAATTTGGTGTTTTCACGATTTTATGTCAAAGAGAACAAAAAACCCAATTAACTAGAATTGGGGTTTTCATAACATTATATAAATAATTGTATTCAATTTATAAAATTTTATTTAAAATCAAATTTAATTTAAATCTTGATGCAAATGGTTAATTAAATATTCAACCAATGATAGTACAACTTATCTTCCTCCCGGATGCAAAAAACCCACAATGAAACCCACGAATAAGAACAACTGTACAAAATATATAAGAACAAAATCTGAACACATGGTTCATATACACAAGACTTAGATCCATCAAAATCTAGATGGAGTAGAGAATGATATTCATAGGCATGAATAATACTTACCAGAAATAAAAAACGTGATAAAAATTTTCAATCAACGAATGAAAAGGGTTTAGAGGGGTTAGAGGCTCCCAAAATCACATGGGGAAGGCTCTTGGTCAATATCATGGAGGTTTAGATGAAGTAAATAATATACTTCAGCTAAATTCATGTTAAAAAAACATGGTTTAGGGTATCAGAATTTGTTATCCCATTACACATCATGGAATTGAATATTTTATTAATGATTGAAAAAACTATCTCATCATTCATAAAAAAGAATTTTAATAATATATCGAGATTACACAATGTCTATCCATATTACTGAAAATAAATGTTTTTAGAACAATACAAAAATGACTGGTCAAAGATGAGAATCCAATCAAACTCTTACTTTGCCTTTATAGGTTTACTAGAAATACCTTTTAGACCCCACCCAGATAATGAAAAAAACAACAATACGGTTTATAAAATCCATAATATAATGATAATTATATGTTAAAATCTCCGCACCATTAAAATATTTTCCTCCTAGAAAGAATAAGAAGGTGCATTCCAGTCAAATAGATGAGTCCACTACTATCCCATTAGTGAATCCCTCTCCTATGTATCATGAGAATCATAACCGTACTACCATATAACATGAAGCAATGGTATTACCCACTAAAAATAACCTTGCATTATGAATAATCTATCTTGACTAGGTGTTCATTGAATAAAAAATTAGGTTAAAAATCTAGATCACTCTAGCTCAAAATGAGAAATGTATCAGAATAACACTTGAAGAGCTGATACACATGTAATACACGGTGTACTGATGATAGATTCTGTGGTTGTTCCATATGATACACAACTTTACACACCTACTAGACAACCTCAAAAGGTCCCAAAAAATGAAGAGTATGTTTTCCATGCCTCCCATGAAATAAATGACCCATCAATAGTGAGGCCTTCAAGAGAAAACATTCACAAACATAGAACTCAAAATCTTTATTGGGATGATCATTATAAGAATTACATTGGCTCTGTGTCGTCGTCATCCTTTAAATAATACTGAATCTTTTATATCATCTATTGATACAATCATATTCCAACCATGATTCATTAACTAATCTCTGACAATCACAACATCTGGTCCCTCCATAAAATCCCCCAAATGGATCCATTATGGTCACCAACTACTAACTATTACTACAATTAATCTCATCCATTCCAAAATGATAATCCCATTCTCCTAAAAACATGAGGACATTGGCGTGAGGCATATCCTAGACAATAGGTATCCCTCTTTCAATTTGGACATATGATTGTGGATGGTATTCCATACATAAATGTATGTGATATCCTTGTGCCTTATGAAGGCCTCTCCCAATGTGAGAAGTGAATTGAGGATCTCTATCAGAGACTATAGAAGATAGAACTACATGGAGGCAAATGATCTATTTCACATAATGGTTTCCCAAAAAAACTAACATTGGATGTATAACGATTTATTATAAAGTGAATCGATATCATAAACATATAAATCATAATCTATATCACATTTTTATTTCTCTAGGGATGTGGAAACCCAACCATAATGTCCATAGTGATATGATCCCACTTTTATATGTCAAATTGAATGGGATGATGCAAACCTGATATTTTCTGGTTCTTGGTCTTGACCTAGTAACAAGTATAACAATATGAAACAAGATAAGTAATGCATTATCTCATATCTAGAAACCAAAAAATGCTTCATCAAGTCATAGAACATATTTTGGATTATTGGGTACACTACAGAATGTAAAATATGAAAATCTCCCATCACAACATTGCTTACTGATTACGATACAATATAACTATTTTGATAGCATATATATCCCTCATTGTATAATAGAAACTCTAAAATTGTATTGCTACCATAAAGAGATTCTATAGTGATATAGAAATATTGATCTCGATTCTGTTAATAATGTATCATTTTAGGAAGACCAAATGTAAATTGAACATTGTAAAATGAAACCTAGACCCCTTTCTCTTGTTCTCTAATATGTTACTCTACAATAAGAGCCACAATATTCCTCGCTTTTGAGGATTCATTCACCACATTGGTCAGATATTTCCTTCTCAATGAATCTTCAATGACATTTCATTTTCTAATGGTACAGGAAAAGTTGAAATAGAAAGACTATAAATATTCCACCCAATGCCACTAGAGGAGATTTAAATCATTTTGAGAGAATATATAACTCAAGATCTTGTGTTTAGAATACAAATTGACCCTTTATTTATAAATTTAGTGCCACAAACGTTTATGCTCATGTTTCACATATACTAGTACAAGTTCATTGGTTGGAAAATTATTCTCTTACATACTAAGATAATGAGATCCATTAGCACCTAAATGATTTCCGTGCATAATAACATAGGAAAATCCTCAACCTGATGCATCATGAAAGACCACATATCATGGAAAAACCAATGGAAGACACAACACCAATGTAGTAGTCAAAATATATTTCATCTTAACAAATTTATTTTTACATGTATCATTCCAAGAAGACATTACTCCCATATGAGTGAGATAAGTCATTAGAGGATCCATATTTGAAAATTCTTTAATGAACCGGTGATAATTTTTACGTAATTCCAGGATGATAAAAATATCAAAGAAATTTTATTGTTGTTCACAAGTCATAACAACTTTCCCCAACTTAGGATCAGCTAATATTTCATATTCCAACACCACATGTCCTAATAATTTCACATCTCGAATATATAAATCACATGTCAAATGTTTATAATAGTGTTGGTAATTTATCAACAACATAAAACTATTTACAGATGATGTGCATGATCATCCTCAAACATAGTGTAAACAAGGATGTTATCTTCAATGACTAGAAAAAACATATATGATTTTTCTTGGAAAATACCCTCTATTGATTACATTAAAATCAATATAATTTTATAGACCAAAGTGCATGACTATGTACACATAACAAAATGTACCTTATCCAAAGGGTGGTTTTTAGAATGTCGTATTCTTTTATTATCAATTGATAGTATCCATAAAAAAGATCAATATCTGAGAATGACTTCTCCCCCTAAAACTGATCTAATATATATACAAAATTTGAAAAAGGAAACTTTTCTTTAGAGTCAGTCGATTGATATTTAATTAATCAATGCATATGAAGAGTGAACCATCATCTTTCATATCAATGAGAACTAATACCATCCCAGGTGACACACATGGATGTATAAATACTATCTCAAGAAGATCGTCCAACTATAACATCAGCTCTTTCATTTCATATGTTTCCATGTGGTACAAGGGAATATATATTAGTTAAGTAGGATGAATTAGTTCTATAGAAAACTCAGCCTCAATCATTGGTGGAAAAAAGTAGTCATAATGGAACATGTCATGATACTCAATGAAAACTTGAGGGATATCTCCAATAAATGATTAACACTATAGATTAATGGTAAACACCAACATTACATTCCTCAAATCTAGATTATAGGGTCCGAATCTGTTTGAAAATGGGTATCATTCTCATTTAAAGACACGGAACACACCACTAGGTGAAGTAATGGAGACCCATCAAACCCCTTTATAAAAATGAATCAGATGATTTTCAAATAATTCAAGGAGAGGTCCAGATCCTATTCCACTATGAGGAGTGGAATAAAAATACAAAAAATATTACATGAGCCTTAAATATCCACAGTAGACAAAACATTTTCGTGTGTCAGTGAATAAATTATTTTAATGTCCCCCATTTCAAAATAGGTAAAAAACTAATGTAACTCATATTGGAAGTATATGAAGTTTTTAAAAAAAACCCTTCTATCGAGGACTCCTATGATAATAATGACACTTTGTAACACCCCAGGTAAATAAAGAATATGACATTTTCATATTTATCCATATTTGTGAATAAAATATTAATATGTCTTTAAAGGGGACACTATGCTCGATGGCGTACCCAACACACAACGACGAGTTTCTTGAGAATCTTACGATGCACTCTAATAATAAAATAATATTATTTTAAATGGTAGTTAACATGTAGCTGTTGTATTGGCGGGAATGGATAAAAATAACTAAAATATTATTATATATGTTTCTAAATATTTTTACATTTATCCAATAAAAGATAAAGGCATAAAATACGGAAAGAATTCAATTTTAGGCGTATATGCCCTAGTTTTCACTAAAGGTTCACTTATCGCCTTTTGATGGATAACCGTCATTAAATATAGTTTTATTCACTCTTATAAATCCTTTTGTACCAAATAAAACTCTTATTAAGAATTGGGACATCAAAATTTACTTTGTGTAAATTTTTGGTATCTTTCTGATAAAGTTGATTTTTTAATGAATAGTGTAAAATGTTGTATTTTAATTCAAAACCTCTTTTTAATCTAATTTATTTATATGATTAGATTATCTTTTGAATTGTTTTTAAAGTGAAATTAGAATATATTTTTACCATTAAATCTAGTATTCGTCGTTGGAATTAATTTCACTTTGAAATCAGACTTAAACTAGTGTCAATCTTTTGATACTTATTGTTTCATAAAAACACGCTATTTGCTCTGACAGCAGGAATTAATTATGAAATAAAATAATGTGACTTATATGTTTTGAATTCTGTAAAATAGACTTCATTTTTGAATTCTGAAAATCAAATATATCTTAGGGTGAATTTTTGGGATTTTTCTGAAAAACTTCAATTTTTGATGAATAGTGAAACCACTAAGTGGTACTTATAAAAACTAATTTTTCTGTTTAAATGAAATTTTTCCATCATTGAGTTTTGAATTTCAAAAATCCGACATACATGTTTGTCATTAAGATGTATAATGTGGTTCAATGGGATAAAAATAATTTTCTGGTGAATAGTAACTTATTAAGTTTTTAATCGCAGTTAGAGGTAATTAGTGTAGTTTAAGGTAAAAATAATGTTTTAATAATATTAAATGAACATTACACATGTCCTAACCTCATTGGATGTGTCATGGACGACCAATAAAACCCATGGGTCAACTTGGGGACCCCATGAAGCCAATTTGGTTGGAAAATGACATTAATATCTTTTTATTTAAAGTTAAAGTAAAAATGAGACAAAAATGAAATGTTTAACTAAAACAATTTTTACATGGGGTTATAAAAATCATATTTTTGACTATAAATATTCATTGGAAAGATAAACAGATTTCATACATCATAGTATTTTTTTTTATAATTTTTAGACAATAAATAAATTAAATTATGTATGACATCAGGATGATGTAGCGATGACCTCATTATTTAACGATTTAAATAAAATGGAAATATAATGTAATATCTAAGAGCTAAACATGTCCAAAACCTATTGGATTAGTGGATTTAGAACCCTTATCACCTTATCCTCGAAACACATCAATGTGGGACCTCTTAAATCCGAATACCATTTTAAAATAATGTGACTTTTCTTTTACCTTCCAAGAGTGCCCCTCCTCTCCTCTTATAAAAGCCCCCCACCTCTACCTCCTTACCCACACTCCCAAAGCCTTTGGCTCGGCCAACCTCTGCCCATTTTGTCTCTCCACTTCCCACTCTTACTCCTTGAAGCATCACTTTGGGCAGAAGTCTTCCCAATGAAGCCTTTGAGCTAAAACCAAAGGGAGTTACCCGATTTTAAGGTAATGTCCTCACTTGAGTCCTTTTGTTTTATTTTGCTTCTCCAACCCCTTAAAATCTTTTTATTTATTTCTTTTGTAACAACTACAGTATCATAAATATACTAGGATGTTGTTATAAGAAGTATTCGAGCTACACTTTCACACACCTACATCTAATGGTTAAATAACATACTGTTTCCGTGGATGGCGAATTTCGGCCTCCCGAAACGATGATTGTTCAACATTCTTTTAACACCTTCAAAGGTGTCCATTAAGATGACACTATATTTATATATGATATATAATATGTTTATGTTTTCTTTAAGCTTATGTATTTTACATTTTAGGCATACCTTTATGGTTTCCATTATGGGTAAACGTGATATCTTCATTTAAGGAAGTGCGGACTACCGCCCCCTCAAAGTGATGTGATTTGTTAATGAGATATGTGGGACATATAAAGGATGGATTTAAAGTTATTATATATGATGTTATACTGGAATTATAATATACCTCTATATCCTTATTATTCCATTCCATAAAAATATGAAATAGAAATGAAAGTAGCGTTCATGTGTACGTATGGCTTACCGTCTCCATGAACGGTGCATTTCATTTCTTATACCCAAATATAATGTACTATTAAAATTACATGTATATAATGAATATATATGATGAATGATACATCTAAATGATTAATATATTTCTGGAATTAAAATATACATATCTCTCATTTAGTTTTAATTCTATTAATATGAAGTAGAAATTAAAGTAGCGTTCATGCGTACGTACGGCTTACCGTCTCCATGAACAGTGCATTTCATTTCTTACCTCTAAATGATTATGTAATATTACAAATACATGTATATTCTGGATATATATGATATATATGATATCCAAATCCTGAATATAATTCTGTATATAATGAACATTTGACCAATGAACGACATGTAATTGTAAGAAGTCCACTTTCGACTTAAGAACCAAATATCGACAAAACAAACATTATTAACTTAAATGATTACATAATGTTTATAACATGGAAATAAGTGATATAAAAGGAATAATTAACTAGAAAAAGGTTCTTAATAAATTTTAAATTAACTCATGTTTATTATTCAGGACGTTAAATAACGATCGAGTCAAGTCAGACCCGAGGTAAGGGATCATACTCCTCTCTTTCTTTTTAAGTACACTCTTTTATGTCATTCCTTCTAAGCTCATATTTCTTGTTATTGGGATGTTCTTTTATATTACTCTTACTGTAGTTTTTATGTTCACATGATGAGAGACCCTATTCTCTCTCATCAATCCATTTTGGAAGTTTCGAGTGGTGCTGTTAGGCTGCCGAATTTTCGTAAGAGATCTAACCTCTCTCTTTCTCTTTAAGTACTCCCCTTTATGTCACTTCTTTTAAGCTCCTATTTGTTATGATGGGGGGTTTTATTTTATATTCCTCTTTATGTAAATTTTATTTCAATGTGATGAGATACCCTATTTGATCTCATAAATCCATTTTTGGACGTTTTAAGTGGCGTCGTTAGGCTGCCGAGTTTTCGTAAGGGATTTTTCATCTCAATTTTATTCCCGTGAGATTTATGCTACATTTGCACAATTTCCTTTGAGTGGTGTAGGTACTGACCATTATTTTACTCATTGTGTAATATTATTTCATTTATGAGTATTAACATCAATTGTGTATTGTCCTTCTTTCATGGGGCGTATGTTTCAAAAGATACACATGTCGGTAAGGGAACCTTTCAACCTCCTCTTTTTAAAAGACTTCTTTTACAGTGTATTTTAATTTACATATTTTTATGATGGGATATGTTCTCATATATACTGATTGATGTAAATTTTATGTCCAAGTGATGATATACCTTTTTTTATCTCTCATCAACTCATTTTCATGTGATGCCATTAGGCTGTCAAGGGAACTTCTTAACCCAATTTCGATTTCTTTGGGTTCAACATGTAGTTATTGAATATGTAATCCTTTTAATATGTGTGAATGACCTATGATTATTTTACACTTAATATCCACTTATATTTGGTGTATTTTTTTGTCACACATAATTATGTAATTGATTTATCCTTAAACCAAGGATACCGTCTTTGTAAGGGACTTCGTATCAATCTCCTTTCTTTGAGACATATTCTGTTTTATACACAACCTTCTTTTATACGGTGTATAAACCCCTTTGAATTTTACGTTTATTCAAAAGGAATATTTTTTATACGAAGTGTTAATTAAATGAAAAAAGGAAATGATTTTGTCTTATGTATGCGGCGACAACTACTTCTCCGCCGTCGTGACCATTATTTGAGTTTCGGCTTCCTCTACAAGCCATACCTTCTTTTTAAAAGAAAAATAAATACCATGTTTTACTTTTCTTTTATTTTGGTATTGAAAATGGTTTTCATAATGTTTTTATATCAATATGTTGTATTGATATCTTGTGATTGAAAGGTGTAAATGTTATTTTTCCTTTATGCATGTTTTATGTGATACGATTATGTTGAGGTTCTTGGGAATTATTATGAAGACGGGTAGTTCCATGATAAACTAAGGGCGGGTGAGCCCGATATTGCTCTCCAATGCATTGGTTAATGTGAAGGAGTTAAACGATAAGGTTTCTCCAAAGAGATTTAGGGAATATACTGTGATGGGTATTCCAAACGTAACCAAGAGGGTTACTCCCTACATAATAATGTTATGAATGCCTCAAGTTACCTTTATGTCTTATGATTTCTATGATTTATTCATGGTTTGATGAGGTATATTAATGTGCCTATGTTTTATGGGTAAAGTAAAATTTCATTCTTAGGTATATATGAACTCATGTTTCCTTTCCATATTTTTATAACCCTTACTGAGCTTTTTATGCTCATCCCAAGTTTTTGAAATGTTTTTCACAGGTCAAGGGAAAGGTACATGATGTGATGATAGTGTCAACGATGGGTCAAGAAAGAATCCGTGTTTCATTTTAAATATGTTTCTGTTGATGTTAAGAATGAATATTGTCTTTTATGTAACCACTTTGTTTAAATGTGGAATGTAATGCAAGTTTCATGATCTAATTCTCTAAAACTCTAAACCTGAAAAGATCCTCAATGTGTAATCTTGTAATAACTCAAGATTAAGTAAGCTTTAAGGCTGGGGACTTATAGTTGGTATCAGAGGTCGGTTTAGATAACTCTAGAGGTTAGGGTATTCATTAATCATAAGTGACATTACCATAATGGTTAGGATTTCAGAAAGAGTCCTAGTTTTAGATAAAGTTAATGTGTAAGTATATCTTAGTGTCTACCTTCTTCATTAGTACATGATGGTTTTGTTGATATACTCACACTGACATTTCTGTTTTTAGTGATTGGATGGATCTAGCAGGCACCAAAGAGACAACGGGTTTGAAGGAAACTATGGTGGTTCTCTGATTAAGATACTAGATAAAATGGAGGATTCAATGAGGAAACTCATGGTTGTTCTAAACCAAATATCAAGGAGTCATGATCAACCACGTGAACCATGGTATGTTCTATAATGCATCATGTACGAGATGACCAATCAATGTGGAAGTTCAGGTAATAATTATAATGGTAACCATTAGAGTGTATATCATCCTTACTTTTGAGGTAATTATGGGTTATTATATGATATGCTGTAAAATGAAAGGCATGAGATAAACTTGAGGTTAAAATATGTTATGATCATTCTTGATGATTTTATCTCTTTTTGAGGAATGATTTAAGAATTATTTAGTTTTGGGAAAAGGAAAACACGCAGACCGTGTGACAACCCGTCGCGTCGGACAAAGCTGCGGGAATCGAACCCACAACCAAAGTACGACATGTATTTATCGCCTACCACTGGTCTGCGTGAATTCCCTGGTTATTTTGACTGATTCTTTTTAATTATATGATTTTATGAATTAAGAGTAAGTTGATTTTGGGTTATTTATGAAAATTATTAACCTATCATGGAGGATATGTGATTAGGTTAATTACTTTTCAATATGAGACTTTAGGAGAAACTGCTGTTGTTTGGAGATAAATGTTACAAATTAATTTTAAGACTATGTCACTAAATTCTTTAAATATTTGGGTTTCAATCTTAGATTGGTTTACTTTGAAGAATTTTATGGACAAATTTTTTATCGGATGGTCCTCATTGAACTTTGGGTTTTGTTGGACAAATTTTGGAGATTAAGCATAGATTTTCTTTTTAATGGGTTATCCTTTTCTGGATTATCTGACCTTGTACTGACCTTTTTGGTTTTGGTTTTGGCTAAAGCCTAAAGACATGGGATGTATATAGTTCTCATTGGTGGATTAGGTGATTATCTAGAAGTTTATTATAGTACTCTTAATGCGAACAAGTCTCCCTAAATACTCGTGTTTTGGGAAAAAAATATGAGTTTGATTAAGGAATCTAGTAAAAGTTGAAAGTCAACATGATAAGTGATTATGTTTCCTTATGAATAAATTCCTCAGTAAAAAGTAACTTAAAACAAAAATGGTGTCTATTAACTTTTCCTACTGGGGAATCGAATACCGTTTAACCCATCACAAGTTTGTGATTTTCTTATGGTTAACTTTCTCCTAGACATGTTTACTATCACTCTCCCTCAAGAACATGACCCTTTTCTTTTTCTTCCATTTCCATGTTTTTCTACATATGGGTTAACTCTGGTGACCTCTGTACTTATCTTCCATTATTTTAAAGTGATTGTTTTACCGACTCTTGTTCCGATGTGGGACTTTCAAGGATGTTTCCAAGGTTAATTTGAAAAATTGTGAGGACTCAATTCCCAAAAGGGGGGAAGGATGTAACGCCCCAGGTAAATAAAGAATATGACATTTTCATATTTATTCATATTTGTGAATAAAATAATAATATGTCTTTAATGGGGACGCTATGCTCGATGGCGTACCCAACACGCAACAACGAGTTTCTTGGGAATCTTACGATGCACTCTAATAATAAAATAATATTATTTTAAATTGTAGTTAACATGTAGCCGTTGTATTGGCGGGAATGGATAGAAATAACTAAAATATGATTATATACGTTTTTAAATATTTTTACATTTACCCAATAAATGATAATGGCATAAAATACGGAGAGAATTCAATTTTAGGCGTATATGCCCTAGTTTTCACTAAAGGTTCACTTATCGCCTTTTGATGGATAACAGTCATTAAATATAGTTTTATTCACTCGTATACATCCTTTTGGACCAAATAAATCTCTTCTTAATAATTGGGACATCAAAATTGACTTTGTAAATTTTTGGTATCTTTCTGATAATGTTCATTTTTTAATGAATAGTGTAAAATGTTGTATTTTAAATCAAAACCTCTTTTTAATATAATTTATTTATATGATTAGATTATCTTTCGAATTTTTTTAAAAGTAAAATTAGAATATATTTTTACCATTAAATCCAATAGTGGTCATTGGAATTAATTTCACATTGAAATCAGACTTAAACTAGTGTCAATCTTTTGATACTTATTGTTTCATAAAAACATGCTATTTCCTTTGACATCGGGAATTAATTATTAAATTAATTAATGTAACTTATATGTTTTGAATTTTGTAAAATAGAATTCATTTTTGAATTCATAATATCAAATATAGCTTAGGGTGAAATTTTGGGATTTTTCTGAAAATCTTCAATTTTTGAGGAATAGTGAAACCACTAAGTGGTACTTATAAAAACTTATTTTTCCATTTAAATGAAAATTTTCCATATTTGTGTTTTGAATTTCAAAAATCCGACATACATGGTTGACATTAATATGTAAAATGTGGTTCAATAGGATAAAAATAATTTTTTTGTGAATAGTAACTTATTAAGTTTTCAATCGCGATTATAGGTAATTAGTGTAGTTTAAGGTAAAAATAATGTTTTAATAATATGAAATGAACTTGAAACATGTCCTAACCTCATTGGATGTGTCATGGACGACCAAGACAACCCATGGGTCAACTTGGGGACCCCATGAATCCACTTTGGTTGGAAAATGACCTTAATATCTTTTTATTTGAAGTTAAAGTAAAAATGAGACAAACATGAAATGTTTTACTAAAACAATTTTTACATGGGGTTATTCAAATAATATTTTTGACTATAAATATTAATTGGAAAGATAAAAATATTTCCTACATCATAGTAGTTTTTTTATAATTTTTAGACATTATATAAATTAAATTATTTATGACATCATGATGATGCAGCGATGACCTCATTATTTAACGATATAAATAAAATGGAAAGATAATGTAATATCTAAGATCTACACATGTCCAAAACCTATTTTATGAGTGGATGTAGAACCCTTATCACCTTAACCTCGAAACACATCAATGTGGGACCTCTTAAATCCGAATATCATTTTAAAATAATGTGACTTTTCTTTACCTTCCAAGAGTGCCCCTCCTCTCCTCTTATAAAAGGCCCCCACCTCTACCTCCTTACCCACAATCCCAAGGCCTTTGGATCGTCCAAACTCTGACCATTTTTCCTATCCACTTCCCTCTCTTACTCCTTGAAGCCTCACTTTGGGCAGAAGTCTTCCCAAGGAAGCCTTTGAGCTAAAACCAAAGGGAGTTACCCGATTTTAAGGTAATGTCTTCACTTGAGTCCTTTTGTTTTATTTTTCTTCTCCAACCCCCTAAACTCTTTTTATTCATTTCTTTTGTAAAAAATCCAGTATCATAAATATACTAGGATGTTTTTATAAGAAGGATTCTAACTACACCTTCACACACATGCATCTAATGGTTAAAGAACATACAGTTTCCGTGGATGGCGAATTTCGGCCTCCCGAAACGATGATTGTTCAACATTCCTTTAACACCTTCAAAGGTGGCCATTAATATGAAACTATATTTGTATATGATATATAATATGTTTATGTTTTTCTTAATCTTCTGTATTTTTTATTTTTGGCATACCTTTATGGTTTCCATTATGGGTAAACGTGATATCTTCACTTAAGGAAGTGCTGACTACCGCCCCCTCAAAGTGATGTGATTCGTTAATGCCATATGTTGGACGTATAAAGGATGGATTTAAAATTATTATATATAATGTTATACTAGAATTATAATATACCTATATATCCTTATAATTCCATTCCATAAAAATATGAAATAGAAATGAAAGTAGCATTCATGCGTACGTACGGCTTACCGTCTCCATGAACGGTGCATTTCATTTTTTATCCCCAAATGTAATGTACTATTATAATTACATGTATATAATCAATATATATTATGAATGATAGATCTAAATGATGAATATAATTATGGAATTAAAATATACATACCTCTCATTTAGTTTTAATTCCATTAATATGACATAGAAATGAATGTAGCGTTCATGCGTACGTACGACTTATCGTCTCCATGAACAGTGCATTTCATTTCTTACCTCTAAATGATTATGTAATATTATAAATACATGTATATTATGGATATATATTATATATATTATATCCAAATTCTGAATATAATTCTGGATATAATGAACATTTGACCACACGAACAACATGTAATTGTAAGAAGTCCACTTTTGACTTAAGAACCAAATATCGACAAAACAAACATTATTAACTTAAATGATTACATAATGTTTATAACATGTAAATAAGTGACCTAAAAGAAATAATGAACTAGAAAAAGTTTCTTAATAAAGTGGAAATTAACTCAAGTTTATTATTCAGGACGTTAAAAAACGATCGAGTCAAGTCGGACCCGAGGTAAGGGATCCTACTCCTCTCTTTCTTTTTAAGTACACTCTTTTATGTCATTCCTTCTAAGCTAATATTTCTTGTTATTGGGATGTTATTTTATATTAATCTTACTGTAATTTTTATGTTCATATGATGAGAGACCCTATTCTCTCTCATCAATCCATTTTGGAAGTTTTGAGTGGTGCTGTTAGGCTGCCGAATTTTAGTAAGAGATCTAACCTCTCTCTTTCTCTTTAAGTACTCCCCTTTATGTCACTTCTTTTAATATCCTCTTTGTTATGATGGGGGATGTTATTTTATATTCCTCTTTCTGTAAATTTTATTGTAATGTGATGAGATACCCTATTTTATCTCATCAATCCATTTTTGGAAGTTTTAAGTGGGGCCGTTAGGCTGCCGAGTTTTCGTAAGGGATTTTTCATCTCACTTTTATTCTCGTGAGATTAATGCTACATTTTCCATAATTTCCTTTGAGTGGTGTATGTACTGACCATTATTTTACTCATTGTGTAATATTCTTTCATTTATTAGTATTTACATCAATTATTTATTTTCCTTCTTTCACGGGGCGTATGTTTCGAAAGATACACATGTCGGTAAGAGAACCTTTCACCCTCTTCTTTTTAAAAGACTTCTTGTGTTGGGTCTTTTAATTTACCTATTGTTATGATGGGATCTGTTCTCATATATCCTTATTGATGTAAATTTTATGTCCAAGTGATGATATACCTTTTTTTTATTTCTCATCAACTCATTTTGATGTGACGCCGTTAGGATGTCAAGGGAAATTCTTAACCCAATTTCGATTTCTTTGGGTTCCACATGTAGTTATTGAATATGTCATCCTTTATATATGTGTGAATGACCTTTGATTATTTTACACATAATATACACTTATATTTGGTGTATTTTTTTGTCACACATAATTATGTAATTGATTTATCCTTAAACCAAGGATACCGTCTTTGTAAGGGACTTCGTCTCAATCTCCTTTCATTGAGACATATTTTGTTATATACACAACCTTCTTTTATACGATGTATAAACCCCTTTGAATTTTACATTTATTAAAAAGGAATGTTTTTTATACGAAGTGTTTATTAAATGAAAAAAGGGAATGATTTTTTCATATGTATGCATCGGCAACAACTTCTCCGCCATCGTGACCATTATTTGAGTTTCAGCTTCCTCTACAAGCCATACCTTCTTTTTAAAAGAAAAATTAATACATTGTTTTACTTTTCTTTTATTTTGATATTGAAAATGGTTTTCATAATTTTTTTATATCAATGTGTTGTATTGATGTCTTGTGATTGAAAGGTGGAAATTTTATGTTTCCTTTATGCATGTTTTATGTTATACGATTATGTTGAGTTTCTTGGGCATTATTATGAAGACGAGTGGTTCCGTGATAAACTAAGGGCGGGTGAGCCCGATATAGCTCTCCAATGCATTGGGTAATGCGAAGGAGTGAAACGTTAAGGTTTATCTGAAGAGATTTAGGGATTATACTATGATGGGTTTTCCAAACGTAACCAAGAGGGTTACTCCCTACGTAAGAATGTTATGAATGCCTCAAGTTACCTTTATGTCTTATGATTTCTATGATTTATTCATGGTTTTATGAGGTATGTTAAAGTGCCTATGTTTTATGGGTAATGTATGATTTCATTTTTATGTATATATGAACTCATGTTTCCTTTCCATATTTTTATAACCCTTACTGAGCTTTTTATGCTCATCCCATGTTTTTGAAATGTTTTTCACAGGTCAAGGGAAAGATACATGATGTGATGATAGTGTCAAGGATGTGTCAAGAAAGAACCCGTGTTTGATTTTAAATATGTTTCTGTTGATGGGAAGAATGAATATTGTCTTTTATGTAACCACTTTGATTAAATGCGGAATGTAATGCAAGTTTAATGATCTAATTCTATAAAACTCTAAACCTGAAAAGATCTTCAATGTGTAATCTTGTAATAACTCAAGATTAAGTAATGTTTAAGGCTGGGGCCTTATACACCTACAAATTACCTTGATGGAACTAATGATGCAACTGGGAATAAATAAGCTCTTGTTAATCCTAACCTACCAACCTGGCCCCTAATTATCAATAATGGTATATATAACACCTAAAAATAAGAAGGAAGATTAATAAAGAAAAATAATAATGAATATCTAGTCAAAGAACCAACTCGAACCTTCGGCCTTTCATCTACTCATTCGATACTATCTCAAGTGAGAAGTGCACAAGCTCATCAATAAGGTTTTCATACTCTGTCACAATCATGTTAGCCTACTCATGTTAGTAGAGAACATTGGAAATGGATAATATCATCAACTCTAGATATAAGTGTTTAGTGAAAGTATCCATTATATCCATCCACTCTAAGACCTCATGTTTATTCACCATCACCATAGAATCACATCATCTTCTTCTAGTGCCTTCTGGAATTAAGGTGGAATAGTTCAAAATTTTTCTCATCGGGTGTATCAAAGTACCCAAATAGGTTTTCCATACTACTCAATAATTCTTCATCCTCATTAGTATCATTTGATCCTCCAAACTATGTTGGATTTTGGTGAAGTAACTCTTATGAAGTATATTTAGTAACATCCCTATGAGGTTCCATAGCTGGAGACTGAATGAGAACTGAAAGTGGTGCATATCCCAGAGCATGGACAATACACATAATCACAACAATAAAATTATAATAAAAAATAGGATTCTCTCACTATGTTCTAGTATAATCTTCCTCATTGATTCAATTCGCTCATCTTCTAAAAGGTATGATGCTACACAACATCTCCAGATAACAAGGAGGACGTCATGTTAATGATCAAAAATATCAACAAGGTAAATCCAACCGAACAGATTAATCCTTAAGATTTCGATTCCTCTCTATCTAAATAAAAATAGGGGAAAGAGTAGAAATAGTCGACAATATAGTTTTTCTAACTACCCATGGAGAATTAGGGTTCATTTCAGCGACAGCTGGACATGCACTCAATCACAACTACCTCCTATGTCATAAAAATAATTCATGATGCATACTAACATCAAGACATGAATATTAACCTCATTTGATACTATTTAAAAAAAACTAGATCATGTACCACATTATCTCGATAACATAGATAGTAATGAAATATCTCAAAGGGAATTCTCAAACCCCATTGTTCTGCGACTTTATTTTAGAATCATAGAGTATGAAATTATGGAATATCCTTCCACTATAAACAAGGAACTGAAAGAAACAAGACAGTATGAATATGGAAAGACACATCACCAGGAGTAATCTACCTGAACTCAAAAAGGAATTAAATCTCAATGTACTATAACGAATATACCAAATTAGGGAAAAAATGCTAAGTCCTAAAGGACACAACTCACCAATTCCAAGGATCAATATCTATATCCACATTCAATAAATGTCGTTCCTTTCTCCATCCTAGATGGATATAATCTTCAATGACATTAAGGAACAAGTATTGTGTGAGGAAAATCCCAATAGAATTTCAAAAAATATTCCATAATGATAACAATATCTTATTAACTATTAATATACTCTCAATTTATCAAAAAATTCTTTTCATTTACAAATGAAAATAAAATCATGTTATAATTTACAATTTTATATATGAAAATACCTTTGTAATTCATACTTCAAATTTGAAATGATGAAAATACAATCGAAAAAATATAATTTACTATTAATAAAATAGAGATTTATAAATGTAGGAATTTTAACAAAAATGGATTAAATAACCGCATTTATATAAAATAGTTGGTGTAAATTATCAAGGAATGTAAAAATTTTTACAATATTGGAATATATAGATATGAAATAAAAACAAAAGAGCGACATGGTCATGTTCCAAATATTTATGATAGTTCCATGCTATATAGACCCAATACTGTGACATGAATCATATATACATATGTTCCTTTAGGCCTAAGTTAAAGAGGACACCTCACCATCACCTTAGGAATGGAAAAGTACGAATATGATGTTATAAAGCATTAAAAATAGTAATGAAATTTCGCAAATAAATCACCAACTACCTAAGGATTTCATATTCCCAATCACAAACAATTGTGGGAATTTTATTTCAAGACATTCTAAAATATAATTAATTCCCATCCCCCATTTGAAATATGGAACTTTTATCTTTATAACCCATAATGGTATTTTAATAAAAAAACATAAATTTTCATAAATATGAAAATACATGGTTTCCAACACATAAATTTTTATTAAATGTTTCTTAAATGAGGATTTGAAACAAATTCATGCAATTTCACAATTAATGTCCTCAATTAAATTTTTAGACAATTCCCACCAATTTCATATCAAACAACAAATTCCCTAGAATTGGTGGTTTTCTTAATTTCCCATCAAATAAAATTTCCCCAATTAATGCCATCAATTTAATTTTTCAATCAAGATTCATCAATTTCATAAACACACCACAAGTCCCTAGAATTTATGGTTTTCCCAATTTCATGCAATAGAAAACAAAAACCCAATGTCACAAGAATTGGATTTTTAATAAAATTATTAAATGAAACTTATTCAATATAAGAAATTTCATTTTAAATCAAACTTAATTGAAATTAATTATTCAGCCAAATATGAAACCCACAACCTTCCTCACAGAATCACAACATCCGTAATAAAACCCACCTATAAGAATGAAGACACATATGATCTATGAACTCAATTGTGAAACACGATTAAACAACACTGGGATTAAATGAATCATACTCAAAATGGAATAGAGAAATAGATGAAGTGTCCTGAGTAACTCTTTCTTATAAATACAAATCCTAAATTTCAAAATGATCATTTTCCAGACAAAAAGGTTGGGGGGGTTGGTGGCATTTGAAATCTAAGGGGAAGGCTCTTTGTCTATATAATTTAATTCAAAAGGAAGTAAAAAATAAATTTCATCCAACATACTGTTAAGAAAACAAATCTCATGATATTACATAACATGCAACCCGATTACATGATATGACATTGAAATTTCCATAAATGATGAAAAAACACATAGCCTATTAGATAAAATGAATTTAGATATTAATTAGAATTTACATTATGGGTAACCCTATTACCCAACATGAAATTCTTCAGAAGGTTACAAAATCAACTGGTCAACACTTAGAATCCAAAAAATCTATGACTTCGCCATTATAGGTATCCTCGCAATACCTTCTCAACGCCATCGAGACAATGAAAATAGAAAACCCTGAAATGTATTAGATAATACCTCATATAAAGGTAATCAGATTCTATATAATCCATCCAAAAAATCCCAAAAATATAAGCATGATACTAAAGAATAAACTATCTAATGGATAACCCAGTTGGAAGTGAAAAAATTATATAGATAAATGCTAATATTGTAAATTTTTCTGGATAGTTGATGTGAACAATTAAATTGATCTAGAGAAGCTAATTTAGAAAAAACACTATACCATACATCCCATGAATTATCATGTATGGAAAATAAAATTACGACTATGAATTCAATGTTCATAAAAATATATAGATGAATATGAAGCAGTTTAAAGGTTTTGAAAAAACTATCATCTGGTTTCTCTCACTAAGGTACATTGTTGAACCATATTATTTCCATATCTATTGGGTTATTGTTTTAATTTCATGACAATGAAGGTGATTTGTGTAGGAGTGATAGGAATGAAAGAATGTATTTTGGGATGGATTATTATACCTCATGCAAGTCTTTCACTATTATCATTAGGCCTCATCAAAAAAATTTCTCCCATATAAAAAATACCATTACAATTAATTTAAATGAATATCATCCATGATTAATACATATAGATCTTATCTCATTATATGGACTGATTTTTTGGAATTCCCAAATTTTATTATATCATCCGAATCTAGAATTTTTCAAAAAACATGATTTTGAAGTATGAAAATCGGTGCGTCAGCCTTGTTTTTATTGAATTGACTGAAATTATTAAGCAGGTGACTTTTATGTGATGTTATGTAACTTGATTGGGGATTATCCTTCTTATAGTTGACTATTTGTTTCTATTTATGAAGTCCAATTCATGTAATAATTTGAAAAATATACATGAGAAGACCTTAGAAGGAGAAATATGACATAATATCAAATAATGATTTTTATAGACATATTCAATATTTTTATTAATATTAATTTTCTTCTAAACTGACCATGCTCAGAAGGACATATAATTGATTAATTTATCGATCATTTAATAGAGACTATTGATTCCATCCACATGTCATGTGAATCCAGATTTATTTTCAAAAGTTGTATAATATGGGATTTCATTAATTATTGGATCACGAGTGATGGTGAGAACAACAACCTCAAGATATTTTTTATTATTTTTTAATTACAGTGATATTAAAGAGAATAAATTACTAAAACATATCAAAAATTAATATTTTTCAAATATTTAGGTGTTTAATGAGAAATCGAAATGGGGATATTGACAATCCCAATAGATTGCGTTGATTAGAATTTTTAATGTGTATATATGTTTTTATTAAATTAAAACAACCACAAATGAAGGGAATGATTAATAATGATGTGATATAAGACATTGCGGGATTCGATGATCAATGTTGTGTTTTTAGAAAATGGAATATTATAAAAAAAGTTGTTGGTGTTCGATATTACATGGATTTACTTATGTATAAGCATTATTGAAACTATTTACCATTTTAATTGTAAATAATGATATAGTCCAATATTTTAAATGAATATTCAGACAAGTGATTGATATATTTTCATCGATACATAGTAAATTATAATACAATAATTGCTTTATGTTTTGGAATATGAGTATTGGATGATGAATCGTTTACATATGATCATTCTATTTTTGGTCATAATTTGAACTGATATCTTGTTCTATTTATTATTTAAATAATTATCAACAAGATTTTTATAATCCTTTTTTGGATTGATATGATTGAAGTCGGATAATGTTGATTGGGGAAGCACCAATTCCAATTTAATGAGTATGTAACTATAAAAATTTAATCAATAATGGGGGATGCTATAATATTTTGTTAATATCTCTTTCCCAAGGATGATAATAGATATTTAAATAATGGATAAATTTTAAGACTAATTCTAAATTTATTTAGTAATTAATTAATGAAATATTTATTTGAATAGTTATTTTGAAGAGCTGTGAATTTATTAATGCATTGTTGATCCATTTATGTATCCAACATTTAGCCTTCCTATGTTTAGAGGATTTTGAAATTATTTTGAATGAATTTTAAAATATTATAAAAATTTCCAATAGATGGTTATTTCATATTGAGAATAATTAGGATTATTAGTTATTCCATGAGAATTACTTATGTGGATCTAAGATTATTTGAATATAATATTCAATTATGAGTTTGAGGTGATGAATTAAAAAAGTAAGACTTTTTTCATAGAATTTATTATTTTTTCAACGTACTTGTTGTCATTGCGTTAAATAAAATTATTTATATAAAATAAAATTAAATATGTTTGTAACAATATTATATGTAACAACATTTAGATGATTTCTAATAGCTTATTATTAAAATATATTATATATCATTTCGTTCAGATGATATTTTGAAAATTTAATAGTGCAATGATTAAAATTAAATGTATCAAATTGATAACTATGATAATCTAGTGAATAAGAAATATTTATCTATTGATATGTAATATAATCTAGATGAAACATAAAATTTTAATGATGTTACGTAAGATGATTCATAATAGAATTTTGATATATAATGGGGACGCACTAAAATATATAAGATATAATAATCATTACGAAATATTAAATTCATCAAATGTAAGAATCACTCCATCATATAATGTTATACATAAGATAATGGTGTTCTCATTAATGTGATATATATGATATTTTACTACTTACGTAAGGAGTATCTGTTTAAAATTCATGATAATTGTGGTGAATAAAAATTATAGCATATTTGATGGTCATAAATGAAATAAATGAAATAAATGAAATAAATATAATAATATTGTTTTATTTTAGTCATGATTTAAAAATTTCGAGGAACAAACCCATGTGATCTATGGATAGGATGGATATAATATGATAATAATATAATCAAGATAAAGAAAATGGTGTTAGATATCAATGATATATTATTTTATAAATACCTAATTTTTCTTGTGAGAAGATGATGAAATGAAGAGTATTAAACAAATGTTGTATCATGATTTTTTATATAGATCCTTAAATCTGGGAATTAAATTTTTTTGGAATGAATATGTATCACTATAGTGAAATTAAATAACCAATATCCTTCATAGAGTGACACAAGACCTAAATCATGCCTCTCTGTATTCTAGAGGTTGTTGATTAGTGGTGATATTATTTGATCAATATTGGGGAGGCTATAATGTCATTATTAATAAAATAATTAATTAATAAATATCAAAAAATATCCATAGTAGAAATTTGAGTGCCCATAAATAATTTTCAACCTGAGTGAGACTAATGAAAATATCGGTTACACCGTAACACATTCTATCATATCACTAACTCCATGATCACATATAAAAAATAAAATGTCCAAATACAAATAAAAATATGCTCAAACACAAGACTATGAATAAAATCAATCCTTGCCTCTAACCCCTATAAAACATCTCTAGCTTGATCTACTGAATAACATATGACGTGAAAGGGAAACATATACCATGAATGTCCACTAGTGTTCCCATTTAGGAGGTGAGAAAATTCATTTTAATCGGGTCTCACTAAATAACCCTAATATACTCCCTCATATATAGCCTATGAATTTATGCAAGACAAATCATGAAAATTAATAAAATTTTGTATAAATAAAAATAAGTAATTGGGTGCTAACCTGTACATAATGAATCCCAACCCAAAATCTATTTTCCATTTCATGGAATTCAGTTTTTGGAGTCCCACAATAAGAAAAATACCTTATGAAGCATATAATGTATTCAGTTGTAGATTCATCAAAAACCAATAATGGGAAATGCGTAAATTATCCCAAAATCGGAATATTAGAATCCCATTTATATAAAGGTGCAATCTTGATAGACGTTGGAATATATGAAATCTGGAAATGGAATGGAATAACATATAATATCTATGAAATATTATAAATTAAACTAGAAAAATTCATAATATAACTAGTCATTCGTTTATTATAAATACATATCGGAAAATGTGGAATAGAGACAATCCCTCAAACATTGAAAATTATTCTAGGAAATGCATAACATAACTAGAACAACCTATTTTAGAAACACATTGAGGACTGTTTTAACATATCAAGTTACACATATATCATTAAACCATTATGTATGTAATGTGATTTGATATATTCATCTTAGAAGCCATGTATTTTTGTTGGTATATCTGTTTTTGGTTTTATTATTACTCATGGGATGAAATTTAAATGATTCAAGAAATAAATATTTTTTTAATTGTATATACGATCATTTATTGTCATATTATATTGTTGTAGATTAATTAAACACACATTATACATGTAAAAGTAATATGAAAGATCATTTTATATAAATTTTTTTATTTCAAGGTTAATCATATATCCATAACATAATTTTCCTCTTTAATATATGTATAACATTAATTAATTATTATATATTTTATAAATTAATATTTTTTATCATTATTTGTATTTGTACTGATTCTTTTTGTCTTTGTAATCCAATGTATAATTTTATCATGGTATGAAATAAGAATATGGTTTTCAATAAAAAATCAGTTGTTTAAAAAATATTATATCAAAATATTATGATATATTATTTGAAAATGTATTCATTAGAAATTTTATTTTAATTCTCATAAATAAGTGATACATATGGAATATTCATGTCAGAATTTGGTTGATTATGTTTTGATAAAAATTTAAAAATATTTCTATATAAATGTTTAAAATAAATTAGATTTATATTCATTGAGCTTGTTTTTAAATATATATAATGTCTTATAAATGATATTTTTTCATCATTTTTATTATTATTATATTTTTAAACTATTTATTTTTAATTTTAATTTATGTATATAAGGGTTTCATATGTTTATTAAATAATTTGTATTTAAATTGTATTTAAATTAAGGGTTTAAATTAAGGATGAGTTTTAAGTGATATATTTATATTCTTTTCTAAATTGATATAGAGAAATACAAAAATCTATTTAAATAGATTTAATTAATAATATACTCAATAAATTATATAAATATTATCCAATAAATATAATTTTTTATGATGAAAAATTGAAAAACATTTATTTGTTCTTACATATTGATTACATATTGTAATGAATGTAAAAAATTGATTGGATAAGTCTTCACAATAATATAGTATAAGATAATTTAAAAAATTAAGATGATAATGTGACGAATAATTAATGTAATTATTGTATAACTGTGATTTTAAAAATTACTGATGTAGATAATTATTTAAATTCTTAATCTGTACCTATAAAATTTAATAAATGTCAACATGGTTGTCTATAAATTGTTTTATTGATATAAAAAGAAATACATAATAAAATTAATGGGGTAAAATGATAATAATGATGAATAATAAGATTAATTTATGAAATTTATATATTATTTAAAATAAATTTTAATATAATTTTCTAAAACACAATCACTATGACAATAAAGTGTTGTTTAAGAAAGAGATACGTTAAAAATTGTAATTTTAAAAAATTAAAGTTGATAAAATTTATATTAATTAGAGTTATTAATATTTTTGAGGGTAAAATGTTTTATTTTTGTAATGATTTGAATATTTAATGTTGAATATTAAATTTTATCTTTATATTTTTAAAGTAAACTAATAATTATAATTATATGAAAAATTATCTTTAAATGGAATTAAATGGTATAATTAACATATACAACGGTCAGGGGTGGGGGATATACAAAAAAATAATCCACAAAAAACAAAGAAGAACTCGATGAGACTCAATCCTATGTCATTACCGAGACCCCACTAGGCTACTACAAACTGAACTACACAATGGGGTAAAACTATAAAACATTATCTAGATTCAATGTGGGGTAAGGAATAGTCAATAATATCATATATTTTAACTTTATAATAGCATATCCATTTTAAATTTATTTTATTTTATCTTAAATTGTGAATATTTTCAAAAATTCATTCCATATTTACTTATAAAAGGTTTCTCATATGAATCTTGTATATCTAAATGTCATTTCAATGAAATATTTTTTTTAAATCAATAGCAGAAAACTAAAAAAGAATGGTAAGAGTTCAAAAATGAATATAAATCTTCTTATTTGAAAATAGCCCTCCAAAAAATTATTTTAAAGCAATGCTTATTTTTTATTCATGATAATATTCATATGTTATTAACATCTTTTTAATATATTATTTATAATATATTACTCCTTCTCTCTAAATAATCCCTCTTCACTTGCAATTATTATGTCAAAATATGTTTTTTCCAAATCTATGTCTTATCCATTAAATTATCCACTTAATCACTACAGTAATATAATAAATATTTAATACTTTTCCATATATAGTGTTTAATTATAATATAATTTTATAGAAACATATAACATTGCTGATTTTTTTTACATTTTTAACGTCTTTTGGAAGACATCACTCATCATGGTTGTTTTACTTCATATAAGTGAATATTTTTTTTCATAGAAATTCATCATCAATGGATATTCATAAAAAATTGTTTTAAGATAAAATATAACATTAATATAAATTTAATTTAATTATTATGACGGATTAAGGAAAAAAAGTTATAATAATAATGAGAGTAAAAGTAAAAATTCAACATTATATTTATATGTCTACAAATCATATATCAAGGGGGATTCAAAAAATTGTAAATGTTTAATGACCAATTGAACCCCTAAGCATCAATAATTACTTAAAAATATAACTTAACACCTTCAGAAATTTTAGAACCCATGTAAAATGATCCTTGATCATTACAATTAAACAGAAACATAATTAAAATTATGGGGTCAACATCTTCAACATTAACATAATATATAAAATTAATCTCATCTATGTAAAATAAATGATTTTAAATTAATAAAATGATATGATAATAGTAATATTATATGTATTATTTTAAAATATGATAAATATTTCCTATAATTTTTTATTTAATTGGATATAGATAATATGAATCTAGTCCAAAATTGGGGTAAGAGGCATTATTTTAAAACATAACATTAAATGTTTTAAAGGGTCTCTCGTAAATCCCATTATATTTTTAATATATATGTATTTCTCGGATTCTTATTTATATTTATATCTATTCCAATTTTATCATTCATTTTCCTCTCTAATTGTAATTCATTAACGCATTATTTAAAATTTATTTTATTTTTATGATTTCATCTAAATTCCACTTCTTATGAGTTGAAAAATATTTTTTTGTGAGTTTTCTTCAGGAAATGATGAAAGGATGGTTCATATTTGTTTTAGTCTGGTTAGGAATATTATTATATCATAGATAAATATGGGGTGTAAAATGATAAAAAAATTGTTTTGTAATGATTAATTATATGGTTTCTTTATGTATGAATTAAGTGGGATTATTATTCGAATATGAGTTTATTTTGATCGAATTTATTGGTTAAGTTATTCCATCATGAGTTTCATAGGAAATAATTGTATATATTTTTCAATGATTAGTTATTATGGGTGATTTGAGTATAGTGTCCCAAAAAACCTCATTTTATTTATTATATCCTTTATACACTCTCTTGATATTTCATTATTGAACTCTTTATAAAAATTATTTTATTTATAATGTTTATGGAGACCCAAAATTTCCATAAATGGACATTATAGAAATTTAAATTAATATTCAGAATATTATTGTTGTACATCTTCGAGGAATAAAATTATTTAGTGCATTTCAAATCTTCTAACAAATTCATTTAGTATGGAAAAAAATTCAATATATCCCTTAATTATCATCCACCTCAGTAATCTAACATAAAACCATCCATAATATCATGGGTAATTAAAACATACTAAATATGGGATATAAAAATATAATTATGGTTAAATATAGTAAATACATATGTATAACATGAACATAAGTTTCTGAGAACATGAGAATATCTATTTATTACCGTACCCTACATATCAATGATCATTTTCATGAGATATGGAACAATGATTAAAATTTAATCATAAAAGAATCAAATTATAATCAAGAGAATGAACTAAAACAACCCTCACTTTTCAAAAATTAAAATTAATTATTTTTCTAGAATACTTAAAACATTACAAAAAAGATTCCCAAAGCCCGTATTAGTCTAGTGCCATTGAAATCATGAAAACACGATCGCTAGTGAATAAGCGACAAGATTTACATAGAACAAGGTTCTTATTTTCTAGAACCATTCTTATAAATATCATACATAATACATAACTTCATGACCTAGTGAAGGAAACATAAAAAGGGTAGAGCAGAAATGATCATTAAGGGTAAAAAAGGATACATGTAAGCATAAACATGAAAATAGTGGTATGAAAATATGATAAAAAATTTATAAGATCATACCCTACATATCCAATGCCATAAAAAGGAATCATGGTGAAATTATTTACATTTCATAAGATAGAGATCATATGAAAATAAATAAAATAATCCATAAAAACATAACATAGAAATTAAACATGTTATTATGGAAAACACATAAGCATATATTATAATTTTCATAGTAGTCAAGGGATCACTACCAAGTACATCTTGGTAGTATGGGTTCACTACCTATACTATGTTGGTAGTCATGGTTCTCCCCCATGGCTATATTTGTAGCATTATTTCTCTCCTTGTACTATCACTGTAGTTAGGGTTCATTACCATGTATATTTTAGTACTAGAGAATCACTTCAAATTCCATGTTATTCTATATAATGAGATATAAATAATTACCCAATGCATTGGAGTGAGATATAAAACCTTCCTATATCATAATGAAATCATACATAAATGTTCAAAAATAATAATAAATAATAATAATATAACCCCTGAAATGAAATGGGTATGATAAAAATGTAATCATATCATAAATTGTTGAAAAATATATAGGTTTCATAATAAATTCATAAAATGCAGAATCCATGAATAGAATCGCGTTCTAAAGTATAAAACTACTGAAAAAAACTTGAATAATAAACTTCATTAAACAAAAAAAATAGCATTAAGATAAACTATATAAATGGAAACATTGAATCATTTCTCCCGAATGTTATGAAAAACTTGAAGGGATGTCATCTTAAATGTGAAATAATTTTTATATATCTTTTAAAAACATTTGTTGAGGAAAATATCTTTTATTATTTTCAAATTTATTTTTAAAATATAAAATTTTTTGAAAAATTTTAAATTTTAAAATATCATAAAAAAATTAAAGGATGAATTGAATATAATAAAAAAATTTAAAAACCTTTTTCCTCAAATATTTTCTTCAAGGATCAATTTAAAATAATTTTCTAAACATGGTTTTTTAAATAAAATATATTTTAAACTGAAGATAAAAATAAGGTATTATTTTTCTTAAAACATTTTTTTAATTATATTATATACCTAAAAGAGGAAAAATGGTACAAACACATGGATATATATTGAATAAAAATAAGATAAGTAAAATCATGAGTGTTCATGAGATATTAATCTTAGTATTTCATCAAATTATGCATAATCATTAATAATCCCTATGTTTAATGAGATTGTTTCAATAAAATCTCACTGCTTGGTTACCTGGGATTATACACTCCTTGTATAAATATGGAATTAAACGATTCATAAATATATCAAGAAAATATTTAGATTCATTATATCACTACTATAAAAACTTCCTATACCCACTGTTCAAAACCGTGGGTATAGCCCCCAAAAATACGGGCAAGGGGTTTCGAACCTGCATCTCACGCAGGGCCTCCCATACGCGCACCATCAACCGACCAACCGAGCTATGATTTTAAATTGTTATTTATATATACATATACATATAAATATTAATATAATCCACATAGGGTATTTAAATTAAAAAACCGCCGACCACAGGATTCGAACCCGCGTCTCACGGCCGCACCTCCAATAGTGACCAACCAAGCTACATAATTTTTTTTGTATATAGATTTATATTTATATAAATATATTAAACTAAACTGCGAATAAATATCTTCCAGCCAATTTTTTTTTCATGTCCCGCCTAATTTTCATTCCCCGCCATAAGCTATACCCACAGTTCTCCAGAACCATGGGTATAGGTCTTAAAAAAACCCAATACCAAAGGTTTTGAAGAACCGTCGGTATAGGTCTTCGTAAAATACCCTATACCCACGGTTCTCCAAACCCATGGGTATGGGTTCAAGTACTATCCCTATAGAAATGATTTTGGAAAACTGTGGGTATATCCATATTTCCAGTAGTGTATAATATGTAAAATGGATGTATATACACCTAGAAAAATAATATAGATGCATAACAAAACATGTTCCATAAAAAAGCAAAATTGAGCCAATCTATCTTATAAATATGGAAGTATTTTAAACATTAAAATCATGAAATAAATATTATATAATTGATATTTGAATACCCATAAATTTTAGTATATTAATAATATAATTCATCTATGGGAAGTATACAAACCACACAAAACGGATGTGTGTATCTCACAAAAATAACAGTGAGATGAAATTCTATAACACTATGTCATAACCCCCTTCATACCTGTACAAACATCATATATAACAAATATAATATTATTTGAAAATAATTAAAAAAAATATTATATTTGAAATCATCTATTTTTTAATTATTACCTTATATTACCTTCATGTTAACAATCCTATATAAAGTGTTCATTTGGGGTAATATTCGATTTGTTCTTTGCATGGGTCTTAATTTGTTATATACATGGTCGTTAAAATTATATCAAAATTTCTAGAATTTATACCATTTATATAAATATATTTTTATTCATTATTTATAAATTATTATAATATATATAATATATAATTATGAAATGGATTTCACTGTTCATGGAGATATTAAGCCATACATACGCATGAACATTGTTTCCTTTTTAAATGTCGTATTGAAGGAATGAATGAAAATGGTATATATGAATATATATTTATATATATTATAATTAAATTAGAATTATTATTTCATATATCTCATATAATTTTAGTTAAAAAATCCTCAATACATCTTATGTATAGTGAAAACGAATCACATCACTTTTAGGGGGTGGAAGACTACACTGTCTCAAATGAAATTATTGTATTTACAACAAATGGAAGTATTTATATATGTGTCTTAATAGGGTTAAATAAAAATATATACATAATAAATATAATATATAATATGTATAATTATAGTTAAACTCATAAATTCCCCAATGAGAGGTTGTAATGAAAAAATGAGCATTCCTCATTTCATGAGGCGGTGGTTACTCGTACTCATAAAAAATATGTTCATTATCTATTAGTTGGATGTGTGTGAAAGTGTAGGTTAAACAATTAATATAATACAAAATATTATATTTATTATAATTTTTTTTATAATAATGAAATAAAAATATCTGCGGGTGTCTTAAATTGAAATAATATAAAAGAACTTGAGGAAACATTTTACCACTAATTAGAGAAACTCATTTTGGTTTGCAATAAAGGGCTTCCATGGATTTATTTTTTCCAAAGGGGAGACCTCTATAATGATTATAATGAATTATTTTTTTAATATTTTGGAATATATTTCTTCAGATAATGTTTATTTATATGTGTGTGGATGTTTGAGGATGGGATACATTTTTTATTGTGGAAGAGGAGTGACACTCAAGTAATATTTTGACGAAAGAATTCCATACATGTTTTTTACATGCCATATAGATCCAATAATAGAATAAATTCTATAAAATGGACTATAGGGTTAAAATATTTCAATAACATGGATCTTGGAAATGTTTTTAGGTAGTTTTGGGTTTTAAATTTTGGAATCATTTTTTCTTAACCTAATTTTGTCTCTTAAAGGTTGTAATTAATTTTGATCACCTTCACTAGTAATTTTGGCCAAAGACTATTTTTATCTTATTATAACTTATCAATTATTCTAATTGAAAATATAAAATCTATTTTTATGAATTCCTATTATTTAAGTTACATATATTATTTTAAATTTAACGCAGTTGATTGGATGACACTGGATGTTTTTAATGTAAAAACATCCAAAAGTTTGCTACGTTTTTATACCCAATTTTGATGTGAAATTATATTTCATTTACTAAATTTATCTAATTGTTTAATATAATATATAATTAAACTTTTAGTATAATTTATAATATAATTTATGCTAATAAATAAATTTTATGATATAGTAGTTTTGAATAAAAATTTTGTATTTTTCACGATTCATTCAAAAATAATGTTTCTCAAAAAAAAATACAAATAAAATTACCATAATATAATTTCATCATTATGTATTAAAAAATTAAACTTATTTCATAAAATTCAATTTCAAATTATTTCTAAAATTAATTTTATTCTTTTTCATAGATGAATATGACATGTAGTTTATTTTGGAAAATAGTAATTTTAAACATATAACGACCTCACAAAAAAAATTATCTATCACAAAAAAATATGTTTTATTTAAATAAAACCATATCAGAAAATATTTGAATTTTTTTATTAATATTTATATTAATATATTTATCATATAGGTTATAACTATCTTTTTTAATGAATTATATCAAAAAAAAGATGTTTTATAGAATCTCAGTGTTTTGTGTAACGAATCCCAAGTTGGTGTTACGTGTAACATATTCCATGTCGGTGTTTCTTGTAATATAGACTAAGTGATTATTTCATATACGGATTAGGTCACATGTGAAATAAATGTTTGACTTAGTAAAATAAAAGATATCAAATGAAAAATAATTCATTCGACCAGGAATAAAATTGTCCATTAAAAGCCATGTTGTTACATTCAACCACCGTTAAAATGAATTTATCCCTTGAAATTAATCAGTATTGTACAAAAAACGAGTCTTATAATTCTTCCTCATATCCTTAAAATCCAACATAGCTTCCATTACATATTTAATTCTCAAAAAACATTTACCAGGTCAGTGGTATGATATCTTATAACATTCTTTGATCGATCCATATTTTCAACAGGTTGATCTTTGTATGAAAAATAATTCTCTAGTAATGTGAACTATGATTTCAGTACATATGAATGGTCAATTAAATATATCTATTAATGATACAAATGGAACACATCATAGACTTGAGAGATATTTGGAGGAAGATCCGAGCTATAGGATTCCGTCTCATTGCGATCAAGAAATTCAATGGTTCCGATATACCATGGGATTATTTTACCTTTCTTATAAAATGTTATAATTTATACATAGGTATATAATCATAGAAACACCTTATCACAAACCTAAAATTCTATATTACATCATTAAATATGAACGTAATTTTTCTTCTAACAATGATCTAATTTGATATTCCATTGAATGTCTCTTACCTTTTCTGTCATTACATCATGGATCTCAGGTCCCCAAATATTTTATTCCTTAAATTCATGTTGGAACATTAGAGCCTTGCATGTCTTCCCATATAACTAATTATACGGTACCATCTTAATTCATGAGTTATATATATTGTTGTCCAAAAAAATAAACTAGATGAAGGTGTGGATCCAACCCACCTTTTGAGATTGGGGGAAAAGATCTCAACATAATTTCTAGGGTTTTAATTGTTCATTCAAAAAGACCATCTGTATAAAAAAAATAAAAAATACTGAAAATCAATTATATATCAATGTAACATCATGAATTGGCTCAACACTAAGACAATTGGCGGACCCATCGCCACATGACCTCAAGCGTGCCTCCCCGTATGCCAGAGGCTGCCGACTAGCAGAAAGGGTGAAATAATAGTTAGTGGGGAGACTATATCCTCTTATCAGAGTTGCAAAACAATATAATATAGTAAATCAAAATCAAAAGGGGAAGCAGTAATATGTAATTGACAAAGCAACAGAAGAAAAATTTCATATAACTAAATAATAGTGTCCAACAACATTTTATACATTGAATTAATGCATGATAGGGTATTTATTCATTATGTAAATTACTAAATAATACAACATGCTTCTCAATACATTACAATGTAGTACTCTTGTAAAGAAAATAACAAAAATCACAAATATGATCTCCATGATCATCTTGAGCTCCAAATCATTCCTTTTCTCCTAACTATCAGGTACAAGAAAACCAAAAAAGTGAGGTCCAAGGCCCTCTGAACAAGAAAGGTATACTTGGGTTCCCTAGTGAAACAGAAACCCGATTATGGTGTGAGATAAAAATCTCAGTAGGTGGGAACCACTGATGTCTAACCTAATCCAATAGTATAATATAAATTACACACGGTCTAATCATGCATAAATAAAGTAATTAGTACAATATAACTAAATACCCATGTACCATATTCATCCCTCAGCTTGTGTATGAACATGTACCAAGTACATTAATTTTGTATTACCATTTTATTTATATGTAAAATTTGATTAAGTCACATACCGAGTACATGGATTTTTCTATAAGGTAAAACAAGGATAAGCAATGACCAAGCCTGATGAGCTTTAACCATGGAACATACAATTCAATGATGGACCCAAGGAGTCTATCCAGGGCATCCTATGATAGTATAAGTTGTGAAGCTACCAAAACATAATAAAGAAACCTGTGGAAAATATCTTGTGAGGGAGTTCTAGGGTATAAACCAAGGTACTGTAAACTCCAGGAAAGCTTACACAGTAGTATCTGGTCTAGCTAATGGGTAAGAGTGTGATCCAAGGTGTGTAATCCAAGGAATTCCACAACAAGTTGCATATCAAGTCCAAGGTGATCATCCAATGTAAAATGGGTCTAAGAAAATATAAGGCCGAATAGGATTTAACCATTGCACATACTAGTCAATTATGGATGCAAGGAGTGTATATGAGGTATCATGTAAGAGGAAGGGACCAGACGGTATTATACCAACCATCCATGGAATATACAAGAACCAAAGTCTAGGTGGGTATCAACCTAAGAATACCGTAACCTCAAATCCGAAAAGGGTTCTCAAGACCCTTGGTATTCTACTCTCAAAATCCATCGAGGGATTCTGTTAGTCCATTCCTATTTGATAAAGAAGTAATGTAATGATTCAACTGGATCAAGTCTTGCTTCCATTAGAGTGGATATTTCATGTAGAGTTGAAACCATTATTTATTGGTTCAATCCTTCCCTTCCATTTGTGTTGAAATTTCATGTAGCATTGCAACCATTTATTGATTAGTTAATTCCTTTCCTTCCATCAATTTTGAATGGTCATGTAGCACTGAAACCATTTAGTAAAAACCATTAAGGCATCTTTACAGGGCAAAGTACACACTGCTACCTTCCCTTATCATTGTTAGGGTTTCCTCAGACGTGGAACCAATCCTTATCTCATGAACCATGGTCCATCCATGTAATTACTATATGGGAATCCATGTATCATCCAGGGTATGAGCATTAAAACACATTGAGTCCATCATGGAATTCCTATATTGGAACCCACATGTCAGCCAATGTTTATTATTATTCAAAAAAATTGAAAACAATTGGGAAAATTGTTTTGAGGGTCAATTATTAATCCTTAACCATTCATTTGTCTCAATACATTCCATTTATCAAAACATGTCTATTTCATTTAAAGGAATCCAATAATCCATTCAAAGGGAAATTACCGACATGGGTAATTCCAATCCATAACTGGGTTAAACACTTTGACAATGGTTTCATTATTAAATAATTTTAAAAAAGGAAACTCAGTGTTTCTAATGTCGTAAAGACCATGTCCTAAACATGCCATATTTCTACATAACATCAAGGTATAATAATTATAAACACAACATGTTAAGCATAGAAGGTCTATTCAATGCTTTTTATCTTGAAGGTAGTGCACTTATATAGGAGGGGTTTTGTAATAAATACATGATATTATTTATAAAAAATGATTTATCATCCTTAGAATTTAAAAAATGATACATATGAAATTAACATTTAAGAGGAATTAAATAAAATACTTCATTGCATGACTTAATTATAACAAAATTAAGGTAATTATCTTTATTAAATCATTTATAATGTTGGAGGACGTGGAAAGGGATCCGACCTCAAGGTGGAACCAAGTCATCCACTCAGCTGATGGAGCATTATAACTAAAATAAGACCCTCCTCTCCCACTGAGTATACACATATCCACATACATGTGGGGACACATAGATATCTTAATTCAATAGATGAAAAACATTGTAGAAGGTATAAAAATACCCTGAGACATTTTCGGCGGACAGAATCCACCCAAACCGCATCACCATTGGCGGCGGTTGCCGAAAAAGGAACCCTAGGGTCCCGAGAGACCATTCACTCAACCCTAGAACAAGGGAAACCCGATATCAAGATTTACCCTAAAATGATAGTGTTTTGTAGAACCCCATGTGATGAAGGTTAGGTCGATTAAAAGCTGGTAAAAGGGAGGATAAGGGAGGGGGACCCATAACGTGGAGATCGGAGAAGAAAATAGGGGAACTAGCATAATTGAAGGAAGAAGTGGAGGCCAAGGAGGGCATCACACGTGTGCATATCAAAGGAGGGCCCCCTGGAGCGTTACATATAAGAGAGGGTGAGGATGAGGGTTTATTTTTTTAATTTTAATTTAATATATTTAAATTAAAATAAAAAAAATTAAATACTGGGAATTGTGCATGGTTTAACACGTAAGGTTTTCCAAACCATGCGCAAACTGCAGGGAGTCATCTGCCTCCAATAAATGCCCCACATGGGAATGGAACATAATTTAGGTAACCATGTGTTGACCGTGCACTATGCCACAATCCCTTTTAAAATAGGATCACACAGTTAACTGTTGTGGGCTACACAGTTTTGGCGGACCATGCGCAAAACAAGCGACCTCTCCTGCCTTTTAAAACGTGATTTTTTGGGGTCCAAAACCCCCAAAACATCTTGATCCACTATAGAGACATCTCAATCCTTAACCCTTGTCTAAAAACATTACATAAGTGTGATCCAACTCTCAAAATTCTGTTTGAAACCTTAGTTTTAAAAACTAATGGTTTAGTAAAAGAAAAAATTCAAATACATAATTATTTTAGTCTGATTCAGAAATAAAGGATTCTAAAATCAATTTTATTTTGAATTATTCGCCATAACATTTAGGAAATCCTTGAATCCTATTTCGATACAATATAAGGTGGTATTCCATGCAAGATTTCCACTTCTGTAATGTATATCCAAGAAAACTAATCAAGATATAAATATTATCCAATTTCAATGAAGTGTGGTGAATTTGTATGGACATTAACTGAAAAATCATATATATAATTAAACCCTTTAAATTTTTTGGTTAGTCAATTGAAAAAATTTATAGTGATGTTCTCCCATATTCATTCTGGTACTAGTAATGGATGCAAAATCTCCTTTGAATTTTTTATTTTAGAAATAACTTATTCGAATATAAATCACCAAGATATGCACACTAGGATATCTCTGTTAATTCTATCCAAAAATAAGTATACATTCATGTCCTTATAAATCATTCTTATTTGAATATGAATAAATAATGAATAAAAATGAGATTCCTCTAACGGTACCTTCATCAAATATGTTATAGAATGAACAAATACACTGTTCCAGAACCTTATCATTCCATCATGTTCATGGTGAAACTTAGTAACATTTATAACATTCATTTATAGCTCTAAAATCTGCCATCTAAAGCTCCATAATATCCACTTAGATAAAGGGTTAAACATTAATTGGAGAAAGATATGGGGTTTCCGCTTCTATCAAAATTTCTATCTGCATCCTTTGAAAATTCTGAAATATTTGATCTTTTGTTATCCTCCTCAAGGATAAGTAATCATGATCCTTTCGACTCAAAGAATCATCCACCTTCTTCATAATCCTAGTGGGGTAATGAATTGATCAGTCATAATCCTTTATCAACTCTAACAATCATCATTGAAATATGTTCAACTTCTTCTCTATGAATATATATTTCATAAATTTTTGATCGGTATATATATATATGACATTTATCACATTAGATAATTCCTCTCTATCATTAATTAAAAAAATAATACTGCTAACATCAACTCATAATTTGGGAAATTTTTATCATGAATCTTCATCATCCACGAGGAATAAGGGATAAACATGTTTTACTGGATATGAACACATCTCAATCGCTTCAAGGATGAATCATTATAGATTACAAATCCTTCTACAATACATGAAAATTTACAAATTTGTAGAGTAAATAACCTTCTCTCTAGTTCAATGAATGTTTACTCACATTTATCTATCCATAGGAACATGACACCCTTCAGATTTATATTGTTCAAAGGATTAGAATGTCATGAAAAAATCTCAACATGCCATCAATAATCTCTAGCTAGACCAAGAATGTTATGGATCTCAATCTACATGGTTTGTATATTCTAGTATTAAATAGCCTCCATCATTGATGGATCTATCATTATACCATATCTTGTGGATATGTGACCCAGAAAATGAATCCTTTTGTAGCTAATATTCAGAATTTGTAAATTTTGATTACAATTTCTCCTTACTTATGGTCTTTAGTAAAATTTTCAAGAGATCTTCATTATCTTCATTTCCCTTCATACAGATTATAATATCATCTATAAATACCATAACAATGTTGTATAGTTAATCTCTAAATACTATATTAATCAAATCCATGATGATAATCTGAGAATTATTATGACCAAAATGAGTCAATATATATTCATTGTTTCCATAAATTGTACGGAATATTTTCTTTGGTATATCCTCTTCTTGACCCTCATTTGATGATATCCAAAATGAATCTCAATCTTGGAAAAGTATTGAACTCTTTAGTGTTTGTCAAAAAAGTCAGAAATATGTGGAACACAATTATTTTTCTATATTGTGATCTTGTTCAACTATAGATAATCAATGAAGAGCCACATTGAACCATCATTGTTTTTCAAAAATGTAACTGGTGCACCCCAATGTGACACACTTAGCAGAATTAATCCATTATCATAGTTTTCTTGTATTTGGCTCTTCAATTAATGCACATCAATCAGGGCTATTTTTTAAGGAGAATTTGAAATTAGTTGTTGAACTAGGTATGGGTTTTATTAAGAACATAGATTCGTGTGTTAGTGGGAGTCTTGGAAACTATTCCAGAAATAAATCCAAAAAATCTTGAACAATAGGCATATCAACAATGTTTATTTTCTCCTCATCCAATTTAGACAAACAATCCTTCTGAATGGGAATTGATACCAATACACTCTATGTAATCTTCATATAATGTTCATACATATCGACACTTATATGGGTTATCATATGATGGTTTGAAATATCTAACGTAACATAACATCTTGAACAATTGATGTTGGATTTATGAATATAATGCCAAAACATGCCTAAGATTAACATCCCGGATCTGAAAGCCACTCATTGGGTTCCCCGGACCTTGTTGGTAACAAGGCCTAAAGCACATTTCCCCAAACGCCAGAGGCTGCCAACTAGCAGTGAGGTTTGGGGTCTGATAGTGGGGAAACTATGCCCTCATTTGTCAAAGTGAGCGCAATGGAAAGGATAAATAATATACAACAGCAGAAGTAGAAAACAATATACAATCTAAATGGACAACTGAAGTAAAAGAGAATCAGCAGTAATTAATATAAGGATGCATCATGAAACTAGTTCTATTAAAGCAGCCAGAACATGATACATTGCAAAACAACACAATGCAACTCAAAATACAATGTACAACCATAAAAAAACAAAGCAGAGTAAACAGAACCCCACCAGATCGCAAGCCTAATCTCGGTCCCATGCTCTCCCACTCCTCTATCACAATCAAGTACCTGTATTGGGACCCTTTCCCTTATCCACACCTGCATCGATATAGTCTGTTTGGGCTGAATACATGAACCAAATAGGGTTTGAGAAATAAATCCCAGTACGCCCCCACCAAAGGCATGTTCCCAACTGTTATTGAAAATGTGCAGCAGTGGTGTGCAAATGTAAATGCAATAAACTAAGCAGTAATCAAAAGTAACAAACCCTACCAGTTATATTTCCATTTAAATATTCATTTAGCCATTCCAAGCCTGTGATTTAACAAGGTAGGTACAACATATGAAAATCACCATGGTTAATATTCAGTATAAAACTATCCTTAGTCATAAAATCCTTACCCTCAGGTAACCAGAATCGAAACCCGCAGGTGATTGCCTATAGAAAAAAAAAATTCCATTAGGCGCATGAAGTGTCACCCATAGGCATAGAATCTACTACCCATAGGCACAACAAATATTGCCCTCAGGCTAAAAGTACAACTGCCCTCAGGCTAAATGAAACACTTCCAGGAGTCTAAGAAAGTAATCGAGCCGACCCCATCGCATAAGCAGGTAATTTATATACAATTCCTCACAAGGAAAATGAAATGCAAAATATAATCATTGTAAACCCTCGGGTATCCTGTCCAAATGACTAAACAGAAGAACGCACCCCTAGTGTGGTCCTAGATCCATCCAGTGATCCCACACAATAGTTTTAAATTATTGAAATTTTATCTATACATTTCTAGATTACATTCAGCAAATTCCATAGCCATATGACACCCCAAACATGGGATCGAAGCACAATAATACACAAAAACACCTAGAAGTTGGAATTTAAACACCTGACCACCTACCTCGATAGTCTGTGATCGGTATACATGAACAAAGCCTCCCGAAACAATCTAGAACGTCGCAGATCTGAGGTGAACATAATCTTGTTCAAACTCAAATAACATCCCATAGAAAAAGAATCAGTAAGAACATTGCATGTAGAAGAAAGATATTACCAGTGTCATTCCAAGGAGATCGACATCGTAGGAATCGGGTTCCCGGTGTGCGGTCGGGAGATCATTTAAGCTCTAGTCTTCTCTCTCACTCTCCTCTAGCGTTTTAATCTTCCTCTATGAACAGAGGAAGCAATTTCCCTTTTTAAGCAAAAAACAAACAAACTACATGGTGTGTAATCTCAAGTACATGACCTGTACTTCTCATTTTTTAACTGTACCAGGGGCGACTTCTTTACACCGTGACATTATTCATGTGTCAACATGTGTACACGACGTGAAGTCCTAATTACACGGCATGTAATTTTGCTCCACTGGTGGCTGCCTCCACCGCCATATTGTTCTCCTGTCGACTGAATATATGACTTGTAAATACCGTATACATGGTGTGTAGTCATTTTTTACACCATTCATCACTGAAAGGCCTACATTCCCTGTGTACCCATCACACATGGCCAAAGTACACGACGTGCAGAAAAGTACATGGTGTGTAGTCCCAAAATTTGGGATTTTCCCCCATTTTCTTTATTTTCTGAAAAACACTTAAAGGAAAAAAAGGAAGAAACTTGTACCTCAAGGATAAGAACCAGGTTCATACAAACATCCCCCTTGATGCAATTCGTCCCTGAATTTCCCTTCCATGGGTGTTTAAGATAATGCTTAGAACAATTCTTTCCACTAAGCATGTAAGTTGGTCTCTCATTCCAAGGATTCATCCTTCACTCAGCCATGATGTCGTATCACCCATACGATAGGAACTGACCGGCCTCAGAGAACTTTTGTGCTCCTATCAAGGATACGAATCAGTTTCTCCTCAAAGGATGCATCAATTTGATGCTCAACCTCCTCGGGCTGAAATAAGTGAGATGGGTCTGAATGATAATGGCATAGTTGAGATACATGGAAGACATCATGGATGGACTGTTACCACTATGGTAACTGAAACCAATAGGCTACCAGCCCCACTCTCTCCAGAATATCAAATGTCCCCACATACCTCTGTGAAAGTTTACCCTATCTCCTGATCCGCCTATGTCCAAACCTCTATGAATGATGTAAGAAAACATGATCCCCAACCATGAACTCCCAGGGTCATCTACAACGATCAACATAAGAATTCTGATGAGACTGTGCAGTAGCTATCTTCTTCTGAATCAACAGGACCTGCTCAGTAGTCTCCTACACGAGACATGGTCCCAGTAAAGCTGCCTCACCTGCCTCCATCCAACACAAGGGTGGTCTGCATGGACTACAATATAAAGCCTCGTAATGTTTCATCTCAATAGTTTCCAAAAAACTATTATTATAGTTAAACTCAACCAGGGGTATATGCTTCTCCCAAGATCCCCCAAATTCTAGGATGCTTTCTCTCAAAATGTCCTCAAGCACCTGCATCGTACGCTCTGACTAGACATCGGTCTGAGGGTGGTAAGCTATGCTCAGAAGCACCTGTGTACCCAGTTCCATCTGTAAACTCTAGCAAAACGATAGGTAAAGTAGGTGCCCTTTCTGAAATGATAGAATGAGGAACCCCATGAAGTTGTACTACCTCTCAGATATAAAAACTTCCAAGATCGTTAAGACCGAAGGTCTCCTTGATCAATAAAAAGTGATCTACCTTCGTGAGTATATCCACAACAGCCCACACGGTATCATGTACTCAAGGTGACCTCGACATCCTGGTCATGAAATCCATCGCGACATCATCCCATTTCCAATTCAGAATGGGTAGCTACTGTAACAGTCCGAATAGCCTTTGATGCTCCGCCTTCATCTACTGACAGGTGGAACATCTCGTAACAAAACCATCTACTTCCCTTTTCATACCCGAACACCAATACTGACCTCTCATATCACGATACATTTCAGTAACTTCGGGATGCACAACCCACGATGAAGCATAAAACTGCTGCATCAACGCCTCGAATATATTCCCTTGAACCCACAGTCTTCCATGCAAACAAAATACCTCATCATCGCCTATCGTCCATTCAGTAGGAGGGTCCTCACTAGCCACCGACTATCGTAGAACTAGGCCTTCTGAATCTGATAGCTATCTCATCCTCACTCTATCCACAAGGGTAGATGTCACAGCTAAGGAAGAAAGATAGGTCTGCCCATAACTATCGTGCACCTACAAATGCATATCCAAGAACAAAACTATAAGACACAACTCACCACTGGCCTCCTATACTGCCAGTATCTGAGTCCTCCTTCTCATTGCATATGTTACTTCATTACCTTTACCAGTTGTATAGGCAAGCTCAATGTTGAAGGACGGAAGGTATTCTACCCACCTACACTGTCTTAGGTTAAAGTCACATAGAGTAAAGATGTATTTTAGACATTTTTGGTTGGTGAAAACCACAAAATACTCTCCCAAGAGATAATTTTTCCAACTTCACAATGCATGACCAACTGTAGCCAAATCGAGATCCTGCGTTAGGTAATTCCTCTCATGTGGCCCCAACTGCCGAGACTCGTATGCAACCACTCGATTGCTCTGCATCAACACTCCTCCCAGCCCAATACCCGATGCATCACAGTAAACTATATAAATCATCCTTTGATCTGGAAGTATCATGACAGGTGTTGATTTCAACCTTCCCTTCAGTTCTTGAAAGCCTGTCTCGCAAGATTCTGACCAAAGGAACTTCACACCCTTCTTAGTCAAACCCGTCAATGAAGCTGCTAAGCAGGAGGTTTCATGTATAAAATTCCAGTAGTAACCCACCAACCCCAAGAAACTCTATTCTTCAAACATGTTCCTTGGATTCTCCCAGGACACTACTTCTCTCACTTTCTCTGGGTCTACTACAAATCCTGCCTCTGAGATGATATGACCCAGCAAGTGAATCTGGTCTATCCAAAAGTGTCACATAGAGAGATTAGCATATAGCAGATGCTCTCTCAGTGTAATCGATATGATATCAAGATGGCTAGCATGGTTGTGTCGAGTGTGAGAGTAGACTAAGATGTTTTCCACGAATACTACCAAAAAAGAGTCTAGATTAGGGTCGAAACACGATTCATCATATCCATCCAAACTACTGGTGCGTTCATGGGTCCGAACGACATCACCAAGTACTCATATAGACCATACATGATCCTGAAGGCTATGAGTGGTATATCAGATGGTCTAATGTGCAACTGATGATATCATGATCTCAAGTCAATCTTCAAGAACACTTGTTCTCCTCGAAGTTGATCAATGTGATCATCGATCATCCGAAAAGGATATCGGTTTTTAACTGTCAACTAGTTCAACTTTTGATAATCCATACAGAGTCTGAGTTTTTCGGCTGCCTTCTTCACAAAGAGGACTGGAGAACCCCAAGGATAAGTATTGGGTCAAGTAAAACCGTTTTCTTGCAACTCCTCTAACTTCCTCTTGTGCTCCTACAATTCTAGTGTAACCATCCTATAAGGAGGAATAGATGCCGGTGCGCCTCGAGGCACAAGCTCAATAGAAAAATCCACCTCTCTCTTTATAGGAAGACATGAAAATTCATCCAGAACGACATACCTAAAACAATAAACTACTGGAGGGAAATCCTTTTGACACACTCCTTGGTCATCCAGATATAAACTCACAATCTGGGATGTCACTCCACCTCGCCCATAATGCCTAGGTCTAACAATGCTCACCTGGACATCCCATTCAACCTTGTTTAGAAACACGCTGCCCTATGGTGGTGAGAAACTCACCCTACGATGATAGAAATATACAAAGGCTTGAAAGGGTACCAATCAGTCCATCCTGAGAATGATGTCATAAGATGTCATCCCTAAGACGTTGAGGTCCCATAGAAAGTGACACCCACCAACCTCTAGGGGGCACTCTCTGCATTATCACACACTAGCCATATACTCCCCAACAGAGTTTCTAGCGTCCTAATATCCGAATAAATAGGAACACAGAGCACATGGCTCTACACAATGGGCACAGATAAAATGCTATGTGTAGAACCCTTATAGAAAAGTACAGAAAAAATAGAAGAAATGAGAATAGTACCTCTAACAGTGGAAGGTATGGGATCCTGCTGATGTTGGGTCTGTTGAACTGTACATGCCTACCCAGTTCCGTGGACCTGCGACACTGCCTAGCTACCCTAAGCTAACCTGTCCTACTGTCTCTGAGATATTGGTGTCTTCATACCATGACAAAAACCACAATCTCTACATGTACGCCCTGACATATTCCCGTTTCCTGACTGGTACAAAGCTGTTGGACCTGCTCCCGCATATAGAGTCTGCACGGAACCACTCTCACTAGCCACTGGTGAAAATGCCCTAAAAAAGAGCTGTAGATGACCCATCTTGCTGCAGGCTCGACACTCCACTAGGTCACATGGACACTACAGTCTATTATTACCCTCTCGGCCACACTAGTTGCAAATAACCTGGCCACCTTAAGAATTCTTCTAGCTAGTACTGCCACCATGAGAGAAGTCCATTTTTATCATCCTCTTACTGGTAGAAATAGTACAGGAAACTGATATTGAACTTCCCTGGCCCACACCACTAGCTTCCCACAGGTTCCACTCAGTAATCAGTGCCTGGTTCACAATAGCATGCATGGTAGGTAACCTGAAAACGTTCACTGGTGCTCGGATTTCATACTGAAGACCATCCTCAGTGCGTTGATCCCTAAACGCCTCATCAACTACCAGAATGGGTGAAAAATGATGAAGGTCGGTGAATTGAGAAGAATAATCCTTCACTGACATGGCGCCCTGCTGCAGATTCATGAACTCACGAGATCGATCATCCCACAACGTCTCTGGGATGAAGAATTCATAGAAAGCTGTTTGAAAATCATCCCATACCATGTCTCAGTGATTCTTAGATTGGGTGATCACATCCCACCACCTATTTCCGTAATCTCAATGCATGTATGTAGTGACCTTGACCCTCCTTCCATGAGGTGTCACCAAATGATCGAATATCGTCTAAATAGAACCCATCCAACACATTGTAGCTTGTGGTCTGCCATCCCTTGAAAATATAGGCGGATGTTTCTGCTGGAATATACGAGTGAGCTCTGCCATAGATGTGGTGGCCTGTGATGCTCCCTGGAAGGTCTGCATGAACCGCATGAGGCCTTCACGGAACTGCGCCTTTGCGCCTGTGTCCAGTATAATGGTTGGCACTGCATATGGCCCTATATTAGGTTCCACTAGTATCCCATGGACCACCATCTTCAGAGTATAATCATCGCCACTCTCCTGGAAATCAACCAGTGGTCGTCTTTATGGTATGACTCTACAAGGTCAAACACACACCTTAGATCAAGATTATCAATGACTGAAAATGAGGAGACTAGAGAAAGAAATACCTCAAGATTTAAAAAACTTGACTACACGACCTGTATATATACAACATGGTGTGTTCTCAGAATCCATCCACATGGGTGTGTACTCCAGTTAAAACTTGTCGTGTAACACCCCAAAAACCCGGTGTGTCTTCTAAATACACGGCGTGTACTTGAATCCTACCTCCCTTCCTGAGTCCTTCTACCTGGCTAAGCCACACTGATCATAAAAAATAAAACTACATGGCATGTACCACAGGTACACGGAGTGTAATATAAAAGATTTCACCGGCCCTTGTTGTTCGTGACACGACCTGTGTACCCATGGCACACTACACGGTGTGTTCCAAATAGACACAGCGTGCTCAAGGAAGCCCTAGACTGACCCATGTTGCTCGCTACACAGTTTTCTACAAGGCTGACACCACGCGGCATGTTCCAGGAGGACACGACATGTACTAGGAAAGATAACACTGACCTGTGTTGTTAGTGAAACCGTCAGGTACCTACGTCAGACTACACGACATGTTCAAGGTAGACACAAAATTTACGTCATAAGGCTTCATCCGTCCATGTTGTTAGTTACATGGGTAGACACCAGGTCAACACTACACGGCTTGTATAACTTGTACACAATGTGTTTTTTCCAAGCCATTCCCTACCTCGTATCCCCGCCCAAATGATCTATGAAACGGTAATAGACTACACGGCGTGTACTAAGTGTACATGGCATGTGCATAAAAATTTTACCTTTCTTCACGAATAGAAGAACACATGGCATGTGTCCAAGGAACTACACGGTGTGTATGCTAGGTTTTCAACACGGTATGCCTTAGAAACTACTCTAGAATGCAAAAAACACTAAAACAAACATCTAAATGCCATATTCCGATCAGTGAGGGCCCATACTCCCCGCGAATCAAATCTAGGAATCTTAAACATGTTATAACAAGTAAACACATTAATGATCCACTGAATTCCAGTCATTGAGGGCCCATACTCCACAAAAACCAATTTTTGGCGTTCATTCTATCAAAACCACATGCAAAAATACCCTATCACATATCCGGTATTTATCAAAGCAGCTATCACAAGAGCAAGATTTTCTAGCACAACCACTATCACAACAACATGAAATTCCTAATGCACCTACATGGCATGGAAGAATGGATGAAATATGATTTATATCATGTGCCTAAATGATTCATAGGATGAGATACCCTCATCTCATTAGGATGAAACTAAATAGAACCCATGTATAACATATAAACATCACAGAACAAGTGCATCACCCAATGGTGAAAATCAAATCAACTATAAAATTGAGAAACCATTAATAATTTCAATATCTAAGGTAGACTGGCTTTTCCCGGTACATGGGTTAACTACTCTTGAACACAACCCATTTCCAACTACCATTTCCATCCTATCCCAGTCTAAGGCTCCAAACATTAATTCAAAGAAAAGAACCTCCCTCGGATACCACTTTGTAACATCCCGGATCCGGAAGCCACTCAACGGGTGCCCTGGACCCGGATGGTCGCATGACCTCAAGTACATTTCCCCAAACTCTAGAGGCTACCGACTAGAAGAGAGGGCCTAGGTATGATAGTGGGGAAACTGTTCCCTCATTTGTCAAAGTGTAGCCCAGCAGAAAAGATAAATAACATACAACATCAGAAGCAGTAAGCAATATACAACCGAAATGGACAACTGATGTAAAAGAGAATCACCAGTCATATATATAAGGATGCAACATTTCACTTATTCTAGGAAAGCATCCAAAACATGATACACTATAAAACAATACAATATAACTCAAATTATATGGTACAACCAAACAAAAACAAACAAGAGTAAACAGAACTCCAGAACATCGCAAGCCTAAGCTCGGTCCCATGCTCTCACACTCCTCTACTACAATCAAGTACCTTTATAGGGACCCTTTTCCTTTTCTAAACCTGCAAAAATATAGTATGTTGGAGCCAAATTCATGACCCAAAAAGGTTGTGTTAAATAAATCCTAGAAGGCACCCACCAAAAGCATGTTCCCAACTATTAGTGAAAATGTGCAGTAAGAGTGTGTAGTAGTAAATGCAATAAACTAAGCAGTAATCAAAACTAGCTAACTCTACTAGTTATATTTCCATTAAATATCCATTAATCCATGCCCTAAATGTGGTTTTACTTGGAAGTTATATCATATGAAAATCACCACAGTGAATATTCATGATAACACTGTCCTCAAATACACAATCCATACCCTCAGGTAACCAGAATCGAAACCCGTAAGTGATTTCCCACAGGAAAACTGAATATTTCCCTCAGGCGTCTGAAGTATCTCCCATAGGCACAAAATCTACAAATCATATGCATAACGAATATTTCCCTCCAGCTAAAAGAACAAATTCCCTCAGGCTAAACTAAACACTGCCCTTAGGCTATGTATGTAATCGGGTCGAGCCCAAAACATAAGCATGAAATTTATATACAACTCCTCTCAAGGAAAATTCAATGCACAATATAATCATGGTATACCCTCGGGTATGCTGACCAAATGACTAAACAATGGAACACACCCCTAAGGTGGTCCTAGATCCAAGCAGTGAACCCAAATAGCAGTTTTAACTTATCAAATATTTATCTATACAATTCTAGATAACTTTTAGCAATGGATATAGCCATAAAACACCCCACACATGGGATTGTAGCACAACAGTACACAAAAACACATAGAAGTTAGAATTTAAACACCGGACCACCAACCTCGATCGTCTCAGCTCGTTATATGTGAACAATGCCTCCTGAAACAAACAAGAATGTCACAGATCTGAGGTGAACATAATCTTGTTCAATCTCAAATATCTTCCCTTAGAGGATGAATTTGTAAGAACAATGCAAGGAGAAGGAAGAGCTTACCTGTGCAGTTGCATGGAGATCGACAGCATAAGAATTGGGTTCCCGGTGTGCGGTCGGGCAATCCTCCAAGCTTCAGTAGTCTCTCACGCTCTCTTCTTGCATTCTAAGCTTCCTCTATGAACAGAGGAAATTACATACCATTTTAAGTGAGAAAAACAATCTACATGGTGTGTACTCTCATGTACACAACGTGTACTTCTCATTTTTAACTATTCCTATAGAGATTTCTTTCCACAATGGCACTATTCATCTGTCAACATGAGTAAACAACGTGTAGCCCATATTACATGGTGTGTACTGTTATTCTAATGGAAGCTACCTCCACCACCTTACTGTTCACCTGCTTACTGAATACACCACATGTAAATACGCTTTACACAGTGTGTAGTCAGTTTTTACACCATTAATTGCTGACATGCCTACACGCCCTCTTTACCCATACGACATGGCCAAAGAACATGGCGTGTGAAAAAGTACACGGTGTGTAGTAAAAAAATTTAGGATTTTCCCCATTTTCCTTATTTTCTCAAGAACACTAAAGTAAAAAGGGAAAAAAGAAACCCGTACCTCATGAAAAAAACCAGGTTCTTTTATAAGATAAAATCAATTTCAATAAAATCATTAATTTCATAAATTGTAGAGAGAAAATTCCTAGAAACAAAAACTATAGGTGAATCATTGAATTGAGATAAAATCATCACACTATTAGGGTTTTTCATGACTACTTCCAAATCAAATTACTTTTTGTTGAATCATAACACCATTATAAAATTATTTAGATGTGAATGTTTGGGTAGATCCAGAATCAAAAAGAAATAAACAGTTCTAGAGTGGAAGGTATGTGTACATTTCATCACATAGTTATCACTAAATTCATTATAAATATAGATCATATGAGATTTACCCTTTCCCCTCGACATAACAGGTTTTTTAATTCAATTATAATCACTTGCCCTTGGGTTTGGGTAGTTGTTAGAATAATGCCCATTCTCTTAACACTTGTTGCACTGAATCATGGGAGGTGCATTTTTTGATGGTTTTTCTCCACTCATAATGTTATCTAACTTCTTCCTCTCACTTGAGAAATAAATTCCAAATGGCATTACCATATGAACATAAAAATTTATTATAACCCTTAAGGATATTTCCTCCATAATTCATCCATGAATTAGGGCATAAGTGATATCCGATCTTATTCTCTTCATGTTTTTATATTTTACATTAAAATCTATCTTCCTTTAAATGTAAAAACTATGGGATAGATTCATGACTCGAAATTTTATTTCAACCATGATTTCACAAAACACAATCTCTTCGTAGCTACTATAGTCTCTTATGGACAACACCCTTATAAGTCTTATATTTGAGCCACTAAAGAACCAATAAAAACTAATTTTTTGTTTTATTATATTTCCTTAATCATACCACACAATTCTAGTGACATTAACCTCATAGGTACCAATAGATTCAGCATCCCTTTACATATTGTCAAATAACTCTTTCAATATTTTTATGAAGAATACAAGGACTGTAATTATTGAAATATAGGTTTATGAACTCATCCAAATACATGGAATAAATCTCATATTACTACATTGAATTAATTATTATAGTCCTCCACTAGTCTATTTCACCTTATAAATGATAAATAGCTGGATTAAATTTCTCTTGCACTTAACATTGAATAATGATGAGTATAATTTTAGTAGTATTGATCCATTTATCAGCAACAAGTGGATCGGAAGGCCCTCTGAATGAAGGTAGACATTCCCTCCTAAAATTCACATCATATTGTTGTTATTTCATTTGATCATTAGGAAGAATATAATGATTTATAGCTTGAGAATTATATATGATCATAGAAACAATATTTTTCATTATATTTATTATTGAACTTGGTTTCTATAGAGGAAAATAATTTTATTTTTTATCACAGTACACATTAGTGTAGTTTTTCATTGATCGAGCCATTGACTGAAACCAAATCATAGTGTTAAAAAACATTATCATATAGATAATCATGAAAATTAAGTGAATGAATGTATAAATTATGATATCATACTGAATCTTTGACACTTTAGGTTTATCCTAATTTATTCATAACAAACATTTATTTAAATATTTCATGTTGGTTTGGAAGACTTTATTAATTCCCATTGTATGTCCCCCTGGACTGTAAAACCATGTAGGTAGAATGGTTGATTGTCATGTACTAAATTATCCCAAGTCAGGCCCATGAAATCTTTTCAATGTTATTACCCCTTGATACCTCTATGGCTGAGAAACATCCAATTTTAGTTTACTTATAGAGATGTATTACTGGGTAACCACTCACTCTATCCTTTACCAAAATTCCAGGACATTTTTCTATACTTTTCATTATCCTTAGACTTATCCATAAAACTTTCATTATGGTTCTCAATATATTTTTCTCATTATAGCTTCCAAATTTTATGTAAACCATTTCCCTAATACAAAATATAGAGTCTTTTTTTATACATTAATGTTACATAACTTTTATGAAATACTTAAATCATTAAAAAAAATTCCCAAAGAGTGTATAATTATATTTTATTTGGAAACATGGAATGATGAACTCTAGTACTTAGGTAATCTAAATTAACTCCCACTAAGTTTTTTTGACTACAACCCTTATTAGACACATCATACATAATAAAAAACATTACAACATCAATAATAAAACATAAAATAGGTGATATCAAATGATCTGTATGGGTAAAAATGGGAGACATGAATGACTAAACATGACCATATGGGTGTGATAACATGATCTAACATTAGAATACCATACCATGTGTATCAATGAATATAATCATGAATCATGGTATAAAGCATTTTGGTTTAGAATACATGAATCATATGAAAATAAATAACATAATCCATAAAATCCTATCATTGGAAGAAAACATGGAATTTTAGAAAACACATATGAATAAAATATTATTTTCATATTAGTTAATGAATATTTTCCAAGGTCTTCATGGTAGTATGGGTTAACATTTAATATATTATTAGTACTCTTGGATCACTCCCATATCTATCATAGTTGCATGTGTTCAATACTCACACCATCTTGGTAGTCATGGTTAACTCTCATGGCCATCTTATGATTAAAGTTTATCATCAAAGACATATTAGTCCATATCACGAGATATAAATATTTACCCAATGTATTGGTGGGAGATATATGTCCCACCCATCTCATAATTTAATCATACATACATCTGCAACAATTACATAAACAATCACATAACAACCCAGAAAATGAAATGGGTATCATAAACAAGTAATCAAATCATTACTTGTGGAAAAAGATATTGGATTCATAATAAATTTATTAGACTCATAACCCATTGAATGAATCTGGTTTAATAAGCTTATAACTTGTGAAATAGAAATGGGTATCATAAACATCATCCAATCAAAACCTAAATCATTCAGAAAAATAGTATGAATGGAATCTATAAATAACTTCTCCTAAAAGCATGACTAAAATCAAAAGAGGTCATCTTATAAGGTAATTAATTATTATAGATCTTCTAAAAACATATCTTGGGGAAAATATATTTTTATCAATAAAAAAATATTTTTATAACATATAATCTATTGAAATATTTTTTTTAAAACATTTCCAAAGAAAATAAATTTGTAAAATTATAACTGAATATTTGAAAACAATTAAAAAATTTAAATCCTTTTTCTGATATAATTTTATTTATGGATCATCTGAAAATTATTTTTTCTTTTTTTGAATAAAATATTATTGTAATAAAACAGATTTCTGACCGAAGATATGAATACGATCATATTTATCTTACATTTTTTTATTATTTTTATTAAGTACCAATGAGTTTAAAAATAGTTATCATTCATTGATATTTCATGAATAAACATAGGATAAGGAAATAAATCTGTGTTATTGAGATATATATCCAAATATTTTATCAAAATAATCATAATCATTAATAATATCAAAAGTTTATGAGATTGTTTCAATAAAATATTTCTATTTGGTTACATGAGATCATACTCTACATGTAAAAAAGGTAATTACCTGAATATTAAAAATATCATAAAAAGAATTAGAATCATGATATAAAATTTCAAATATATTTATATAAACCATGGAAAATAATGTAGTTTCATTATAACACAAATGTCTCAATGAAGGAAAATTGAGACAAAACAATCATTCCGATTTGGTAAATTTTGGAACATTAAACCCATACAAATATACATCCCAGAAAGGATATAAAAATAACTATAAATTTGAGTATTTTAATCATATAATATATTCTTGGGAAGTATAAAGACCACACAAAAGGGATAGGTGGTGAATTAAATTTTTATTTCACAATAATAAAAGGTTATATTAAATTCCCTTATATTGTGTCTGGAATCTCTTCATCCTCATTAAAGATGCTTGTATAATAAATGTAAATTTATTTAAAAAAGTTGACATAATTATATTAATATATAGTGTAAAATATATATTTTTATTATGGTCTTATATTACACTCTTGTTAATAATCATATGTTAAGGTTTCACGTCGGTTAATATTCACTTTGTTCATTGAATGTGTGTAAATTTCTTAAATATGTGGCCCTTATACTGATATCATGATATCTAGAACGTAAATCCTGATATAAATTTCATTTATATTTTTTATTTTTATTATAATAATAAACATGGTACAAAATTATTAAATGGAATACACTTTTCATAAAGACGGTAAGTCGTAGTTAGGCATGAGCAGAATTTCAAGTTTTCTTATCATATTGGAAGAATGAAAGATATAATATTTATATATAATAATTATTTCATATAAATCATATGATTTCACAAAATTCATCCTTAATACATTCAATGTATTGTGTGAAAAAATCACATCGCTTTGAGGGGGCGATAATTAACACTTCAAAAAATGGAAGTATCCTATTTAAACCAAATTAAGAGTATAATTATATGTGTTGTAAAATGACTAAAGAATATTACTAAACTAACAAATAAAATATATAACATATATAAATAGTGTTTTTTAATGTTTTTCACCATGATAGGTGGTAAATGGAAAATGAACAATCATCATTTTGAGAGGTGGTAGTTCTCCGTAATCATAAACAGTATGTTCATTATGGATTAAATTGATGGGTTGGTAAGTGTAGGTATAACAATTTTCATAATAAAAATATTTTATTTTGAATATACAGGTGTTTTTTCATTGGAATGATTTAATAATAGTTGAAATATTTTATAATTTCAATAAAATAAAAGAACAAGGGGAAGAATGCCACCTCTTATTCGGGTAAATGCATTTGGATTGCACAAAAGGGATTCTTAAAACTTATTTCAAAAAATAGAGAGGTTTCTAGGATGTGGGAATGAGTGTTGAGGAGATATTTCTAACGATAATTTTCGATCCAATTTCGATTTATAGGTTTGTGGATGTGGGATGCGATGAGGACTTTTTTTAGTTTAGGAGTATTGGTATTCTAGTAATATTATAACAAAGGAATTAGATACATGTTTTTCACATGCAATGTTGTTCTAATAATGGATATAATTAGAGACATGGTAGGATGGAAAGAATATATGTATATAAATTTCATATATTACATGTTTCTAGGAACATTGGATCTTAAATTTATAGTTTTGTACTTTTTGAACCTAATTATTCACTTAATCATTTTAATTAATTTCAATCACTTTCAATTATATTTTTCGTAAAAAAGTTGAAATTATTATATTTTATAAATTATGTTGGTTCTAAATATGAATTTTTTTTTCAAATTCCACTATCTTATGTGGAATAAATTAATTTAATAATAATCCCACACATGGGACGATGCTACAAGTTTCTAAAGTAAAAACATCCAACAGTTTTCTATGTTTTGATGCCATATTTAAAAGTGAAATTGATTCTAATGACCATTATTGATTTAATTGATAAAAATATTATACAATAAAATAATTAACGAAATTAAAAATATAACACAACCTTATAAATTAATTAGATGATAATGAAATTTTGAAATAAAAATACAATATTTTTCAATATTCCTCAAAAAATAATGATTCTCAGAGACAACATAAAAATTCACCATAACATAATTTATAAATTAAAAATTAAAAATTATGTTTATTTTATAAAATTAAATTTCTAATCATTCTAAAATTAATGTTATTATTTTTCATAAAAGGACATGAAAAGTAGTTCATTTGGGAAAATAATATTTTTAAACATATAAGAATTTTAACAAAAATTATATCTTTCATTACCAATATGTTTTATTTATATAAAACAATTATGAACACTCTGTGATACTTATTAATTAATATTCATATAACTATTTTTTACATCCAGGTGACAACACTCTCATTAAATTTAATATATCAAAAAATGATGTTTCTTAGAAACTCATTATCGTGTGTAATGTAAACTATGTCTGTGTTTCTTGTAACATAGGCCATGTGTGTGTTTCATGTAATGTATGATGAGTCAGTTTTTGGAAAACTGAGTCAATGTCAGACGAAGGGAAAGTTATATTACCATGTCGGTCCCCGGGGCCTGTTCCATGTCTACCCCAAGCCCTCCTTCCAAAGGCCAGGTGATGGTGACTAGCATCAAAAGTGAATTTCTTGAAAAATGGAAAGCATTTCCTCAAAATCAATATATACACACACATATGCAGGTGAAACACAACAGAAGAGTGTGATGCAACCACACTAGATACCACAAATGAGTATAAGAATATGTACTGAAAGTAATGGGGCAGGAATACCGGCCCAACTAAAAGGTACAACTATAACTGAAAAATAAAAAACAGCTCTTGGAATTGTCCACCGAGGATCCTACCTGAAGGGTGGGTAAATATCATCTCTATTTCTCTCCACTTCAGCTTATATATTTTGTGTAACTCATGGTCCTAAATCCGTAAATACTCAGCCAATCTGATTTTCAACTTCATATGAATGATGAAGGTGCCGGCGAAACCCGTGCAGGGGTGAGTATAACATTACCCAGTAGTGACCCCGAGACCCCTGATGGTCTCTCTGAATTCCACAAAGGAAAACCCACAAAGCATGATCTCAATCACAATTCACAAAGCATATGAATCAGCTGAAACTAGATAAATGTAATTTATAGAGGTATATGTGATTAGTCGCAAATCTAGATCATCTTATTCTGTCAAGAAACACCACTGCTGACTATACGGAGTCTGACCCACACCGGATTGATAAGTACATACCCACACTAACCCACAATAGATCTTACCTGGATAGGATCATTATGCACTGACCCATATAGAATTACTGAGCGCTACCCCACATATGATCTATCCCACATAGGATCAGTATGGGATGACCCATCTAGGATCACTAAGTGCAGACCAATACATGATTTGACCCACATAGGATCGATATGCGCTGACCCACACTTGATCATTGAGCACTGACCCACACAAGATCTGACCCACATAGGATCAATATGCGCTGACCCACAAAGGGTCTTTGAGCGCGGAACCACAACGGATCTATCCCACACAAGATCGATAGGTTCTGACCTAAAAGATAATTTCTCAGTACTAACATCTTTATGATCCTTCCCCAAGCTCCGCCTCACTGCCAGCCACTCGATTCGTGCTCATAGTAGGATTGATTATGGAAGAACCGATCCTCAAGCCATCAGTCATATTTCAACTAGCACGAAGTTCCATGAAGAAGTAACTCATTTATCCATCACATAATTAGGATTCCAATGCAACAGAAAACAAGTCAACCTGATGCCCGATCAATATGTTATTGTCAATTTTCTACCGAGGTCCTGGATTGATTCTGAGTCGATCCAACCAGGCCATACTCTAAATTTTTCCAAAACATTCATTGGGTATCTCAAATGGACCATCTCTCTCTAGGGTTCCTAGCGCCATAGAGGGTTTGTCAAACAAACTTTTTGATCACAAGATATAGAAAATTTAGTATTTATGGCCACGAGTGGGGACATGGTCCATTCCAATGCGGCACGACCCGACATGGTTCATACCAATGCGACCTGGTCTGAGTTTGACATGGCCAAACCCAAACTAGCCTAGGCCTGCTTGGTTGGGCTGGGACATGGCGGGCTGGGTCCACTGGGCCGCACACCGGCACGACCCACCGGATGACGTGGTCAAACCACCAGGCACACCCTGTGTCGGGCACGTAGTCCGGATAGTAAATGGATTAAAGGAGTCGTTCGACTCCCTGATTGTAAGCACCAAAAGGCGCTGCATCATCCCTTGTAGGACCCACAGTTAGAGGGTCCTAGAATTCGCCACCGCTGGGGATGTTCAAGAAGGCCGGGTGAGGGCCGACTACCTTCTGCAGCCACTACGCTATGAGGTCAAAACTCACCACCAACCCCCCCCCCCCCCCCACGGCGTGTGACGATGTGCTCCCTGGTGCTGATGTCACCCACTGCGCTGACAGATCTTTAGTGGGGATCTGACGATGATCCCGAGATCCGTTTCCACTCCCTCCAGCACCTACGAGTCTCCTGGGATGTGGCCGTTATAGATTAACCCACTGGTTCATGTTTCCGTCAAAATTTAGGAAACCCATCACCGAAGAACGCCACATAAATGGAGCAGCGGAGGTTCAGGGCCTTGTTCATTCGGAATTCACCATCCACGTTAATTAAGACAACTAGAAGGAGAATATTTACCTATTATTAAAGATAAAATAAAATTATTTCAAATAGAACCCCATCCTCGTGATCATTTGGACGTGTCACGGTTGTTGGTAGAAGGGGAATCCTTGTTGGATGGAGTCATAATCGTTTGTCGATCCTTGATTGTTGCCACCCCATCTTCCATCTTCCATCAGTGGATATTGCCACAGAACATTGCCAGAGTATCCTTGCTTGAATAAGTCATGCCAAAATCCCTCCTTGAGCTCTATTTTAATAGGATGGGGAAAGAGAGTAACATATTAAAGAATTAATTAGGTTTATTAAATGAATTAATTAACCTCTATTAATTCACAATGGTGGAGTTACTTAGTTTATTAGTCAAGTCATTAATTGGTTTGACAAGTCATTGGTCTCCACCACTCTCGCTCATCTGCTGGAGGAAAATAAGTAACGTTACTTGTTAAGTTATTTTATTTTTATTCTTTAATGTTCAATAACTAACTTTTTTACTCATCCTAATCCAATTGAAGTGATGTTTATCTTAATCTAATCATGGTGCTACAGATACAACAGTGTCGTCAGAATTTTAATCCCGGAACTAGTTCAAAATATAGAAAATGACGTATGCACATCTACTAGACATACCTTAAAATAAGCTCATAAATTCATTATAGGGACACCATGCCTCAGAATCTTGCACGTTCAATTTTTACAGACTTATAATAATCTAAAAAAATATTTATATAAAATTAAAAGTAATTTTTTGAGACTATACATTCTCCCCACCATAGAGACTTTCTCCCTAGAAAACTACACAAATCTGGGGAACAAATGGGGGTATTAAGCACATATCTAAGCCTCCTGCTCCAATTTCCTCTACTTGAGATTACAATGCTGCCAACGAACTCACACCAGAGGAATCAACTACCCATGAATGAATCGATCCTTTCGATCTTCTATCTCCATCCAGAACACAACAAACGTCACCCAATCTTCGATGTCCCTATCTCCCCAGTCGATAACATGTGATGGATCATGCAAATATCATCATATCTGTAAAATGTGAAAAACATTATGCACTCAGTGCATCTGTGGGGGGAGAGATAGATGGTGTTCCACCTTGCCTACTCCACTTTGCATTTCTAATGGTCTAAAAAACCATTATGATAGATTTCCACCCCAGCCAAACCTTTGTAATCCTCATCGGGGTGAGACCTATAGAAAGGAATGGTCTCCCTAAAGAAACTCCAAGGGACTCCAACATTTGTTGGCATAAGAATTATACTGGATCTGTACAGTCTTCATCCACTCCAGGATGATCTTTAACTATTTTGAGGTATCCTGTACCAACTCTGGATCCATATGTACTGACACCCCAGGGTCTATCCAGCAAAGAGTTGATCTACATGGTCACCCATAAAAAGCCTCAAATGGAGCCATTATGATAGTGGAGTGGTATCTATTGTTGTAAAAAATCTCTACTAGGGGATGGTGTTCTTCCAAACTATGACCAAAATTGAGGACAGAAGCACAAAACATGTCCATGTGTATTTGTTTGATTCGCTTCATCTGACCATCTGTCTGAGGGTGAAAGGCCATGCTCCAGAGTAGTTGTATCCCGAATGACTCCAACAATCCCTTACAAAAGCGATATGTAAAACACGCATCACGATCAGGTATGGTGGTCCATGGAACACTATGTAGTCCCGTAATCTCTTGTACATAGTCAGGTCCTATGCTCTCTACAATTCTATTATCTAGGAAGGGGTAGGAAGTGGGCTGACATGGTGAGTCAGTCAACAATAACCCAAATGGAATCCTGGACCCTGGATATATGTGGTAGCCCTGAAACAAATTCCATGGATATATCATTCCACATCGACTATGGTACCTCAACTGGATGAGCTATGCCTGATGGTAACTGATGCTCGGCCTTTACTTGCTGATTAATAAGGAATCAAAATAAATAATATGTCACTACTTTCTTCATCCCTGGCCACCAGTACTAATTCCAGAGATCCTGGTACATCTTCATCACCCCAAGATTTACCACCTTAGGGGATGTATGGAACCCTCTTGACATCTCCTCTCACAGTGTTACCAGTACCATAGTGCATCCTCTAAAGAGGATGATGTGCTCCCCAAATTTACAAAATCCATCAAGAGCCTGTCTTGAGGATATCTACGCATGCCAAGCCTCGCAGTCTACATAACCAAGTTGTGCCTCTTAAAATCACTGATGAAGTGGGGGAGTGACTATCATATACTATAGGTAAGCTTTTCCGTCCCTATCCATGATGTATATCTACAACATGGCTACCTGCTCTGTCATCTCACTTAGAAGCTATAGAACAGACCTCTGACTATGTGCGGTTTTCAACTACATTCCCCTCCATAGGAGTATATAATTTATCAAAGTCATAGTCCAAGAGGAACTCTATCCATCGTCGTTGTCTTTGTTTTAGGTCCGTCAGTGAGAAGACATACCCGAGACTATTGTGATTAGAGTATATATTAAGTCGTTCACCCATCAAGTAGTGTCGCCACATCGTCAGTGAAAATAACACTACATATAACTCTAGGTCATGGTTAATATAGTTATTTCTGTGCTATAAAAACTACCATGAGCCGTAGGAGATCACTGCTTGCTCCTACATTAGGACCCAACCTTGTCCGGGCCCTGATGTGTCACAGTAAACTACGTATCGAATTCCCTCTTCTGGTAGCCTCGTGATGGGGGTACTCGTCAGTATCGGCCTCAAATTCTGAAAAATCCACTAGAAATTATATATCCACAAGAATGTTTTCCCTTTCTTCATCAAGGCTGTCAAAGGTTCCACTACCATGGAGAATTCTGGTACAAATATCTAGTAGTACCCAGCCAATCCCAAGAAACTATGCACTTTTGTCACACTCCTGGATGGTTTCCAATAAAGTACTTCCTTTATCTTTGCTAGATCAACTGTGACTCCAACCTCTGAGGTAATGTGCCCCATGAAGTGGACTTCCCATATCTAGAACTGGCACTTCGTTCGTTTTCCATAAAGCTGGTGCTCTCAGATTGTATGCAGAACTATCGGCAGGTGCGTGGCGTGCTCCTCCTCTAACGACGAGTACATCAAGATGTAATCGATAAAGACCACAACAAAGAGATCAAGGTGTGTCTAAAATATCATGTTAATGAGCCCCATGAACAATAGTAGAGCATTGGCCATACTGAACGACATCACCAAGAAATCTTAATGGTCATGCCGAAATCTGAAGGCTATCTTCAGTACGTCCTCATCCTGTTCTATGAGCTGATGACAACCCGATCTAAGGTCAATCTCTAAAAACTAATGATTTCCATTCAGCTGTTTGAAGTGGTCACTAATACTAGGCAGAGGATAATTTTTCCTCGTGGTCACCTGGTTCAGCCTCTGATAGTCCACACAATGCCTTAAACTCCCATATTCCTTCTTGGAGAACAAGATTGAGGATTCCCATGGAGAAACACTAGGCCTTACGAACCCCTTTCTCTGCCAATCCTCCATCTATACCCTCATATCATGAAATTCCACCGGAGCCATCCAATATGCTGGTGTAGATATTGGTGTCATCCCGGGGTATAGGTCGATGTGAATGTCTACCTCCCTGTGAGGAGGTAGTCCTAGAACATCATCAAGGAAGACATCAACATACTGTTCCACCACTAAAGGATAAATCGAACTCCTCAATTCAACTACTCTGATGGGGAGGCTAGAAAAATGGTGGGTAATCAGATACACCCTCCTCCGAGATAGTCTATCCTATGATATAAAGGTTTACTTCTCACAAGTGAAGGTAACCCTGATCCCATCATCGTAGACACACTACACATTGCACCTAAAAACATTGATCTGAGCATGGATAGTGGATAGCTAGTCCATACCCAAGATGTTGTTGTAAGGCCTCGACACTGCTACTTGGAGATTCATACCGAGTATCACGCCTCATAGAGTAATGTTACACAATCAGTATCAATGTGTAAGCATCGAATCATCTCCCGTAAGAGTCTCTAATCGAAAGGATCCAACCAATAGCTCCATCGGAATCTTCATGCTTCGAATTAGAATCGAGGAAATGAAAGAGTGATTGAATCCTATGTTTGTAATTACTCTAGCTAGGGTGGAATATGCATTGATCGTACCACTCATCACCTATATAGAACAGTGATCGTAGACCTCTTCTTCCTTTAGCTATCTCAATAGTTATCAAATTAAAAATAATTCCAAAACACACACAATTAGAGTTTTCATGTACCCAGTCAGAAAAATCCGAATTCAGGGTCCTGGTGTATGGATACGTCAGCTGCCACACCAACACTGGAATCCCTAAACTGAAAACCATAATCAAAACACTAAACAATATTTCTCTATTAGAAAGATCAAAGTCGTTGTTCTTCGATAGAACTGACTCCACTGAAAACACTTTGTCACAACTCGTCCCCCTGGGTTCATACCGTTACTACCCCATGCCCACCTTCCAAAGGCCAGGGGTTGGAGACTACCACCAGAAAGTAATTTCCCAAAAATAGAGGCATTGCCTCAAAACCAGTACACACACACATATGTGAAACACAAAATAAGAGTAAGGTTCAACCACACTAGATACCACAACTTTGTGTAAGGATAAATACTGAAATTGAAGGGTCCAGGATACAAGCCCAACTAAAATGTAAAAATAAAATTGAAAAATAGAAAATAGATCTTAGAATCGTCCACTGAGTATGCTTCTTAAAAGGTAAGACCAACTCGCTCCACATCTCCCCTTGTCATCCAATCATCTCTTTGTACCTCATTTTCCTGGATCCCACAATACTCATCCAAGATTCTCATCATCTGCACAAGACACAACAAGGTGCGGGCGAAGCCCATGAATGGGTGATTATAACAACACCCACTAGGGACAATGAGACCCCCAAAGGTCTCTCAGAATTCCATAAAGGAAAAACCACCAAAGAATGATCTCAATTACAAAGCACAAATAATAAGACTCAGCTAAAAAATATGTACAGATGATTAGTCACGAAGGTAGATCATCTTATTCATTTACGATGCACTACTGCTGACCATACAGAGTCTGACCCACACATGATCAATACGTACTATCCTCGCTGAACAACACAAGATAAAACCTACACAATATCAGTATGCGCTGACCCACACAGGATCGTTGATCGCTGACTTACCAAGGATCTGACCCACATAGGATCAGTATGCGCTGACCCACACTAGATCGTCCAGTGTTAACTGACATAGGATCTGTCCAACCTAGGATCTGTTTGCACTGACCTTCATAGGATCCCTGAGTGCTGACACAGACATGATTTGACCCACATGGGATCCATATGCGCTGACCTTCAAAGGATCCCTGAGCACTGACACAGACAAGATTTGACCCACATAGGATTGGTATGCGCTGACCGACACAGGATTATCGAGCTCAGACATACATATGATCTAACCCAAACAAGATCAATATGTGCTAACCCACATAGGATTTCTCGGTACAAACCTCTGTATGATCTATCTATAACCTCCGCCTCATTTCTATCCACTAGATTCCCGCTCATACTACGCTTGATTTTGGTAGAACCACTCCTCAGACCATCGATCTTATTTAAACTGGAACGAATTCCCAAGAAGAAGTTACTCGATGATCTGTCACGTAATAAGGATTTCAACGTAATATACGGTGCATCAAATGGACGTCCAGTATTTATGTTATTGACATTTTAGTGCCAAGAGTCTGGTTGGATTCTAGGTCAATCCAACCCGGACAAACTCCATAATTCTACAAAACATTTATGGAGTATCTCAAAATTATTGGCTCTATCCAAGGACCCGAACACAACAAAATAGATTGTCAAACGGACGTCCGATTCACAAGATAAGACAAATTAATAATTTTTGTGTGAGGGCTGACCTGACCCTGTCTGGGTTGGTCCCAGCCCGGTTGGGCGGGGCCACAGTGTGTCGGCCCGGCCCAGCTAGTCTGCGCCATTCGGGCCTAATTCACTGGGCCGTAGAACGGGCCTGCCCATCGGGCAACACAACCCGACTTGCTGGCGTGCCCCATGTGGGGCACATCTTCCGCATACCGAATATCTCAAAGAATCTATTCAATTCCCTGATTGGTGGTTCCTTGTGGTGCAACTTTATCGCATGCGGGGCCTGTAGGGAGGTGGTCACGGTATTCAACCCCATCGCAGCCACAAATCGGTGGCCCATCAACGCAGTGTGTGACGGTGTGCTGCCTCCGCCTTCGCGGCTGGTCGAGGGCCACCTGCCTTCTGTAGCCATAGAGGTATGATTTTGAGGTTCCCCTTCCCTGTGGCGTGTGATGGTGCACCGCCTGCTGCCGCCACGGCTGGCCGATTCTGTCCACTTTCATCACCCACCGTCTCCACCGTGACGTTTCCATGCAGGCGGATTTTCTGCGGGGCTGCAGCGATGCTCTGGATCTGCATTTTCACTCCCACCTACGCCTATGGTCTCATGGGATGTTGCCAACATAGCGTGACCTGGTCGTGCATGTTTCTATCAAAATTGAGGAAGCTTGTCCTAGAAGAACGCAACATAAACAAAGCGGTAGAGGGTTTGGGACTTGTTTGTTCGGCCCACACCCTCCTCAAAAATTATTATAACAATTGGGAGAATATTTTTATTTTACTAAAGAATAAATAAACTCATTTTAAACACATACCCTACCTCGATATACGTTGGAGGTGTCACGGTCCATTTTGGAAGGGGATTCCACATTTTATGGAGTTGTCAACATTCGTTGATCCCATATTGTTTCCACTCGATCATCTGTCCTCCATCAGTTGATGTTGTAGAAGAACCTTTCTAGATATTCCTTACATGAAGAGTCTATGCCAACACCCCACCACATGATCTATTTAAATAGGAGGGGAATGGTGAGTAACACATTGATGAATTAATGAGTTTCATTAAATTAATTAATGAACCCCATTTAATTCATAATGGTGTAGTTACAAAATTTTTGAGTCAAGAAATTAATTGTTTTGACAAGTCACTGGCCCCCACCACTGCCCCTCATTGGCTAGAGGAAAAGAAATAAAGTAACTTGTTATGTTCTTTTATTATTTTCTATGTAATGTCCAAAAAACATACTTTTTATCTTGACCAACTGTGGTTGAAGTGAATCATCCCTTTAGGGAATCCCAGCGTTGCAGATTCAATGATGCCATCATATTTTTAATCAGATCACCGATTCAAAAGATATAAAATATCATTCATTCATTTACTGAAACTAAAATAATAAAGTTCATAAATTCATTCTGAGCACACCGGTCCTCTGAATCACGTGCCATAAATTTTTCCAGAGTCGTAATAATCAAAACTTTTTTAAAAAATTGACATGGAATTTTCAGGGACATTACATATAATATGTGTATTGTAACATATCAATGAATATTATTTTATTCGAAGAGGGAATAAATTTTCCACAAAAAATCTTGGTGTTACATGAAATATAAAAGCATATCGTAAGAATAATAAATAGACTTATTTCATACTTTTAGGAATATAAAAACATTACATATAACTCAATCATAATTTATATAACATATCTCGACAACTCATGGGTACTACACCTACTATAAGGGACACACCACCATCCCCGGTCTCAATCCTATACTTATAAGGGTTTGAGTTAACCCATATTCTTATAGTATATCATGCTCTTCGACCTAGTTCTCATCATTACATCATAAATATTTACCTGATGAATTGGAGGTAGATATAGGTGCCAGCCATTTTATATGAAATAATGGGCTCAACCGATGCTATTTAGGCCACCCCATCACATTAGTTGAAACGAGTTTACCTGAAGTTATCTCCTCAACCCCCATCATATAATTTTGAACAGACATAGCAGATGTTAACTAAGACACCCAATCATATAATATATAACAACATTACTAATCAATATCTGGGTTTCCCCATCTTATAATCAATGTAAGTGAACCACCACTGATTAAAACATAATGACATTCATATAATCATTAAAACAAAGTTAAATAATTATTATTTCATAACATGATTAAATCATTAAAATGAAATCGGTTTCATGTCAATATTCATTAAAAGTTCTCATCTTGTGAAAAGAAATTGTGTTTCATAAATATCTCTATAAAACATGTTTTTCAAATGCAAAATAAATGGCTTCTAAAAACATTATTCCATAAAAACATAATCTATTAATAGAAATAACATTAATGGTGTCCCTATATGATATTCTATGTAAAGCATAAACTATATCAATGGTTGTTATCTTAGATGGAGAAGGATTTTTACAAACCAGATGGAACATAACATTCTTTTGAAAAAAAAATTAATCATATAATATTTAAATTTTTTTTATATAAAATCACATTGAAAACATATAAGGGAGTCATTAAAAGTTATTTTTATACATTTCATGAGGGAAAAAACTATCCATCCTTAAATACACGTTTTTAAAAAATAACACTTTTTTGGAAAACCATTTTCTCATTAAATAGTATTGAGAACATATAAATGAAATTTTATAAACAATTTTTTTTATTAAAATAAATTTTCATTAATGATATTTCTAAAATAAAATTTTATAAACATTATTGATAGCATTGTATTCTTGAATAAAACATATTTCCACCAGAAAGAGTAATGAGGTCTAATTTTCATTAATCAATTATTAAGCATCATAAGTACCGAGGAGTGATAAAATGAAACTAACAAAGTAATATATAATTAATAAGAATAAGATGAGAAATTTTATCAGATTTATTAAGATATGGACCATAATATTTCATCAATGGAATAATAATCATAATCAATCTCAAAAAGTAATGAGATTGTTTGAATAAACAATTATCTCTTTGGTAAATTTAAATTATAATCCCTATGAAATAATATCATTAAATGTAACATAAAAAATCATGAAGACTATTATACTAATTATATAAAATCTCAAAGGTAATTATATACACCACATAGAAGAACATAGGTACATAAGAAGGAATGTATCTTAATGAAGGAAAATTTAGAAGAAATTTCATTACCAAATGGGTATTAATATATCCTTATACCCCATGAAAGAGAAATCATAAAACTTATATATAAATTCAAATAAATTTAATTATTTTAATCATAGAGTACATTAATGGGTAATATATACACCACACAAAATATATGACTTGTTAGTAAGGCATAAGTCTCACAGAAAAAAGTGAGATAAGAAAAACATTACTACATATGTAAATTTTGAATCATTATCAAAATGAAGAAATAAATTTCATTAAAAAGAAATTAATATAAATAAATAAATCAAATTAAATATATAACATTTCCTATGGTGGTTTATATATCACACAATAGAAGAGAGTGGTGAATATGTCATGTATATGATAGAAAGAGAAGGTTAGATGAAATTCCCTAACCTTGTGTATTGAATTTCATTGTACACATTCAAAACACTTATATAATAAGTATATGTTCATTATAAATCTACCAAATAAAACCAGTAATATATATAACACAACATATTATTCAATAATGACTTTATACTACCCATTTATTTAATTTAGATTTTGGCTAATCACTATATTGTATAGAGAACATTTTTAAAATTGTTATTCTTGATCATCCTACATTGACCATGATTTAATTATTTAATGAATGTAATAAATGAGTTATATAACATATATATTCAGTATATAAATATTTATAATAAATTATATAATAACTAAATATTCAATGTAATATAATTTTCATGGAGATTGTAGGACATACTTATGCGTGAACGTTGTTCAATTTAATTATCTAGTTGAAAAAATGAATGAAAATGAAATATATGTATATATATTATCAATATAGTAGAATTTTTATGTTATTTATTTCATATAATTTTATTATGCCCTTCTATAATTAATTCTATTTAATATGTGAATGAATCACATAATTTTGAAGATGCAATAGTCCCGATGTCCACAAATGGAGTTATTGTGTTTACAAAAAATTGATATAATGATGGTATGTATTATATAATCATTCTATAAGAATGAAAAATCCATGAAATCATAAAATTAATATAAAAATATATATTTTTATCATAATTTGCATCCATGAGAGTTTGTAAGGGAAAAACTAACAATATCATCTCACGAGGTGGTATATCACAGTACACAAGAACAATGTGTTGCTTACCAATTTGATGAAGTTCAAGGTAAGTGTAGGTAAAAACATTATAATAAGAAAATCCTTTTATATTGAGGATAATTATCATTGTATATATGTAGGTAATAAAAATATTTTATGTGGTGGATATTGAAGATTAAACAAATGGGCTTGAGGAATGATGTTACCTATTAATTGGGTAAATCTTCTTGGTTTACACAAAAGGGATTACTTGGATGTATTTCATACCATAGAAAATATTCCTGGTCAAAGCTAGGTATTTTTGTTATACATATTTGTAGGGTATGGTATAGATAATGTATTTGGGAGGTATAAGGAAGTGAGATGGTTGATTTCCCTTTTATAGAGGACGAGGAGTGTAACTCTTTGTAAATATAAGAAGATGAACACTATTTAGAGTTTTCCATTAAATAATGTTCGTAAAATTAATTTTTAAATTTAATACAAGGGTTAGTTGGTAAAAAAAATTCTAATTAATCTCTTAAGGACATGTTTTAGGTCATTTTTCCTCTTATTATTAAGGATTAACCTTTAAGTCATCTTGTATTTACCATGATCACAATAAATAATTTTGATTACATTCACAAATCTTTTAAGTCAAAAAATAAATTGACCTCATTAGAAATTATAAATTATTATGATTCCAAATATGGGATCTATTTTAGAAATATAAAACCACATAAGTGGATGAAATTATTTTAATAATAATCCTATATTGATTTTTACATAACATGTTTTTAAAAAAATGGAAAAAATCTTTCTATGTTTTTATACCAAAATTTAATGTAAAATTTAATAAATTACATTTATAGGTTAAAAATATATAAAATTTAATTAATTATAAATAATGATAAATTTGAAAAATTGTTTATCCATATAAATAAAAAGGATGATAAATCAAATTTGAATTAAAATTTATTGTTATTTCATTATTCATCAAAAAATGAAAATCCTCAAAAAATACAAAAAGTCACCAAAACTAAATTTTTATATTCCTAATTAAAAAAATAAGGAAATGTTTTCAATAATTATATATATACGTTTCCAAAATTATATTTCAAGTGGGTTCTCAATAAAATGAAATAAAATAATCATTTCTAAAATTACCTCCTTTATATATAATAGTATTTATTATTATATTATTTCTATCAAATATATTGGATAAGTTTCAAAAATATTTATGTAATATATATAAAATTCATTAAAAACAGAAATCAAAAGTGGTCTGTTTAATTTATTACTAAAAAACATGTATTTACATAAAAAATAATTCTCTTTGAAAATGAATGATATTAATTTCAAATATTACATACTTTAATTTATAAATAATTGATAACCAAATGACTGATTTGATATAAATTTTTAAATAATATTTTTCACTTAAATTAATATTATTATTAGCTTTAACCCATGTTTCTAGGTTGTACTTATAATAATATTTTCACAAAAAAATTAACAACAAATTTGTGTTTGTGAAAACTATGTCTTGTGTGTAACAAAAGTTATCAAAATTACTTATTGTTGGAACCATGGTCGTTTTATGCTAGAAATGGAGTATGGTTTGTGTTTCATGTCAATCCTCATTAGATGTTATGAATGTTTTCCAGGAAATTTTTCATACAGTTCAAGCAAACAACATGGGTTTCACGTGAAATATTGAAGGGTGTTTAGAAACTGGCGTGTAAATCTTGTTTTGGGATTTGTGCATTAAAATATTGAAAAGACGAAATGTACACTAAAGACATAGATGTGTGTGAATGATGTTGTTGAGAAATATAATCATATGCACCTAATGCAGTGTAAAAAGGGATTTTTGTGCTCAGAATGAATCTTACATGAATCAAAGAATATGTGTCTAGATCTTGCACTCATGATCATCAATGGACTATAAATATGAGGTTCCCCCATGGAAGTCATAAGAATTTTCCAACGAATATCCGGTTGTTAAGCCACACAAAATATTTGTGTGTGAACGATTGTAAGAGAGTAAATCTTCCACGCAAGGTGTTCCTTTAGTCTGAAAAGACCAAGTGAACCATTCTTTGTAGGTGTGTGAAAGATAAGGGTTTCTCAGAAAGTATGGGTTACATGAAAGTCATTATTCGTGAAAATTCCCAAATATTGTGTACTTGTTGAGGTATTGCATTCAAGTCTTCTATTATGATTCTGATAGGATATAGAATATTTGATTCAGTTGTTCAGTGCTTTCAAGTTCATCAATTCAAGACTTTGATGCAAGAAGGGTATCATACCAAATAGTGAAAAATATTTCAATGAAAATATATTGAAGAGACCTTCATGTTGATAAGGTGAGTTTGAATTCTCTCAAGGTAGTGAGCTAGGGGAGTCGATGGAAGTGATATGAGGGACGTAGTGAGCTACCCCTGATCCTTTTAAAGGTAGTGTCCCTAGCATAGAGCGACTATGACCAAATCTTGTAATCCAGAAACTCGTAACGATTCGTGGAGTTAGGTAAGATAAACACACTATTGGCGTATACTCCTTGGATGTAGTCCATTGCGGTGAACCAAGTTAAAGTGTTTTGTTATCTCCCTACCTTTAGTTGTTTGACAGATTTAAAATGTTCCTACCAACGTGGTAATAAGATTCACAACATTAAAAAAACATTACACCCTAATTCACCCTTCCTCTCAGGGTGTTTCAAAGCCCTTCATATAGCATTGTGTGTAATATATGACAAAGACAGTGTAGTGTGAAACAAAATATAATATATATCTTCATTGTAACATAAGACTAATTTTGTATTGTCTATAATGAAACAGAAACTTATTTAGTTCTGATAACAAAAATATATATTTAGTGGTGTGTGAAGTAAAAAATATCAAAAATATTTAAATTAAATATAATTTTTATAAAAACAATATGAAGGTGTTAAATTATAAACACAATAAATTTAATTTCATCAACAAAATTCATACATCTTCTCAGTAATTTAATACGCAAAAAAAATTTTATATAAACTAATATCGTAAAAATCAATACTAAAAAATCCTTTTAATAAAAAAATGTTGGAACCATATGGGTTACATTTTGTTACTCAAAACTAGGTTTCCACATTGGACTACATATGAAGAAAGGGGAAACATGAACATGAATGGGAAAACTAACTATCATGTTATGATGTAGATTGATAGAAAAAATGGATAAAATAATTTTCACAATCACAAATACTTGACTCAATGAATCTTGAAAAAGTTAATTGATAACATTAAAATGATGATCTATTGACAACATTTTATTCCAAAACCATTTTCCTAATATTTAATATTTTCCCAAGTAGACATACATTCCTGATTTCAAAACAATGTCATCTTTTTTTTGGATTGAACAACATCAACCTCATAAATTATTCCATGAAATGACGGTTAAATTTTCATTTTTTTAATAATTAGAAGGTCGTTTGATTAATAAATATAATGGTAGGTCATTCAATATATCATTTTCATAACAACATGTTTTGAAAATGTCATCAAATATGAATAAATCCTTATATAGTGAGATAATACATGAATATCTATAATTCCTTCTAATGTTTAACATAAATCAGTCCATAAATTTTGAACTTTTTATCCCTTATGATATAAAATTCATCATTTTCCCTTAAATAAGATATTATCTTATATAAAAATTATTTATATCAAAACATTTTTCAATCCTTATATCGATTTAAAATAAAATATGATTTTATTATTAAAAAATACTTGTATAGGGAGATATTCAAATGAAAAATCACAGAAAAATACGATTTTCAGAAGTCTTATTAATACCAAATCAATCACGAAATTCCCTAACTAAGGAGGAAGGGATGAGTGTGCCATAATTAAAATGATTCCCTGAATATATTGTGATTACATAAGATTACCCTTTTTATGTTTTAATTATAGGTTGTTGTAGATCATCATAAATATTATCCTTGTATTTGGGCATTTATTTTCATAGTTCTCTTACATATTGAACATGAAACACTGGAGTGTTGGTGGTTATATACATCACATTCTCTTCTACTCCATTATATTAAAAATTGAACTAATTTTATTTTCACATTAATGGACATTATGAACATATTTTCCACATTTACAGCATCCCAAATTAAATTCATGATATTCCGTTACTATTTCTTTCAACATTTTTTTTCACACATATACCTAAAACTAATTTCCACAATTTTTGTTTTTAAGAGACTAGATATTACTTTTCTTACAAAAACTAGAGGAATTCTGGGAATATCAAACTTACATTTCTAAATTTTTTTACACCGAATGAATTCATCATAAATACTAATGTATTTTATAGCCATGACCATTTAGATACATCATTTCTGGCCATCAAAGAATTTATTCGCTTTTATAATAGTTTTGATGATCAAACCAGAATCATACATTGAAAGTCTTGTGAAATTAGCTTCTTATGTACTAATATATTCACCCTCCTTTTTCCTTATCTCAATTAATTATATTTATAAATTATTTCATATAATAAAATCAAATCGCATAATAAAAATATCACATTTAACTATTCTGATCGCAAATATTCAATTCTTATTTATACCCTCGTGTTCATAAAAATAGTCATCTACTGATCAGCTTCAACATTCAAATGATATGTATCCAAGATGAATTTTTCATTCATTGGGAACTAAAAAATGAAAAATATATTTTCAATGGTACTGATCCATTGTCCAGAAGCTACAGGAATTGAGGAACCATGAAAATAATTTGGGAATTTCTTCATAAAGTACTCACCAGGACATTATTTCCTCCTTTCTCATGAAAAGAAGTTAGACGTTGTTACATTTTTTCATTACGTGAGAATTATTTTTCTATGATTTTAAATACCATATAGTTTTATTTTTTAGGAGGACAATTCTTTCATAATCCAATTCATTCCACATCAACACGAAACCGTTAGGATCAACACAAAGATGAAATACATAAATTATATATTAAGTAAAAATTATCATTTTGGGGAATGACAGAATCCTGAAAAACAACATATAATATGTATAAATCATGATATGTTCCTTTTTAATATATAAAACCGTAGGTTATTTTATATTATTCATAGTAATCATATGTTTAAATATTTCATGGTAGTTCCTAAAGGGTTTCTAAATTACCAAAACATATCTCTTGGGAGGGTCATACTAGGTGTGTAGCAAAGCCTATTACAGTGTATCGATTACTAAAAAATATAGGCTCAATTAGATGTTTTCATGGTTATTACCCCTATGTACATATGTTCCAATGGAAAATCCACATATAGTATATTGACAAGGATGATTTTCTATGAAACCTCTCAATAAATCATTCACCAGCATCTGAGGAAATTTTTATAAACATTGACATATCCTTATACTTGTCATTATAAACATCCCGAGACATCATACTCAATTCACATGGAATCTTATATATAACATATCCATGAATATTTACTTCATTAAATATCAGTTTTTTAGTAATATGATAAAGTAATCCAAAATTATATGCAATAATCCATTTGGAAATCCATTAAATACTATTTTACCAATATTATGTCTCATTATAGGTGAAAGGTTAACAATGATTCAACTATGAGTTTTTATATAACATTATTGGATATCCTTTGATCTATATGATTGATCATAGACACATTCCATAGTATACTAAATTTCATATTAATGATATTATAACTACTCCAAGAATTGATATTCTTGATGACACTAATAATGTAATTTACACTTACCGCTTTTATATCTCTAATGATTATTTAATTTGGGAACCTTACCATAATGGAATGTTTAGACCCCAAACGATTCTACAAGAACTATTTAATGATTCCAATAACGATATTTCATGGATACATTTTTTTATAGGCATTGTATTAAACCCCTTTGATTCACTCTTATTTGGATAATTTCACACAACCTGGTTTCCACTGATAATTTTCATCAATATTTTGTTGTTCAACTATTCTCTAAATGCCACATATTAACTCAATATAGAGGGAACATAGACCACATTTTTATATTATTTTCTACTGATATTGTTCTTTTGGAGTATATTTTTAATCCCATAGATAACATATAGATTCTCTTGGACACAATTAGGCTTCAACTAATGTGCGGTGATGCTACGGATACCTCTCAATAGAATAAAAAATAATTTTTTTGGCAATTACTGAAATCCTACACATTATTTAGTATGAAATAAATTCATATATTCATACAAATAACTCATCAAAAAAATTCATCCCATGTGAGGATTTTTACTAATATAAATGGTGATGATTCAATCTAAAAGGGGAAATTACAAAACTCAATAAGAAATTTTAGCACCATATGATGATTAAGAGTTGAAGGGATCTTCTACTAGCCTCGTTATACAAGTTAATTATTCCAGAATCCTCTATCAGTTTGGATAATGTAAATTTTTTCAGTGCCTCAAAGGGTATCTCAGGGCCCTCAGACCACGAAGTAGTGTATGGAGACCTCAATGGGAATCCATGTGGTTTCTTCTAAGAAATATATCGATTTTCCTCTTTGTGGGAATTAAAAATGATGATTTTCATCACAAACGTTACCATTTCAACTAAATAAGGTTGGAATGTTATTTGGTTAGGAAGGGAATAAACCAAAATCTTGCATGATCTCCATAAAGGCATCATGCATCTTGATAGGATTCGTAGAACTTGATGGATGGATTGCATTCAATTACTTTTGGAGATCAACCATATTATCACACATACATTTCAAGAAGAAAACATGTTTTCAAATAGGGTTTTTAACAAAGGAGTCAAATATGAAATATCCTCGTTGGATGAAACTACTTCAAACATGATCCCCCTTTATGAAAAGGATTATAGAAAAAATACCGCATTACGAATTTTGTGACATTTTTTTATAGACTTTTTCCCTATATTTTCTCCAAGGAACCACCTTTTAAAAAATTATAAACATCCCTAAACATATCCATATCAATATCTCAAGGGATATCACTAATTTTTTTTCATTCATCATCATCATATTTATTTATTTATTGGGATGAGTGGGAGCACAAGGCAATGCGTACAAACTAGAAGGACCTAGGGGTGAAATAAATGCAATCTGAGGGCATCCCCACTCATGAGGTTTACCCCTTCTAATTTAAATTGTGTTAAATCATTAATACAAGAGGTACTGTGAATGTGGTCCACAATTGAATCCATATGATCTACCACTATATTCCTATCACACAACATATGCTTCACCAATGTATCTAAGAGAATTATCCTACTTTTCCAGATGTAGTAAGAGATAGACCAATGTATAGGGCATGTGCATTTTAGTATGTTGAGGAGAATGAGGGAGTCAGTTTCAGCTTCAGCGATGAAAATTCATCCTACTAGAAGAGTGAAATGTCTTAAAGGGGGGTGAGGGATTCCACCTAGATGGAGGTGCCCTTTCCTAAGAAAAATGAGATGGAATACACAAAGGAGAACCTGGCATCAGGGAAAACCACCCCTCCCTTGATGATCCCATTATAAGAACAACAATCCATGTTGAGCGTCAAACTGTATGAAGGGGGATGATACCAGACACAATTTCTATGAGGGACAAAATCAGGGAGATAATGGAAAAGCAGTTGTAGACACTAGATCGAGGGTGCTTTGTTCCATCCCTAAATATTTCAGATTTTTTCATGAAGAAGGTAGAAGATGCAGGAAATGATTGCATGTACATAGGAGATGATCCATTAAAATCATTCTTTATTCATCGCTTTCTAAATACACCATGCACATTCATGAAAATTGATAGCCATGGCTGTCCGTTCCACTCCCTTATCACCCGAACACTAAAAACAACAGTTGAAGAAAGGTACATCATTTGAATCCCAGTTGTGAACAATAGTGAACACAATAATGTTATACCATACCTCTAGGGACCATACCCCATCATATGATATTATTCTCTATACTTTCCTCTTTGTGATCTTCATGTTGTGAGTAGTGGGAAATAGTCAGAAAACCACATTTTTTGATATTGTTGTCTGTGGAAAGTGTACAATTCCTTAGCCTCTATGTAAGAATGTTGAATTTTGATGGGATTCGAATTATCCATATAATATTGTTCTATTGATCATGTTGGGCTAGGGGGAATGAGGATGCTATGATAGATTTTAGAAGACAAATATCCCGATTGAGATGGGGTGAAGACGCCCTTGTATGCTTCTATATTGATGTCAATGAGATGAAACGTTTCTTGTTGATCCATTTCGAGTACATCCATAATAAAGGATATGAATTTTATGGATTCATCAAATGAAATATTATATTCAGGGTACCTCGGGAAGCCAAAAATAGTTCCCAACAATTTGACATGCCTAAAAGGCACATCCCCCTCTCCAATGACTTACCCAACGTGGGGAAGAATAGAATAAAATAAAGGTTGTAGAGTATGAATGAAAAGAGACCAGGGCCCTTCATCCTACAGTGATCCACCTAGGAAATTACAGCCCACGATTTGACCCTATATGTTTCGACATCATGAAGATCCCATTCCATATTGGAATGCATGAAAAGGATAGTATCAGTGAGACTGCAAACGTTAATGTAACCCCTATGAACAGGTCTCACAATCCTCCAAAAAGAAAGCCATAACTATTTTCCTTCAGCCCATACATCCCATATGAATCATTCCCTGACCTTGACAATATTCTTGATAACACTTTTGGGAACTTTGAGAGATGAGAGGGAATGGACTAAGATAGAAATAAGAACAAGATTAACCCTAGAAAGGGGAACTCTGAATGACAGGTATCTATTTTTCCAGTTAAGGATCTTATCCGAGATGCATCTCACAATGTGTTCAAAATCCCTGACATGAAGGCATATCGGGGAGATGGGCCCCCCAGGTAGATCATCAAACTTCACCCTCTTTCAATTCCTAGAATATTGTAAATGGAAACAATCCTATTAGAAGAACATTTTTTGGATATGTACATGTTTCTCTTGATATTGTTGATGAATTGATCTCTCTAGTGGATATAGTCCTCAATGACATTGATGATACCACAAATAGGCCATCTATTTGCATTCATGATGATCATTTTATCATCATTGAACATAATATGGGAGATAGAGGGTGGAGTTACCTCACAATTTGTATGGAAGTATCATACCATTGAAATTTTTTTTGGGAATGATGTGGAATAGGATTTCATGAGTAGGGACAAAGGGGATCGGGGGTAGGGGGTCTCCCTACCTAAGGCCCTAAACAACCTTCAAAAATATTTGACATTTCCCCTGGGAATACACTTCCAACTAAGAATAACTATATCAACGAATGATGAGATCAATCGAGAAAAGACAGTAGTTGATACCTAAGATGAGCAAGTTGATAAAACCCCATTATTATTTATCATAAGATTTTATCATGTCCAGTTTAATGACTAGATTTGAGCCATGGGCGTTGGTGTTGATATCTCCGACCATCTGCTGGGCCACAACAATAACCCCTTGGATAGAGCATCCTTTCACAGAACTGTGTTTTAATAAATATCTCCATCGAGGGATATGTGGTTATAGTCATGAGTTAATGATGGTTGCATGGATTTTTTATGGAATGTTTTACATACTTACTGGGAGATAAGGAATCATTGTAAATGGGTTATTGATTTTGGAGATAAGAACCACAATTTTGGTAGTCTCCACTCTTGAGAGAGGCCCTCTACTTAAATGGTCTTGAATCATAATGTTATTTTCATGTTTAACAACCTCCCCTACATCTTTATAGAAGTAGCATGGAAATCCATCTGGGCCTGGAGTGATTTCCATCTTGAGGTGAATGATCACCTCAAAGATGTTCACATCCATTGGAAGGGCCTCAAACATCTCATTGTCCTCGAGGGACACCTAGATTGATATGTATTGAATGAAATCAAGTTCCTCCCCCGAGTATCCTTCAGGTATGCGAGGGTTGGGACCTCTGAGAAGGTCTCTGAAGAAAGATAGGGTGAGGCTCCCCACCACCTCCCAGTCATTGGAGTACGTCCCGTATTCCATTAGAATGTTAGGTTGGATCATGTGCTTCTTGTCCTTAATGCATGCATGAATAAAGAAAATGTTCCTATAACCCTAATCAATCCATATGACCTTCGAGTACTCCCTCACCACTCGTTCCTGGTAGAGCAACATATATGCAAAGATGTAATTCTTCCTAGATAAATCTTCGAACACAACTTCCCCCAATTTCCCTCAATTCTCTATTCGAGATGATAAATATCCTACATTACGCCTCAATGTACCCATCACTCTCATAGAATGATTTATACTAGTCTACAAGCTGACTCCCGAGTCTTTTGAGTTTGTTGTGAAAGGAATTCCACATCCTCCCCTGAACAAGAACACACCAAGAATCTCTAACCACATAATTAATGCTCAGAAGATTGGTCCAATGGTGATAGTATCTCAGAGACACAGGAGTCAATTTCCTTGTCGAGATATAAACAAGGAGAGAGGAGTGGTTAGAGAGATCATGCATAAGGTGTATGACATTCATGTTGGGGTACTATGAAATGGAATACATGTGGCCCAATCACTAGTCCAGACAATTGTAGGAGTGTCGAGACCCACAATGGTTGTTGCACCAAGTGAACAGGTCTGCAATGTAACTGTGGTCTGAGAGGTCATTAGAATCCATGAATCTGATAAAGGACAAGTTCAAATTCATTGGGAAGGGGACTCGTATCATCATTTTATCAGTGTCACCAAAAACATTCCAATCCCCTCTCAAGATACAGAGACATTTCCCTGGATCAAAATTGGAGATATCTTTCCAATGGGTCTCGTGTTGTTGTTAGTCACATCCCCCATAAATGAAGAAGACAAAAATAGCTTCTTTATCGTAAGAGAACTTGGTGGTGATGTGTTGGTCACCCACCCATAATAGATCAACCAATATATTTTGATTCCTAAAGAAAAATATATGCTAGTTGTCATGCTCTACATGCATGAACCTATACATGGTTACTATTATAGAGAAATAAAAAATACTGGAAGGGTTTTGTCAGTGCTCAATTATTGAAATGGGTTTTGTTGTTGGGGGTGATGATAGAGAAAGTAAGGGAACCTTTACAGGTTGGGGGACACCATGCTTCATCTCATCCTGAAGGTAAGAGGAGTTTCATTCCATTCAAGATCTCATACAGGGGATGTGTCATCACAAAGAGGGGATGGGATGGGAGATGGAAGTAGTAGAGGGACAAGTGGGGCACCAGAAGGAGGAAGAGGGAGGGGTAGGAGAAATGAGTAGGAACAATATAATAAGGGAATCGGTAAGAGGGAAAGGCTATATAGAGGGGCAAGAAAGACCCATCCATTAACCCCTTTAGTATAGACTACTGTTTGGGGAGGGGAAAAGGCACCTGGGGGAGCCTCAGGGGAGGCTAGGAAAACTATTAAACAACCCTAAAAGGGGTTGGAAGAGGGGATTAGAGTGGTATGAAGATTCTCCATGGATGTTCTGGAAGGGGATCAAGGCCCCCATTAGATATGGGGGATGCCTTTGGCAGGATGATCTAAGGATATCCTAAGGGGATGACCTAGGAATAGGGATCGGGGCATCCACCGTTGGATTGACATACAGAGCATTAGGGAAAACGGAGGATAGTACCTAGGCAGTGCGAGCAGGCGTTGATCGCTGAGGACGGTTGTTACTTCCCAAGTGGATTTTCCTACAAACCTAAAAAAGGTTCCCTTATATGAAAAACAAATAACATGACTTCATATATACTGGTTAGAGAATAGGCTACGACCAACTGAAGGAGTAATTTACTCGTAGAGAGATGAGGTCAAGAGGATGGCATGAAATGTCCATTTCAACAAAAATCCTGGCCTCAAAGCATCAGGGAAGATCCATGTATGAGAATCAGAGAAAAGAAATTCCCTAGCGAGTAACCTATGCCCTTGAGGAATCCACAATTTTGTAAGGGAAGCATGATCCAAGGGAGGATGAGCCACACCATAGAAAAGGGGCATTGCTTCCCCTTATGCACATCTAGAAACCATCAGGCTACTACGAAACTCCATCTACTCAAGGACCTTGAGGCCCGACACCACTCCTGGAAAAAATTAGCTTCTGAAATAGGAAACACAAGGAAGGTATTGCAGGGATGGCTGAGTTCTTCGGTAGGGATGATAGGCCCTACAAACCTACCTTACGCTGAAAAATCTATATTAGAGGCTTCGATGCCCCATACCAGTCCACAAGCATCCAATGGAGTTTGGCCACCACCTTCGAAAAGGTAGACACATGAACATACACCATCATGGACTTTCCCTTTTGTAATCTAACATAAAACCATTCTTCAAAACCTAGGAAAAGTAATCAAAAGAAATGGGTGAGATTGAATGCTCTGTATGGGTAAATAATGGAAACATGCATGATTAAATGAACATAAGGGTATCAGAACATGAGTATGTCATTTTATGATCACACCCAACATATTAGAGATCATATTCATGAGACATTTCATAAGTACTGTAAGTTAATAATAAATTATCCATATGATAACAAATAACAGTAACCACGGAAGAACATCATAGGAAAAAAACATATACTTGTGGAATAATTTTAAGAACATATAAACATTCCAAATAAGTCATTGATTATTTCCAAAATATATCAAGGAACATCATTGGGACTACACCTATTGGGCATGAAAAACTAACATCCCCCATCACAGTCCTTTCCTTATAAGGGTTCATGTTTGGACTTTTTCCCATATCATATCAATCCCATCAAATTGATTCCCATCATTATATCATATATCATTACCCAATTCATTTAAGGTATAAAGTTCCCACCCCCCATGCACGTTATAATGGGATCACGCGATGTTATTTGGACAACCCCATTATATAGGTTTTTATAGGAATACATGGTCCTATATAGGCCACCTCGTCATATAATCTATAATGGGATTACCCGACACTATCTGTGCCACCCCATTATATAATCTATAACAGGTTTACCTGATGCTATATGTGATACCCCATTATATAAGACATTGCAATGAACCCAAACACGAATAAAGAACAATGTTATAGTATACAATCATAAATATACATTTAAAAAATTACTCTATCATTACATGATAACCAGATAAGAATTAAATGGGTTTCATGCAATTCCCCTTGAGACATGGGAATCCCATCGAAAGAAGATTAGTTTAAAAAAAATACTATTTGAAACATGTTTTCCTAATGGAAAATTAATTGGATCCATAGAAATCATTCCATCAAAACAAAAAACATTAATAGAAATAATATTAATGGTATTCTTATATCATTTCACTAGTAAATATGAAATTATATAAATGTATGATTTCTTTTATAGAGAAGTATTTTGAAAGACCAGTTGGAATATAAAATTGCTTTCAAATAAATGTTTTTAAAATATATAACATTATAAAATTATTCACTTTTCAAATCAAATTGAAGAAATATAAATTAATAATTGAAAATTATTTAAAACTTTTCTTTATGAAAATATCCTTTCCCCTTGAAAAGATATTTTTAAATTCATAAAACATGTTTTCAATAATTTTTATTTGAATTCGGAATTGAAATACTATAATGGAAAATTTGAAAACCATAAAATATTTTAAAATAGTTTTTCCATTAAAATTACCTTATTATGATATTTTAATAACATTATTATATACATAGTTAAAAACATGGTTTTTTTGAACAAAAATGTTTTTGACTGAATAGGTAAATGTGGTTAAATTTTCTATAAAACAATTCCTAACTATATTAACTAACAATGTGTGAATAAATAATAATAACTCATGAATAAATCCTGAATAACTAGAGGATAGGAAAATTCATCATCATTATTGATACATGTACAATAAAATTTCATAAATATAGAATAATCATAAATAGTCCTGATAAATAATTAGATTGTTTTTAATAAACTCTAATCAATTTGGTAACATTGAATTGTAATCACCATGAATAGATTACAATACATAGAACATAAAAATTCCAATTAGAATTATTATGATTATATAAAACCTCAATGGTATGTATATACACCACATATAAAAACATTGGACCACAACCTGAAATGTATCTCAAAAAGGAAAAATAAAAAAAACTGACTCTACAGATTGGGTAACTTTTGACCCATAAACCCGATGAAAGATATGTAATAAAATGGATATATAAATAAAGATATATTTAATTATTATATTCATAGAGTACATTGAATGGATTTATATAAACCACACAATGTAATTTGGTTGTGAATAAGGCATAATTATCATAAAATCAAAAGTGAGGGAAGAAATACCATACCATGTGAGTACTTTTAAAACATGATACTCATGAAATAATAACATATATTAAATTACTTTATATTATTTAATAATTTAAATTATTGATATAACAAGTAATAGGGTACTACATACACCCAAATGAAGAACTGGGAGGTGAATATGGCATGTATCTCATGGAAATAAAAAGTGAGATTAAACTTTTATACCATTGGTTTTGAAATTCATTGTCCATGATCAAACCTCCTATATAATAAGATTAGGTTTACTATATATAAAACATATAACCATATTAAAATATATCAAACCATGTATGATTCATTTTTTGGCATTATATTATAATTTATTAACAATTCCATGTTAAAGAGTCGTTTTAGGTAATACCTGCATTGTTTACCACATGGTTTTTAATTTTAATTCTTGATCCTATTACCAAGATCATTGTTTTCTTATATACAGACTATAAAACATGATTTATATATCATATATTTATATATTTATATATATAATACTATATATATGTTTTAAATATGGAATATAATACATCATTTATTTAGACGGTATGTCGTACATATACATTAAAACTATTTTGACTTTCTTATAGTATTGAAATAAAGAATGTAAATGTTATATATATATATATTATAATTATAGAATAATTTTTATTTCATATATAATTTTTATTTTCACTGTACATATCCTTAATTAATTCAATGTAATGTTTGAACGAATCACATCTCATTGTTGAAGCGGTATTCCGTATAACCAAAAACAATGTAATTTTGTTTACAAGAAAATGGAAAGCATAAAGATATGTTTTATTTAATGATTCTAGAAAATAATGAAATCATATTTATCTTATATATCATGAAAAAATATATTTTAAATTATAATCACAATCAATTAGATATGTTAATGGAAAAAATGAATAACATCGTCTCGTGAGGAGGTAGTAATCCATATATTAATTTTTTTAGTTCGAAACAAATTAGATGGAAGTGTGTTTATGTGATGGTATAAAAATTATAATAAAAGAATATATGTATATTGATAATAATTTTTTTATATAATAATGGAATTCATATACTTCAGGTGATGGAGAATGAAATTAAAACAATTGATATTGAGGAATGATGTTTCCCCTTCTTTTGCTAAATCCTATTACATTGCCCCGAAGGGATTCCATGGATGGATTTCATCCCAATGATTAGCATATACATTAAAGGTATGGATTTTCAGATTACATTTATGCTGGTTTTTTGATCCATTGTGTCTTCTGAGGTGTTAGTAAGTGAGGGGGGAGGGGGTGCGTTCCATTTTATAGAGGAAGAGTGACATTCTAGTAAATATTGAAAGGTAAAGAACATGATCCATACACCATACATAATGTACCCCCAATAATAGTTTAAATTATTTTATATAGTGTTTTTGTTATAATTATTTCATCCCAATGGATTTTGGATATTGTTTATGTCATTTGGACTCTTATGATTAACGTTAATCGATTAAGTAATAATTTTTTACCTTAATAATTATTAAGAAATTTATATTGATTTTCTAATAATGTTGGTAAAAATTAATATTAACATATTATAAATTAGAAAATATTCTATTTCAAAATATTCAATACATTTTTCAATATTATAATCTCGAATGTGGTGGAAATTAATTTCGAGTTAATCCAATAAAAGGGACGACAATACAAGGTTTTAATGTAAAAAATGATAAAAAGTATGATGTATTTTTATAATATAATTCATTTGGAAATTATTTTCATTTATATATATTATTTTAACTGATACAAAATTGATACAATTATATTTTAAACACAATTTAAAACTTCATTTAACTATATAAATAAATAATATAAAAGAATAATTTTGAATTAAAAGTCAATTTTCGTAACTATTTATCAAAAAACGAATCTTCTGAGAAAAATAACCAAAAATGCATCCAAATAAAAGTTTGATATCAGTCGTTAAAAAAAGAATCTTATTTATAAAAATTATAATAAAAAATATTCAAAAATTAGTTTCAAAATGGGTTCTCCATTAAGAGGCATTAAGATTATATTTTATAAAAATACCTCTTTTTTATATAATAAAATTTATTCTTATATTGTTCTTATAAAATAGATTAGATGAGTGTCAGAAAAATAATTTATATATATATATATATATTTCATGGAAGCCACACATCAAAACTGGTTAGATTAATTTATTGATGTATAACATTTTTGTACATAGGAAAATATTTTTCCGGGAAATGGATTTTCATTATATTCAAATAGTTCATACATAAATTTATAACAAATTGATAGCCAAAGGGATCATTTTATATATATTTATAAATATTATTTTCATACATTAGTTAATAATATTCATAAAATCCATTTCTATATTTATGTGGTAACTATAATAATATTTAAAAGATGTATTAATATCACAATGTAGTTGGGTAAAACATGGTATTTCATGTCACACCTGTTATCAAAGGAACTTGAAATTGAGTGTAAAAAATCATCTGAAATAGTGTTTCATTTACATCAAGCTAATATATTTATTTTTTGTAATGTAATATTATTTTGGTGTTGCGTATAATGAAATCTAAACAAGGTGATTCCGTATAAAAAAATATAATCACTGTTGATTGAAATGAAAAAAATAAAAATGATTTAAATTAATTAAATTTTTTTAACATAATATCATGGTGAAAAAATGTGAATATTAGTTTATGTATTGTATATTTTTTTGTTAACCTAAAAAAACTCACAACTATTATTATGTTTTTAATGGTTTAATAGATTTTCATTCCATTTTATGTCTTACTAAGGATTATATGATCACCCTATATTTTTTAATAAATTTTATTGTTCATAGAGAGTATTTGAAATTATATTGATTCATTAATCCAATTATGATATTTTCTCAAGATCAAAGTACATGTATCATAAAAATTTTAGTTTAGTGGAAAAGACATTTTTTGGTGGAAAAAATGGGTTCATTATATATGGAATTTATTTTTATTATCAAAATCAGTATACATGAAACCTATGAGGAATTTATGTGTTTTAATATTTTATATAAATAATTTTAATATATATTTGTTATTTTTGGTTCTTTATATTGGATACTATATAGTGGTTTAAACAACATTAGAGTTTTGAATTATATAATTTGAGAATAATTTTTATGTTTTAGGTACAACAATATTATAAATATTTTATATGTGATCATATTTTAAAAGACATAGATACCCATATTGGCTAGAATATGATTGGTTTTTAGATTATTAAAAATATTTTGGGGGAAATTTATCTATTTCTATGAATAAGACACAATTAGGACATAGATATCCAATAACGCCCAGAACCTAGTGGTCTAGAGTTGGTGGTTAAATTATTACATTTCCATCAGATAAATTGAATCACACACTGATTGACCAAAAAAATCATTTATTTTAGTATACTATATACTAACATGAATTAGAAATTTCATTTTAAACATCAAATAATACTTGAATTTTATTTGATAATATTGTTATTTACTTTAGTGTATCCTTATATATCAATCACACAAAACTCTCCCAATAATGGGGAGTATTTGGAAGCAAGAAATGGGTGAGCTCAAATTGTAAAGGGTATGCATACAATTTAATATATGAATAAATATGAAATAAATAATGAGGCATGATATATAACTAAAACATCTTCCATTTAATCAATAATTTGATCTTAATATGGATGTAATAAAATATTATCAAATAATTCCATATAAATAAAAAAATTAGAAAAATTATTAACTATGAATATTCTAATAATTGAGTAATCTGATAGAATATCAATATTTTTTTCAAAATAATGGAATTCATAATGAGGGACATCATAAACGTACCACCAATGACTCATACAAGGCATCTTACATTCATGGGAAGGACTTAGAAAATACCCAAAATAATTTTGTCTCATGAGATATACTAATGCATTGAGTGGATAAATAGGGCCCTTCCAATCACATAATAAGTTGAATGAAATATTTATATGATAGGGTGAAACTTAATCAACATAATAATTGGAATTAAAAAATAACATATGAAATGTATGTACTTACCCCAATCAAATGAACATAAAAAACAATATAGTGTAATATAGTTAATGGTAAAAAATTAGCACAACCCCATTGATATTGATCACAAAACACCACAATAAATAATAAGGACGATATTAATAAATCAAATCACATGTGTATCAATGAAACATTAAAGGGTTTATGTCCTTATCGAATAAAAATGTTTTAAAAAAATTTGTTTAAAATTTACTTTACATTTTGGAAATAAATTTTAAAACTAAATGTTCAAAAACATATTCAAATTTGTTTTAATTTAAAATAACCAATGATAACTTCTAAACTATGTTTTAAAAACATATGTGGTATTGATGCGGGGCTATTTTATATTTGTAGTACATATTAGTGAAGTGTTTCCTTCCAAATACTTGGTAAAATACAAACAAGTATTTTTCTAAAAACGAAAACATGATTCATTGATTTTTTTGATGAAATATATATAAAATTTCAATAATAATTAATTTTAAAAATGGTAAAAATTATTTTGAATACTTTTTTTGAAAGAAATTAATTTAATGAAAAAATATGTTCGTTCGAAACAAGAAACAAAGTGTTATACTCTTAAACTCATTTTGTAAAAAAGTATAAGTACCAATGTAAAAAATATTAGTAACATTGCATGAAAATGTTCATTAATTAATAGTGTATTTGAATATATAATGATATAAATATGGAAATATAATATAATTCTTATATAGAAAACATAAACATGAACAATGTTAAATATTGATAAAATTGTGAAATGGACCATTACCACATTCTAATTAGTTGAATCATATGCCTTATAAAATAAGAACATTTAAAAAAATCTATATCATAATAAAAAGTAAATTTATTACATAACATAAAAAAAGGCTGATATATAATTTATTTAAAAACATTATCGGTGCATATAGTCAAATATTCCATAATGAAAAAGAAATTGATATGAAGTCCCATACAGAGATAAATTCATTGAAATGATAGTTAATTAAATAACTCAATTATGTTTATAAACGATAAATCAACATAAAAAATATAAATAAAATATATGATAATCAAAATTCATTTCACACATAATCATGTCATGAAAAAAATCAGTGATGTATACGTTTTAACCAATGAACGGAAATATAGTTTTGAAATCCCTTTGCTAGTGTTAGAATTGATTAAAAAATGTTCATAACTCTTGTATAATGGATTTAAAAATGTCATTAATTTGTACCAAAACCATATTAATGTTTATAAAATATTATATATTCCTTGTATAACATCTTACCATGCATTAATTAATAATATTTCATTATTTCCGCTGTTTCGTTTGTCGATTGCCTTGTTTTCTCTTGCTCATTTTTTCATTATATTTTTGAAAATCATGCATTGGATACAGAAATATAATATCAAAAATTAAATTAATGTTATAAAAATATTATTTAATCTTTAAATAAGTTTTTATAACCATTCTTTAATGATAAAAATACAAGATGAATCAGATCACATTGTGGTGGCTGTAAGCCATACGTAGTCACAAATGATGATGTCACTTCTCTATGGTGGAAAGGGAGGGTACATTTAGGGTGTATTAAATTTCCAGAATAAATTTCATATAATAAAATTCAGATATATTTATTATTTACTTCTTTATAAATATCCAGGTTTTATTGGGTGATATAAAATTACACCGCTACATAGAGATTGTATGTTGTATGAAAACATGTGTTCTACATTCATTTTTTATTGGATGGGTAAAATGATGAATGTGGTTATTATATTATCATAATACAATCTAAGAATATATATGATATTTTTGTTATTAATTTATTAAAGAATAAACAAATAAATAAGATTTTGTAAAAGAAAAAAAATGAAATAGTTTGTATAGGCGATTACCTTTTCTTAAAGAATCCTCCGTTGGATCTCCTCATAGGGACACTAGGGTTGGTCTTTTTTGAGAAACAGAACCCCCAAAAAATAGGTAAGGAATTTGGGAAGATAAATTTGATGTTTTGGGTCGATCTAGATGGTGTGGATAAGTTAGTGGGGAATACAATTAGTTAAAATTATAGGGGGGGTTTAGTGATTAAATAACGACTATATATTATTTATAGCTAAATAGTTTTTCGTGGGACTAATTCAAATTAATTTGGTCAACAATTAATGTTTTATTTTTTTGGTATCATTAAATAAATAAACCACCCATTTTATTTGTATGTTTTTAGAATTTTCAGGCCTTTAACTTTTATGTTTATCCTCTAATATTATTTTACCCGCACTACGAAAAACCATTTTTTATCATGGTTTCTTTTATATGGTTAAAAATCAAGAAGAAATTATTACCCAATTTTTACATCCTTTTACAAAATATAAAATTCTTTTTAAAAATTACTAACTTATATTTTATAGCATTAAAATTGAAATTAAACTAGAGAAAATGAATATCTTTTTTCAGAAAAGAACAATAATTAAATAAAAACTAATTCTATATTAAATTAAATTATAAAAACAATACTAATAAACATAACTAGATGATTTTAAATTATATTTAACAAATAAAAATTTAAATCAAATAAAAACCAATTTAGAGCCTATAAATGACATATTTATTTTATAAAAACCATTATTTTTCAATAATCATTGAAAAAAATTATATCAATAATTTTTATAAACATCACCTTAAAATAATTTTAATACTATGATTTAGAAAATGAAGATAATTTAATGAAATATATTTTTAAAATATTCCAAAAAATATATTTATTTATTTTCTAATAGAATGAAAAAATATATATTTTTGAAGAAAAATATTTATTTGAATAAAAAAATGCTTTTACTAAAAATTATGTGTTTTCATTTTGAGAATAAATAAATTTTCACTATCCAATAAACTCATATATATTTCTTAATATATTTAATCATATTCACACACAAAAATTTAATCACTAGTTTATACTGGTCATTTTATAATAGCAATATTTTGGAGTTTATTAACATACTGTGTCCCATTCAATTTATAATATTGAATGAATTGAATTTATTTTTAAAGAGACATATAGTAGAGTTGTTGGATATTAAATTAACAACAAATTCAATAAATTGTATCCTCAAAATTTAATATTTAACATACAATAAATGGTCTAAATATGAAAATTTCATTGTGTGAATCCCACATTTTAGAAAGGGTGAATATTACTTCTTCTAAAAAATTGGGAATGAAAAAAATACACAGGTAAACATAGAATGAGGATTATGAATAGGAGAAAATCATAGAGAGGTGAATATATTGACAATGAAGAGAAATATAATAATCATTTTATGATGGATAATGATAGATAAAATTATCATGAAGAAGTTTAACATAAAAAAACCAAAAATATATGATTTGTTAAAAGTACACTAATTACCCAATAATAAAATTAAATAGATATATTTTCGGTTCTAATATCCTTCTCCCAGAGTTGATAAATTATTTTACTATAAACCAGCCAATAAATAAACCTAATTAATTTATTTCGATGTCATAAAAATATTCTTATAATTTGGTAAAAATTCATTCTATTTCCATTTCATCTATTATATTACAAAATTGATATTCTAGATGAATTTTTCATGCCTAAAAAACTTATAGTAAATCATAAACTCAATATTTAATTCATTAAGCCTCTCAATATTTACTGAAATCCAAATTTTTTGAAACATTTATCTAATATGATGAATTATTCATTATTGTAATATAATAATATCCAATGTTCAACATAATCCATTCTATATACAGTTAACTTAAAGGCTCTTCCAAAATACTATCGACAATACTCAAAATAATATAAATATATGAATAAAGGAAATAAATAAAATTTTAATTAATCACCCTTAAATTATCTATTATTATTATATGTAAATACCTTTATCACATATTCCAAAAAACATGGCAATAACATAAACACCAGAAAACCATAATTAAAACATTAAATATTTAAATAACTAATTCCCTCCGTATTCCATAAATAAAATATCAGATTATGGAATGTATTTCATAAATCCAAAGAATGTAGTGAAATCTATCATGAATTACATTATCATAAAATAAATTTCCATTTTCATGGTCACCAATAAAATAACATAAAAATATCTATTATCATTATTATTTGAACATGAGGAACATATTTATGGTTATCTTCCCAAAATAATGATATTTATAAAATATCAGTCTGTAACAGAATCACTTCTCTTGGTCAGTTGTAATATTCATAACATGCATCTAAATATTTTAAGAAGATGTAAATTGGTAAAATCAGTATATATATCATGGTTTATATAAAAATAATATCATTGATAAAACACTTCAATAACAAAAATACATATTCCAAACACATGACCATTATTTATTCCACTACATTGTTAACCCATTAAATTAAACTTATCATCATATTCCTTAACGAGTCCTCTGTTTCATGTTTCCTTTTAAGCCCTTTAATCTCCTGAAATATGAATAATAATCACACATACATGATTATTAATATCAATATATTTTATCTTAGGTTTTCAATTTTCAAAATTCATAAACATCCCACTTATAAAACATTAAATCATTGATAACACAATAAAGAGAATATTATTCCAATGTATTTATTTTTACTCATTAGTGAATTTCTTTATATATATATTTTCCACTCATAAAATCATTATATTCCTATAATACATTCATTTGGTGGTTTCCTCTCTCATTATAAACATATAGGAAACTGAATATTCCTTTCTACATGATCTTCCATGACTAGATTTGTTTTTGTGATTTATCCTTCCCTTCTTTGGTGTGTCCAGAAGTTGGTGAAGTTTCATGTTTAAAATCATATTATATGATAATTGACTAATAATAATCTAAATATCTTTTATAAAATTACACTTAAAAATTTGTTTCTCACCCAAAAATTTTCAATTACCATAAATGTACACCTTTTCCCCTCTGGTTCTGACCATTTATTGGAATTAAAAAAGTAAAGTGCAATCATTAAACTACACTAGTAAATTTGAGTTAATATTAGTCAAATAATTTATAACTAATTTAAATTTTAACCCTAATTATAAGTATTTAGGATTAAACATTATCATATATAGTAATTATCAATTATATTGGATGATATCTTATTCCTAGACTAATCTTAAATGTCAGTTATAGGGTAATTTTCCATAATATATCTTTTATCAAATAATGTTCTAATGGTTCATCAAGACTTGCTCTGATACAAACTATAACACCCCGAATCTTGTATCCATGTGTCGTTGGTTATTTATTACACTATATTGTGATAGAATGAATCACCTACCTAATTAATGAATAGATTATTAGTCATATTAAAATATTTCCAATCATGAAATTCACATTATATTTTGAAACATAAAATAAAAATGTAATTTTCTTTGAGAATCAATTTCTCCCATTGTTTATCACTATATATCAATCAAAAAACACTTCATTGTATTCTGGAAAATATGAAGCATAATAATATGGTGAGATATAAAGATCAGTATGGGTAAGCATACAATGAATGTTATCAAAAAATAATCATTAACTAATAAGTAATGATAATTAATTGAAACATGTTCCATTTAATTATAAATTTGGGAATAATATGGACGGAATGATAAATGATCAAATAATTACATATAAAAAATAACATTATAACAAAATATAACCCAAGATATTAGACTAATTGAATAATGTTTTATGAATATCAATTACAAATTTAATAATGATGGAATAGAAAATGTGGGAAAACATAAAAAAACTATCAACTATTTGGCCATGACATTATATATAAATGGGAAAGGCCTTGATGAATACCCAGAACTAGTTTATCTCTTGATCCTACCAATGTATCTAGGGGTTATAGTTGACCCCTCCCATCACATAAAAAGTCCAATGAATTCCTCCGATTATAGGGTGAAACATAATCTATATATGAACCATATAAAAAACTAACTTACCAAATTTTAATATATAATGGAAATATAATGATCATAATCATATAAAATCTTGATTAATATGGTGTATGGTATCAAAATACCACATCCACAATCAAACTGATCAGAAAAAAATTTCAATCAAAAATAAGTACGATATCAATACTCTATATCGATAATGTATGATAAATACAATAAAGGGTTGATATCATTGATGAATAAATTTATCATTAAAACAATTCTGGAGGAAATATCCTTTTCATTTTGAAGATAAATTTTTAATAATAAATGATAAAAAAACTAAAAATATTGTTCATTGAATAAAAACTATTAATACATGTAAAATAATCTTTAAAACATCTTGTGATCTTGATGTTAGTAAATTCCATTCATTTTCTATACATTAAATAATATTTTACTCTAACATTTTTTCTTTAAGTAAAACTCACATTTGGTTGAAAATTAAATGAAGATTATTTAATGAAAATTTGGGAAAATGGGTAAAAAAATCCATTAATAAGTTATTTTTTAAATGTATGAATAAATAATAACTTTTTTATAGAACAAGGGTTTTAATGAAAATGGATTCCCAACATAAAAGAGAAATAATGTGTTATTTTCTTAAAAACCTTTTATCAATAATTTTAATTACCTATGAGGTGAAGAATGCTGATATTACATGAATAATTTCGTGACAGAGTAGAGGATAATAAAATAGATTTAGTTAAAAATTTAAATATAGAATAAATTCTCCAAGGGATACAAAAATATTAATAACCATTAATAATGATTAAATTATTAAAGGATCCCCTACCACTGTGAAATTAGTTGAATCATATTCCCCAAGGAAGAATAAAATGTCATTAAAACTGAATATATCATTAGAATAATTAAATTAATGATATAAAATGTCAAAAGTGAAAAATAAACACACCTCGGTAATTAATATAGGTGCATAACATCAAAATATTCCTTAACAATAAAATGAGATGAAGTCCCTTTAAATGATAAAATCATTGATAAAATAATTAATCATTTTAATAGATTATGATTATAAACTATAAATATACATAAATATGTTTAAATAAAACATAATACAATAAAAATTATTTTACACATAATTTTATCATGATAAAGACAGTGAAGTTGATGTTTAACCCAATTATGGGATGTGAGTTAAGAAAACCATTACCTAAGGTTTTACTTCATTAAAAATTGTTAAAGACGGTAGTATAATGATTTGTAACCTATTCTTAATTTTTACAAGAACCATATACATATTTATAACATATTTTATGTTACATTGAAAAAATATTAGCACACTTATTAGAAATATATTATTACATTCACTTTTTTTTGTATTGATTGCCCTATGTTTTCTTTATTTTTATTCTAGAATTCCCTCATTCTCATGTGTACGATATATAAAAATAATATCCATAATGTATTAATATTATAAAAAACATATTGATCATTATATAAATTTACTTAAATCTTTTTAATTCTTATTATAAAATATAAAACACATCTCTTGTGGAGACAATAATCTATAAGTACGCATGAGTGATGATATCAATTCAAAATGTGGGCATGTGTAATGATGCCTATTGAAGATTTGTATTTCGAAATAAATATAATTTTATATATTTCATATTTATCCTCTATTTAGATCATTATAAGCATCCATGTAATGTGGTTATGAAAAATGGATTACACCTTTAGGTGGTGACGATATGTTGTATGTACGCACAAGTGGTGATTTCATGTCATAAAAGATGGGTAAAAGGTTGAATATGGTTATATTATAATCAAACTAATATCTAGGTATATAGTTTATAATATATTTAATAATTTTTTATAGAAACAAAATTTGAAGAGGACATGTTAGATGAAATAAAATTGAATTTGTTAGTACAAACAATTACATTCTCTTAAATATTATCCTTTGTATGTCCCCTTAGGAAACCAAAATTCTTAATTTTTGAGTACGAGGTCCTCAAAAAAATAGGTAAGGAATGTAGAAAGATAAATTATTTTGTGTTGGTAGTTCTAGATGGTGTGGATATGTAATTAGGGAATGGCGTATATTTATACATTAGGAGACATGGTTTTATGTGATTAAATAATGATTATTTTATATCTAAAGATAATCTATTCTGGTTGGAAACAATTCCAAAAAATTAGGACTATAACTGATATTTTAAATAATTTTTAGTTTGTTTAAATAAATTAACCCCAATTTAATGTTGTAGTTCTTTAGAATTATAATACATTAAATTTTATAGTAACCTAATATATTATTATACAAATACTTCAATATATATAATTCAAAAATAAAGTAATTTTTACAACTAAAATTGAAAATGAATATATTACCTAATATGTGAATCCGGATTTCAAATATTAATTTAATTTTTAATTATTCATAAAAAATAATTTTTATAATTAAATGGAAAATTAAACTATAAGAAGGCATCAAAAAACTATTTCCGGAAGAATCTAATATTAAATATAAAATATTTCTAGGATACATTCATGATTGAAATAGATTTCAAAAATCTTTATTTAATTATTTTTAATAAAAATGAAATTATAAAATTAATTAAAAAAAACCTAATTTTACCTCGTAAATAAAATAATGTTTTCAATAAAATGTTATATTTTTCATTATTCATTGAAAAATAATCCTTTTCAAAAATTACTAAACATTCAAAAAATGATATATTTATTTTTATGATTTCAAAAATAATGTTTATTTTAGGAAATAAATTATCTAATTTTTTTAAGAATTATTAATATTAATTTTCTAATTGAAAGAAATAATAATTTATTTTTGGAGAAAGCATATATTTGAAGAATAAAATGTTTTTCAAAAAACCATGTGTTTATTTAATAAGAAGAAGTAAATTTGTGTAGAATATCAAATTAATATATACTTTATTGTATAATTATTCAATTTCACAGTATATAATTTAATGGCATGTTTGTAACAGTTTTTTCAACATGATATTATTTTTTAGTTCATTTAAGCATGGTGTTCCGTGCAACAAGAGCTATAGAAGATATTAAATTTATATAAAAAGTGACATACTGTAATATCATTTGGTGTAACATAACCTTATTAATTATTAATGAATTTATATCATTTTTATTTTATTTATTTTAAAGGCCATCATATTTTTATGAAAATATTTATCAATGTATAGATATATTTAAGGGTTTAAATGTGATTTGGTGAAGTGGGGATTAATGTTATTTTTAGAAGAATATTATTGAGTATTGGGAATATACATGATTAATTTGTATACAATAAAATATTGGATAATATATGATTTTTTATCAAGATGAATATGGATATCAAATAAATGTATTTCTAAATACCTTATGTAATTAAATTTTTATAATATTTAAGGCTCAGAGAAAAATAAAAAATAATTGGATGAATATTTAGGTTCAATGTTTTTTGATAAATGTTTCTTTTACTTTTACGAAATACAAGATCATGGATTTTAAGATTCTTTATTTTTTAATTTAGTCTATATTCTTTTAATCTTTTAATAGAGTTTAGTTATTTTTTATGATAAGTTTAAAATGATTAAAATAATAAAACATTTTAAAACATGTGTTTCTAAAAAAAATGGAGTAGTTTGAAATAAATTACTTATATAATGTTGTAATGGTGTAATTAATTGAATTTAATGTTATGATAATATATGATAATTTTTTTAAATGAATGCCTATCCAGGTTATACTACATTTTATCATTACTCTCAAAAACGATTGTTTTTTTAAAATAATAATCCAATACTAGAGGAAACATTTATCATTAAATCTATTATATAGTGAATAAATTTATCGTATATTGTATTTCATATCAATTAAGAGTTATTTTTAAATATTTTACCAAGAAAATTTTATTACTAATTTTATATTTTAAATACTAACTTAATAATTGGAGTAAAAATATTAAAATAAAAAATGATGAGATTATGTATAGGGAATCAAATGATTTTTTTTGAAAATAATTCTTATCATATTGTATATCTAAATGGTAAAAAATTACTCTAATTCATTATGAAGATAGATATATCAAATGAGTTTTGTGTGTAAAAAGTCATCAATCATTTGTGGTATGCGTTTAGAAATCCATTCAAACATATGACTAAATTTACATTACAATGAAAAATGAATATTTTAAATATGATATTATATAAGGTATATTAATTATATCATTTGTGAGAACAAAATTAATTTTTTGAAGTTGTAATTTATTTAAAGGTGAGAATGTGAAAAACAATTTATTTTTAGAAGTATATTAATTTGATGTTTTATTAATACCCCTATTATAAATTTTTAATTGTTCTAGAAATATATATTTTAATATATATATATATATATGATTATTTCAATTCATAGTATATGGTAAATTATTCATTAAACCCTCTCTATAAAAGTAAAACTGTTGTGTTTAATTCATGTTATATAGAATATATTATTTAATGGTTAAATATATTTTTAAACATTTTTTTATTTGGATATATGCATATGATTATATGAATATTAAATATATAATAAAATGGATTTGATATTAATATAAATATTTATATTCATATTTGTTATTATTAGTACCATTGTAAAAATTTTATTAGTGAATGATTCAAAAATATATTCTAAGAAAACGTTTTTTATTTGAATAAATAAATTATATGAATATATAATGTGTTTAAATTTAATAATAATTCATTAATAATTTAATATTCATTATTTAAAAATAAATAATAATTTTTAAATAATTATTTCAATCCTAATTGGATGCTGTTTTGTTAAATGTTTTATATATAATTATATATTTTTACTTAAAATAAATTTTATATATGCTCGCCATTATTATAAAAAATATCTTCGAAATCATATGAATGTCAATATTTTTTAGTATTTTTTAAAGAAAACAGTCAATTTTAATGTGTTTTTATATTGACTCACACAATTTAATTTAAATTATTCTTAATATAAGAGTTTCAATTTAAGATGAATTTTTCATCCTTGTATTATATATTTATTTAAAATTATATAGAACATTATAAAATTATATGAAATTCAAATTTAATAAAATTATCATATAAATTTTATCTAGTCAACATAAATTAATTTTTCATATCATGATAAATATGAATACATTTATTATACTAACATAGTCCATGCGCCATATATGAAAAGTCATCACCTCTACCTTATGTTATATGAATAGGAAGGTATAATGTGATTCCAATCATTAATAAGAACGTATTATTAATACTCATTGAATTTGATAATTTTTTTAATTTTTTTTAAATATAAAACATGGTATTAAACCAATTGATTTATTATTTATATGAAATGCTATAGATTTCAAAATTCTTATATAAAAAATGTTTTTCTTATCTTAAATATTTTTCATGATATAAATGGTAATATGTGATATCTGAAACCGAGATTCACACACCGATGCCTCAAGCCAGCTTGTGTGATGACCTGAAGTACATCTCCATGTATGCCAAAGGCTACCGACTAGCATTGAGTGTCTCATATAAAACATGTCAAACTTATAGCCTATTTATCCAAGTAATAATACACAAAAACAAATAAATAATTACCAAATTAAAATAACCATAACTAAGAAAACATCATTATTGATTGATGAACAAAATAATAATACAATATCAAAACCAACTTTATAGATATTCTATTTCATATATGGGTCATCTGTCGAAATAAAACCCCAAAATAAATTCACACTGACAACTCCCCAAGAACGTTCTGATATCACGTCTTATTCCCTTATCCATGATCTATCCAAACTCAATAATCTTGCATAGTAATATTTCCCTTATCTTGTCCTAAAAACATGATGTTTATTCGAGTACCAATCAAACAACCTATATAGGGTGTGAGTAAAACATAGTAGGCCGCCATTAATGGGATATTAACCAACATCTTGTTAATAATAGTTTATGATGTCATGTAAATAATAAAATATAATAATAATAACAATATATTTATTTCATAATTAATTAATTAATGACATAAATTATGAAGGGTTCATGATGACACGTGAACAATCATTACATGTTTCAACATTTGTTGGGGACTGATGTATATCAAACAAAAAATCAAAATCCACATAACTAATGTGTCTTCAACTATTATTTCATTTGAATTCATACCATAGAAACTTGGAACCATAGATAAATTCCAATTTCCTAGGAAAATATAGTCATTTATAACACCATGTAGGTATTGGGAGCATCATTCCCTAGCCCACATATCATGGGAATTTGGAGAATCAGTCCATTACATGTTCAATAATACTCTCATTCATGAAATTTTTCCAAGAACAACATGGATTCTACCCCAAGAGTATTTTGAGAATTTTTCCTTATCTCATACCCAATTTCACAATAAATAATAAATATCACACACATCACATTTAATAATGTTAATCATCATCAAAACTTTTATCAAAAAATCACATCGTAGTAATCCCACATCAATTATCAAAACATTGATTTTTCAACACTTTAATCACATGAAATGATATGAACATTTCTACATTAAACAATTTATTAAGATTTAATCACATAATCCATTAACCCATGATGGTTTGAAATAAAACTCTTTATTCTCATAATCAATCAATTTTATATCTCAAAAATTTACAAAATACACAATTACATTTCATTTATAGTTCTATAATCCCCAATATCCCATCAGTATCATAATCACATAATTTCAATAATAAATGAAATAAATAATTAATCTAATTAAGAACCAATATCTCAAAATGGTAATTTATATCTCAAAATTCCATACGTACAATTAAAATCAAGATAATGATATTTTCAATTTATACAATCTACACCAATACTATTGATAGATACTCACCAAATGAATTTCCCTAATTGAAGATGAAAGTTCAATTGTAAAAATAAAAAAGAGATCTAAATCCATAACCTAGTTCCATGATTAAATTTATTTTTATATATATATATATATATATCTGTATATAAATGTATCACCTATGGGGGAAAAATCCCTTCAAAATATTAGTAAAATATGGGATAGGGGCGGAAACCAATCAGCATGATATCTATTACCAATAGAGGTTCATATTTGTAATTAAAACCCATAATTTATCAATAAAAAAGATTTTAGGGACTTGGAATCCATATGAGAGACTATTGAATTTGATGGAAGTGAATTTGGATTGAGAAAGATTGTTTAGAGATATAAACAAAGGGTTTAGTAATTTTTTATAATTATTTGGGGATTTCATTTCTTTCGTGAATGGTTTCTTATATGGGATGCACTATTTGGAAAACCGTGTTCTATAATGGTGATCCCCGATTGGATTGGTGAATTGTTACACCTATTAGTGTACATGGATTGAAACACCATGAACCGACTATGAAGGTTCCCTTTGTCTACAGTTTCATATTTTGTTGGGTTGGGTTCATGGTATGTGGAAACCATGCATCAACCATGCACTATCAAATCACACAAAAAAACAATCAAAATTCTCCTAAATTCTCCAAATATATTCCTCAAAATATTTATAAATTTTTTTTTAAAAGAGTATATAGAAATCATCCTGATCCATATCTTTAAAAGGATTTCATCTTTTAGTATCTCTACCTTATAACAGCTCGTCCTTGAGTTTTACTGAGAAGAATATACAGGATTCCAATGTAAAAAAATATCAGGACACTAAGCCCTCAAATAAAATTCTCTCTCCCATGTTTCTATATAAAATCAACCATTTTTCCAAAATAAAATAACTATCAGCATGATCTTTCCTCAGAAAAATATCTCACTATGATCAAAAACACATATTGGTTTCACCTAAGAGTTCTCATTGATCACAAGATCAACATTGTTCATATTGATAAAATTAGAAGGGTTAGGGTGGTACATCCAATGTGGAGACACGTGAAAGATTTTGTTGATATTACTATATCTTTGTGGAAGAGAAAATCAGTATTCCACATGTTTGATTCTCTCTATAGTACCAAATGGTACAACAAATATGGGTTCTACCATTCCAATCCTCCTAATACAACAGTGAACCAAGATATGATAAACCTAAATGAATAAATTATAACCATATATAAACTATATGTTTCAATTAATTTTATCAACATATGAATTATCCCTACTCTGAGGCATATCAATACAATTATGAATTAGATGAACCTATTTGATGTCTCTTACAACAGACTTGGTCCCAACAACTCTGACTCACAAGACTCCATCCAAAAAAGATGTTATCTATATGGACTATAATAAAAAGACTCATATAGTTTCTTATATATAGTCACTTGATAACTGTTGTTATAGGAGAACTCCACTAGTCGTATGTTTTTAACCTGAGACCCACAAAAATCAACAACACCTGCATGAAGAGAATCCTTGAAATCCTAAATAGTATGTTACTCCATCCAATCTGTCTGTGGGGGGAAATACATTGTCATTAATACTTGGGTACCAATAGAATTCTACAAACCATTCAAGAATCATGAATTGAAAAAAGATTCATGTTTAGAAAAAATAGAGCTCAAAATCCTATATAGATAGATTGTCCCCCGAATGCACAAGTTTCCCAACCAAATCTTTTAAGAGGTCACCCTTACAGGCATGAAATGTAAAAAAAATTTGTAACGGTCCTCAATAATTAAAATAACATCATGTTTTTTGGGATTTCTCAGGAGAACCACTAAGAAATATGTGGTAGAATAATCCCACTTCAATTTGGAGATGGTAATCTTCTGTAGTAAACTACCAATTCATTGATGCTCGACCTTTCACCTATTGATAGGTGTAACATCATGTCATGAACCATGTGGTCTCCTTTTTCAAGGCTTACCAACAATACTATCGAAGTAGGACATGATGCATTTTTCTTAAACAAAGATGCGGTTCTCACAATGGGGCATGAAATTCAAGAATCTAATACTATAACATGATATTATACATAATAAAATGTTCCCTAAAATAGATGATCTCATTCTCATCTATGTCCAATCAGACGGCGAATCCACACCATCGTGTCTTTCCCTCACAGACAAACACTTCTGATCCTCATACTAAATTTCCCTTCATCTGACTTGAATGTGTAGACTCCATATAAACTATTAAAAAGTTCATCTTCTCTTAGACCTCCTAAACCACAACACGTATCTATGCCAAAAATTTAATCATCTTCTGCTCAAAATTGGACTCTAGAACATCCTATGTCCAATATTTCCAACTCAAAGCATCAACAACATTGATTCCAAATTTGGGAATAAATGGGAGATCCAAAACAAATGACTCTATATCCTAAACCCATATCCAATGCTAGAAATTCAAGTATCACTGTGAAAAGGTACATCTTAGTCTATTCTGGTTTGTATACAAATTTATTTATTCACAAAATAAGAATTACACCACCACTTCAAATCTGAAACCACTACTCCTAACTCGTTGTATTGTTGGGTAATTCTACTCATGTAGCTACAATTTCTGAGACACAAACACCAATGAACGACCCACCTACATCAACACTGCACTATATCCTATCTTTGATGCATCACAAAATACTATGTACTCCACCCCAATAATGCGTAGGTTTATTATTGTAGTGGTTGTAAAATGCTTAATTTAATCTAAGAAGAAATTATCCCAAGATCTATATCATTCAAACATAGATTCATTTCTATCTGATCCAAATAGAGGAGACTCAAAGCCTAAAATTTCTAGGATAACCATCTAATAATATCCCACAAATCCTTGAAAATTAATATATTTAATTCATTATTGGGATGTTCTCAATAAACCACTACTTTAGATTTATCTTGGTACACTAACACACTTCTACTATATTGATGTGAAAAAATAATTTTACCCCATCAATCTATAATTGAAACTGAGATAGAGTGGTGTATAATTGATTCTCTCATAGTGTACATGGGTTGATGTCATGTTGTTAGTAATTATCTTAGTGTGACTTAGATTACACCAATATTTCATCCAATAACACTACAACAAATTGATCTAGGATCGGGTGAAGATCCAATTAATCATGTTTATAAAAATAATCGATGAATTCATCTCCCAAAATGGATTCACGAAAAACACAAAAAGTCGTTTAACTCGTATGAATGTGGTATGTGGTTTATAAAAAGGTCCAATACTCATATCATGATTCCATAATCTAAATTCAATCTATGAGAAGATTCATGCTCTCCTTGATCGGTTAAATATTTCATTGATACATGGAAGTGGATGTCAGATCTTCATTGTCATCTGATTCAACATATGGTATTAGACAAAAAAGTGCAATTTTCCACTAGATTTCATGAAAAAATGGTTTATGGATCCCCATGGTGATTTAAATGGACAAAAAAACCATTTATCCATCAATAAAACTAGTTTTGTATTGATATATTGATTATATTTAATGAATTTCTATATGGTGGAATTTAAATGGTCTCCAAATCCTTCATGAGATCAATTTTAAATTCAACATTTCTCTCAGGTGGCAGCCCTGGGAGGTCCTTCTGAAACACCTCCTGCAATTTTTTCACTAATGGTGGAAGGAGATCATGTTTTATAGCCCCATCATCTAACATCAAACCTACAACTTCTGATATAAGTTCCAATATTTACTGATGAATTAGCCCTACATAGCCCATCATGATATCCCACTCACCATAGTGAACAACGTTTTCACCATAAAGTGGCATAAAATTAACTCTCAAGTTGTAACAATCAATTTGGGATCATTATAATACTAACAATTTCTTACACAAAATCAATTAAAATCCATACATACTGAGGATGTATAGATCCCAAATAAAATGTTACACCACAAATCAAAAGAACACCCCTTGCACAAAATTATTTCTATAAATAATTCACCCAGTGGTGTATCGATCATCATAACTCCACTCACAAAACTATATTAATAGACTCAACCCATTCATAAGATATGAATATATAAAAGAATGAGAGGTTCCACTAACAAATAAGGAACTGAAAATAATATATGATACAAAAATAAAACCTAAAACTATCAATGGTCAAAACATTTTATCTACAAGTGTAGGAAGAACTACATAAAACTATCATAACCCTATTCCATGTCGTGTAGTCTATGTCCTCAATGCTACTCCCTTCTACTGATACGTGTAATCATACCGATATTTACCATACCCACTACATCTACCAGTGCGACCAATAAAATTCTAACTATTAGACTGATATGGTGTTGAAGAATGTATTTCTATAATATGGTTAGGCCTAGATGCACCATAATTACAACTTTGTTACAGATTCTTATAGAACTCTAGATATGTCCCATACTTCCACTATATTAGAACTATACCGATGGTACATGAAAATTTCTTTTAATGTGATGTTGAGTCAATATGTTTCTGTATAACATTAAAAATCTTTTAGGTTTGGAAAATCACAAAAAATATTCTTAATGAAAACTGTCATTCTCTAAGAAACATTATTTGAATGAAAATTTTCTTTGTCTAAAAATAATGTTTTCTTAACCTATGTGTTTCAATGTTGTATCAATTGTTTTCTTAGACCAGGCCTAAAAATCATTTCTTAATTAAAAAAATCAGATCCATATCTAACATAGAACATTACAGTTCCATAGAATAAAATTTCCCTAGAAATGTGAATCTAATTTCTTCTAGGAACAAACTCTTATTTCTTCTAAAATACAACATCCATTTCTTCTAAAATCAAACTCTGATTTTTTCTGAAATACAACTTCGATTTTTTCGAAAATCAAACACTGATTTCTCTAGAAATTAGAATTCAATTACTTTTGAAATTAGACTCCTATTTATTCTAAAATAAATCAATATTTTTATTGATATTAGTAGCTGATTTTATATGAAACTAGCCTTTGATTAATTCTCAAATAAGACTCCGATTTCTTTTCAAAGTAGACTCTGATTTAATTTGTAATCAGACACTTATCCCTTCAAAAATCAGATTCTAAATTCATCATAACTCTGAGTCTGATTCATTGTTTTCATTGAATCTTATTGATATTATTTCTAGAATCTGATTCTCACATTCATAAGAATCATTTTAAATGCTTTTCTTATAGTTACCCAATTCTGTAAAGTATCATTTCATTTTATCTGATACAATTATGGTTATTTTTTCTAATATTTTTTTTCTTATATATAAATTTTCCTTACACACGATAATGTTTAACATGTTTTCTTTCATGAAACTATGTCATTCAATATGTTTTTAATTAACCATTAGATGATTGAAAAGTGTAAATTTCCCTCTTAAATTCAATGAAAAACATGTCCATTGGAGGTGGAAGTAGAAGGTTAGAATCCATGCCTATAAATTCTTGGTCATTTCAACAATTGAATAATGAATATTTTGTGGAACTATTACATGCTACGAGATATCTACTAAATCTTCCTTTGTGTGAATGTTGTGAACAACCTCTTCATGCTGATAAAATCTAGTTCAACCTTCCTAGTGAGATTGTAATTATTTCTGATCTATCGAGGGATTCCAATGATTGGAAGATATAGGTTTCTATAACCTTATATATCGATGGATTTTGGGGATAGAAAGATAGATTCTCATATTCGTATCGAGGGTTTACCCTAGTGTCGGTAAGATAGACTATCTTGAAAGTAAAAATCATGGAACTTTTATCCATGGTTGTTAGATACCTTTCCCTTTGGGTCAAAATATTTATTAAACATGTCCTATTTTATTACATGTTTTCAATTCCACTGCATTTTTTTATGGTTTGGATGTGTAACATTATTACACGTTCATATCATTGAATACTCTAAAAAAAATAAGATTCTATATACTTTAATGTAGAATATTTCCTTAAGTAAGATTTTCTGAATGAAAGATAGGTTCTTTTTGAAGAACTAAAGATGGTTTGGGAATTCATATTGTTTAACTTTGTTAAACATAGATTTTAATAAGGATAAAAATGAAGTTTTAAAATCTACAATTCTCCCCTATTGTAATTGTGAAATCTAAATCTATATTTTGATCATAAAATTGGTATCAGATAAGGTATCTGAATTACATATAATTAAATAGAAGTTTCGTTGCTCATATTTCATTACAAAACATTTCTTGTAAAAGAATTTCTTAAAGATTTTGTATTTAGTAACTTTTAATAATAACTCTTTTTATGAAAAATGTATTTTTTATTTTCATATAGAATGGAAGGAATGGATGTTGGTTCAATAGACAATCTAAATCTTACCAGAACACCAATTTTTTATGGAAATTATTATGAGTATTGGAGAGATACGATGAATACCATTTATATTAATACCATTGTGGATAACTTTGTTATGTTAACTGGTGACTACAAGATTCCAATCAAGGAAATTAGAAAATTTACCAATCTAGAAGAAAAGAGTATCAAATTAACTTTATGGTGCACAACAATTCATTATGTTCAATGAAAGTAATATCTATAACTCTATTTCATCTTGTGAAGCTACTAATTGCATATAGATGAAATTAGAAGTTACACATTAATTAACATCCAAGGTTTTTGATACATTAATAGCTATGATTTATTACCGAATACCCTGGTTTTATATTTCCTTATGGTGAACCTGTATGTAATGTTCAACAAATACTTATGACTATTATCAATAACCTTTAGTATATTGATGAGAAATGACTACATGATAATATAATTGTGGGTAAATAAAATATATTATTTCTAATGAGTGGTAATCCAATCCAGAACAATTAAAGAGAATATAAAAGATTCAAACATCACTCTTGATGAGTTATTAAGAAATCATCTAGAGTATTAATCAAGAATGAAGGGAGATAAAAAGATTAATTTGAAAAATAATCATAATGGAAGTGTTTTTGTAAATACTACATCAAATAATATCAACTCTAATACTCCTAAACGAGTTAAAAGATCAAAATATATGAAATATACAGTTATATCTGAAACATGTGATATTAATCATTCTATCAAGGAACGTTACAATCATTCTTGAAGAATGGACAATATTATGGGAAATAAAGATTTAATGTATGGACACAAGATGAAAGACATAATGCTTAAGAATGATTTAGATAAGTTGTTATGAATGAATGAGGTCATGTCATATCATACAAGACAATCTTATTCTAAAAAGGAAAGAAATAAATGATAGGAATTTATAATGAAATAATAAGAATATCTACATTTAAATGAAAAATAATGTAATTAAATCTAGTGAAACCTTGAGTGGTAGTGATGATGATTATTCTGATGAATATTTAGATAGTGAATCCTATATCCAAAAGAATATTTGTCTTATAGCTTGAATTCCTACTGAAATTCAATGTTTCAGGGATAAGGTACCGACAGTTGAATCTTTAACCTATTTTCCTTTAAATTAAAATTTCCCTGGTAAAAAGTTTTTTGAATCTTTAGATTACGAATCCTCTACATAAGTAGATAATCATCACCCTTCTTTTTAAGAAGTACCTAGGTTTACCTTGTTTCTTGAGAATTAAAATAGAAATATCAATAGGAAACTTTATAAGGAAAATTCTAGAATTTTTTTAATAAATAGTTATCAGATCTTTCAAAAGATATTGACCATAAAATCCTTGATTTGTAAAATACTTTCATAAACCATGTGAATGTTAATTATGAGAAGGATAAAAAATTTAATGATCCTGAAAATGCTCTTTCGATGAATTTTTTTAGATACTAACTCAAATTCTATGACAAATGAGTATGAGGATAAACACATAGTCATTAAACTAAAATATGAAATAATTTCTTTAAAGAAATATTTATCAAATTTTACTTCTAGAAGAAATGAATTTGATAAAATGTATTCACAAATTCATCCACTTAGAATAAGTTTGGGGTTGGTAATTCATGATCAAAACTATTTTTCAGTGACAACTATTTTAATCTCCATAGTGATCCTTTTTGCACCAAGTGTCAATGTGGTGGGTATTGGGAGAAAATTTTTCCAGTAAATAAAATCTAATACATTGGTGTTCATAATGCATATTTTGATAAAAAATGTGGATACCTAAGATTTTACATTCTATCAATTCCATATCCAATGATGTTTAGATTCCGAATGTATACCAATATATTTTTCAGGAAAAAAAGAAGTAACAACAATTATATATGGTATCTGGATAGTGGATGTTCCCAACATATGAATGGTATCAAAATATTATTTACAGTGAATATTTAGTTCAAAATTGAAAAATTATATTTCGGAGATAATTATCAAGGAGAAATTGTTTGAATAGGTAACATTTTTCTTCCTGGAAAATTAATAATTTCGAAATTTATAATTTTTAACGGTCTTAAGCCCAACCATATATGAATAAAAAAAATTATATAATGAATGTTTCCTTGTGAATTATAGGAATGACAATCATCTAGTACACATTTCAAAGGAAGTGTTTATAATGTCTTCCCATAGGCATGGAATTGTTTATAAACATAACATAGAAGTCCATAATAGCCAAGAACCTCATTGAATTAGTGCAATGGATGATCAATATATGTTATGGATTAGAAGTTTAAAAAAATATAACCTTAGGAAAATTTTCAAACACTCAATAAAAAACATATTAAGGGTCTACTAGAGATTAGATTTGATTCTTAAAATGTCTTTGATCATTGTAAATATGAAAAAAACATTACACTATCATTAAATAAATTAGTGTAGTCTCATCTTCTGATGAATTAATTCTAGTGTATATGGATCTTTTAAGTCCAACAAAAATTGTCTTTATTGGTGGAAAATACTATGTATTTTATTTTGTTGATGATTAAAATATATTTACATGGGTCTATTTTCTAGAAAAGAAATATGAAGCTATTTATTATTTTAAAACATTAATATCCAATTTTAATAAAAAGAAAAAAAAATCAATTGATAACTAATAAAAGTGATGATGAGGGAGAATTTGAAAATTCAGATTCTGGATCTTTTTCTAGTAAGAATATAATTACTCATAACTTATCATCTCCAAGAACTAATTAACAAAATGGTTTTGTTGAATGATTAAAATAAATTTTCTAATAGATAATTATATCCATGTTGAGTGAATATTATATTGCCAAAAACATTTGGGATGAAGCTATTATTACTACTTTCAATACTATTAATGTTGTTTTAATTAGACTCTTTTTAATTAAAACACCTTATGATTTATTGACTAGTAAAAACCTAAACATTCATACATAATATTTATTGGATGAAATATAATCATGTTTAATACTAAGGATAACTTACATAAATTCACACCCATCATTGATGAAGGTTTTTTTAAGGCTACTCCGCAACATTTAAGTATTTTAGAGTTTATAAAAATTATTGTACTTTTGGAGAAACAATACATGTTAAATTTGATGAAATTGATCATTTTTTTAAGAAACCCCAACCTACATTCATAGATGTGTTTTCAAAAACCGATTATCAACATTTATGGAAGATTATCCTAAAATAGAATATACTCATGAATACATTTCTAAATTATTCAACCAAGATTATTTTTTACCATATATTGATGAAAAGGTTTTACAAAACCCAAATAAGTTGTTTCTTATAAATAATCATAGTGATAGTATCATTGGTGATGCAAATGAATATGTATGGACATGAAGTTCTTTTAGAAATGAATTTAAGAATCTAAAATTTCTTTCCTTATTATGACCTAAAATAATCGATGATGCTTTATTTAATGATGATTGGATTAATGTAACGAATGATAAACTAAATTAATTCAAAAGGAAAATTTATAGATCTTGGTGCAAAGACCTAAATAAAAATCTTTAATTGGTGAAAAGTGGGTATTAGGAAATAAATTTGATGAAAATTCTATCATTTTAAGAAATAAATCATGATTAGTAGATAATGTCTATAATAAATAATAAGTAATAGACTAAAATTAAACCAAACTCGGGTAGCTAGACTTGAATCTATTTAAATTCTATTAGCCTTCACATCATTAATTAATTTTAAACTTTTTCAAATGGATGTGAAGTGTGATTTTATAAAAATATTTTTCCATGGGGATATCAATGTTGGAAAACCTTATGTTATTGATGAGACAAAACATCTTGAACATGTTTACAAACATACCAATGCCTCTTATATACTTGAACCATCCCCTAGAGCATGGTATGATAGACTTATATGTTTTTTGATTCAAGAAAAATATGTTATGGGATCTTTGAATCCATCCCTTTTTATAAAGAAAGATAATATGTGTTTTTATTGTTCCAATTTATGATGATGATATTATATTCGGATCAACTCAGCAATCCATGACTATTTCATTTTCCACTCTCTTGAAATCTGATCTTGAAATTATTTTGATGGGTGAGTTGAAATTTTTTTGGTGATCACTTTTCTCAAAACCCAGATAGAACATATATATCTCAAAATAATTATATTAAATATCCTCATAAGTTATATGGATATAAAAACATTTAATGTATAATTAATAAAATTGTTATCTCAAATAATCCTGATCTTGATGTAACCCGGAAACTGATATAACAAATAGCTTCTAGAGGTATTCATGGAAGATTATTATTCTTAATAGCTAGTCATATAGACATAATTTATTTAGTATGATTATTTTCAAGATATAAATCAAATCCGAATGATCTAATTTAAAAGGATTTAAAATAAAATTTCCCCATTTAAAGGGAAGCATGGATTGAGGAATTTTCAATTCTTCTGAAAATGAATTTGTTTAAAAATGTTCTTCAGATACTGACATTGGTGGACGTATAATGGATAGGAAAAGAACATCATGAACTTTTCAATTCTAAAGAGAATTATTTGTTTCTTTGTTAGGCATGAAACATCACTCAGTAGGAATTTCCACTACTAACGCTAAATATGTAGCAACTAGATGATTTGGTTCTCAAGTGTTGTGGATGCAACACACACTCATAAACAATGACATTAGTTTTACCAAAACACAAAAAATGTGTATTAATAATAATGAAATTTCCCTATGAAAAAAACATTCACATCACTCTCCAGAAATATACATAGACATTTGTAATCTCTTTATTGGGGATCAAACACATAAAGGAGATATCATTCTTCAATTTATCATAATTCCATATCAACTTGCTACAATACTTAAAAAATCATTACCTTCAAAAACAATTGAATATATTAAACAAAATTTAGGAATTATAATAGTAATTTAATCATCCATTTTATCTTTCTATAGAAACTATCACCTTATATTAGGACACTCCTTTTAATAAGGGAATAACATATGTTTATTATTTTATATTTTATTTTCCAAATTTTTTCAGAACCTCTAATTTTTTGAACCTAAAATGGTTTCATTCCCTAATAAAACATTTTTCGAACATATGTTTTATTAATGGAACCATACCAATTGTGTAAAATCCTTACGAGAAACTATGGAGGTACATTTTCTTACCTATATCTTCGTAATTTAATTTTTGTTTATTTCTATTTCAATATTATATTATGAAAACATTGTCATATTCACTTTCCATAAATCATGTTTTTCCTTAAATGCATAAAAGATCTGAACCAATAAATTATTTTAGACATTGATATCAACAATCAAATTAGATTAATAAATCTGTACCATTTATTGGATTCAGCAATATGGACTATCGCTACACAACCTATATAAAGGACCCCAATATTCATCCCACATCAGTTATCTCAATGATTTTTACACTGAATCTCAGCCTGAACTGGAAGATTCCATTATGTTTTCCTTTTTCACTTAAGATCTGAATGTATCATGATGTTTCCTCATAGACTCAGATAACCTCCAACAATAAGTACAAGTATTGGATAATTTTCAAGGAATGACAAGATGAACCAAATTTCATGGTTATGTATGATTCTTTGATATAAAAAATCATATAGAATAATGTATGGTAATGCCTCTACGTAGACAGGGAAAATAATATGGATCTGGTATATGCTAATTTTCTGATAGAATTATATGGTAAAGATAAATTGTATGTACAAGGATGATGAGAAAAGTTTTTATTCAAGATTTTTGGAAAAACTATTTCCATGTCCTTCAACAAGGCTTCTAGTATCTTGGATATTCCTTATGATGGGGAATAAATATTTTCTCCTACAAATTACATGTTAAGGATGGTTCATTTGAGATGTTTATTCCTATTGAGTTACTTGGAAAAAATTGAGTAATGGAACATAAGATCACTCATATTTAAACTAATAGAAGCTTTCAATCTATCTAGATTCATGATTTTTCAATTTTGAGGAATGAAGACTTGGATTCCCATAAAATATGTGACAACTTAATGATGGTTTTTTTAGTGAATATACTGAAGCTCAATCTCATCAATTACATTCTTTTGACTATAAGAAATATCTAGAATCAAACCCTCCTATCTCAGATTATAATGTATAATTTAATCTTGTCCAAGATTATTGTTTTGTTATTAGGATCATTCAAAATTCATTGCATCTCAAAGGCCAATGATTTCAAGATAATGTTTTTAAGTGATGATAAATTAATATGAATGAAGATTGTTTTATTGTTAAGATTCTAATGTTCATCGAACTTCCTAAAAAGAATGATCAATATACCAGTATGAAATGTGATGTTGGTGACTGATCCATGATATCCCCAATGAAAAGAAAAGGTAAAGAGTCGAAATAGAAAGAGAAAAAACCATAACCTGAGTAAGTATCTACTCCACCCAAGATGAATAAACAAAAGACTTTTTCCTGATGAAGTTATACCACAATATAGAGAGAAGAATAATAATAATAATAAAGGAGATACAGTTTTTGGATTATACCCCATTAAGGTTAAGTCCATAACAATGCATGCACTAATAGAGTTTGAAATAAATGATAAAGAAAATAAGTTTAAAAATAAGTTGTCAGAAGCTGTGACTGTCCACAATTTTCTTAGACATAATGATAAGTAAATAAACATGTCTAGGTACATGAATAAATCATTAATGAATCAGTTCCAACTAAGAATCCGATATAATATTATTGAATGAATGATGTTTTTATACCTGAAACCATAGATGAAGAAAAATAAAGAGAAGAGGATGTGTAAAGTGATGTTTTGATAAGAATTGTGGAAGAATACCAAGAGAAGAAGACCCCTTATAAAAATATAACATTAAGAACTTCTCATGCAGAATCAACAAAGATAATTTTAGAAGGAAGATCAATTTCCAAAAAAGATATTGATTAGTATGGGGTTGATAAACCATAACATAATGAAATCAATAAGGATGATATTGTTCATGAATATGATTAATTTTCTTGTCAAAAAATTGCTGATAATGATGCTGATAAATAAGCTCATGTTGACGATGATAAAATAGTTCATGTTTACATACTGTGAATGGTTCTCAAAAAATTGATAAGGAAATATTTAAAGCTAAAAGGTAATAAAGTAGTGTAGATTCCCCATTGAAAGATGTAGTAACAAGATCCAATAAGGACATTATTGGAACATCAAAGTGGAAAGAAGATGAGGAATATAATGATTCTTATCAAACAAAATAATCTGTCTTGGAGTGTTCATATTCCATAGGAAAAGATTCTATTGATTAGTCCATAAATAATCTTGTGAATACCATTCCGTTATTTTGAAACATTAATTCCAATTCCAGCATCTTCAAGAACTAGTTTATCAGAAGTAAGATTCAAAAAATCTTATCATGGAAAGGTTTAGAAAAATTGAATCCATGTTAAAGAAATGTCACATATTTAATTATTATGATAGGATATCTTGTAAAAAGATATCTATGTGGTATAATTCAGTGATATATGACCTTAAAATATTTTATGATTTCACTGATTTAGTTAAAATTGAATTTGATATGTATGATGGTAGAATAAAGAGTCTATCAATTTTTTTTTCCAAAAAGATAATGGAAGATAATGTTAGACAAAATTAGGATGATATAGATTTGAATGGGAAGATGAATAATGTTATTCTCAATATGAAAACTGAGAGGTAACTAAGGGATGTGATGGCTGAAAAACCTTAATATCAAGAAGTAGTGATAATGTATCAAGGATAAATTCTTACATCTTAAGAAGACATGATCAAAGATCTCGAGATAAAAAATTAGGATCTAGATCAGTTGATCAATATGTTTGAAGAAGTCCATAAAGAACTGAAGAATCTGAATGAAACCTTGAAAAGGCAAATGCTAATGGATAAAAATAAGGATGAATGATTTTATCATAAAGACTGATTTTCTGTTGTATTTATATTTGTGACAATTTTTTTTCATCTAAATAAAATTTGATATATTTATGTTGTTTTGTTTTGTCTTCTACAGTCCTAACCTTTCAGTTACAGTTTTTTTCTTTCCATCCCTTCATTTTTTGTAAATAACAAAGGGGTAAAAAATAATTATAATAATTAATATAATGTTAAAGATTGTTAATGGCTAAGTAATGGGGAAATTATATAAATAATAATTTATTAAGTAAGGAAGAATCATTTCATTAAGAATGTAAAGAATACAATCCTTAGGTATTTCAAAACGTAATGGGTTTTATTCGTATTCACTGTGAATCATAAACTCAAAGAAAGATAAATATTTATTTTAAATATTAAAAATAGAAAATGTTTTCTTATATTTTTTTACGAAAATTTCTTTGTGCTTTCAAAAAAAGGGGAGATTATTGAGACAATAAGTTTACTTATGTATTTTCCATTCCATTATGTTTTAAAAATCAAAAAAATATTTTCTTAATTAAAATTATCTTTCTCTATGAAACTTTCTCTTAGGAATTTTTTTTTTTGATGAATACTTTTGTCTATACATATGTTTTCAATGTTTTATCTAGTGTTTTATCAAGCAAAGCCTAAGTATATTTTATTAAGTTAATAAATCAGATCCTTTTCTAAATTTTATACTTAGTGTTCATTAGAGTATGATTTATGTATTATTGTAAGTCTAATTTATTTTAAAACCAGACTATGATTTCATCTAAAAAGGCAATGATTTCTTCTAAAATTAGACTCTGATTTCGTATAAAATAATACTCCAATTTCTTTTAAAATAAAACTCTAATTTCTTCTAAAATAAGACTCCAATTTTTTCAGAAATCTGACTCTGATTTCTTCTGAAATCAAACACTGATTTCTCATGAAATGAAACTCCAATTTCTTTTGAAATCTGACTTTGATTTCTTCTGAAATACGAATATGATTTTTAATGAAATCCTACTACGATTTCTTCTAAAATTAAACACATATTTCATTTGAAATCATACTCTGATTTCTCCTGAAATCATACTCTGGTCTCCTTAGAAATTAGATTCGAAATTCATCAAAACTCAGACATTGATCCTCAATTTCCATAGAATCCAATTGTCAATATTTCTAGGCTCTGATTCTAACATTCATAATAATATGGTTAAATGGATTTCTAATATTGAAGAAATTTTGTTGAAGTATTATTTAAATTTATCGGATCTTATTATGATTATGTTTCTTTATAATTTTTTTCTTATATATTATTGTTTCATACACATTATAATGTCTCCCATGGTATTTTACATGAAAAAATGTCATGCAATCTATTTTTATTTAAAATTTGGAAAGGTGAAACATGTATAAATCCCTCTGAAATTCTAGAAAAAATATGACCGTTTGAGGAGAAATATGACTGTTGGAATCAATGCCTATAAATACCCGATCATTTCAACATTAAAAAAGATCGATTGATTTGGAACTCTTATGTGTTGGAAGAGTTCTGCTTAATATTCCTTGAACAAATAATATGAACAACTTATTCAAACTGAAAAACATCTTGTACAAGATGAAAACATCTTTCCCAACTAGACTCATGTGATTCCGATTGTTACTGATCAATTGAGGGATTTCAGGGATAGGATGACAGAGGTGTGAGTCAACATAGAGATCAAGGGCATGTGGGTATAGAAAAATATATTCTGATATTCATATCAAGGGCTTAACCTAGTCGGGGTAACACATACTTTTGTAACGGTATAATTCAAGGGACCTTTATCCAAGGATGTTAGATATCATTTTCATTGGGTTAAAATATTTCATATACTTGACAAATTTTGTTACATGTTATTAATTCCACTACATTTTGTTAATATTAACAAGTGTAAATTACAAGAACATTCTTATTTTAGTATACTTTAATATAAATAAGAATATATACACTGTAAGGTAGAATCAGTTCATAGGTAAACATGTCTGAAATAAAGTTAGTTTCTTTTTTATGAAATAAAGAGGGTTTGTAAATTCATCTTGTTTTACTTTGTTAAACATTGATTTTTAAAAGGATAAAAAGGAACTTTTTCAAAAATAAAATTCACCCCCCACTTTTAATTGAGAAATTTACATCTATATTTTGATCCTACAAGGGACATAGTCTACCACACTAGTCGAAACACACTTGAGTTAAATCAAGAGTAACTTACCCTTTCTCATAGTCACATGGATTTCAATTATCCAAGATGAAATTCTCATAGTGATGCATCATACCTCCAAACTATGAACCTCAATTTTTTAAATTAGAAACCACATTTCCACCAAAAGTATCCTCCTTTAAGTCCCCATAAGAATGGATATATTTATTTTCAAATTTATAAAACTTTTTTTTCTTGAAGATGATAACATGGGACTGAATATCACATTTAATCCCATCAGGAAACCATTTTGCTTTCATATCCTCATCTCCTACCAATTAGATAGAAAATAGTAGAAGATCAATAAAGAGACCAATATACTTTATAACAGGGATATTCACCTGAGTCAACCTCATAAACCCAACTAATAACTCATGACTAAACATCTCTGGGTAAAAGTTATCTTATAACTTATCTTGAATGTAAATTCACTCCATATTATCAAAATTGTTATCCCATGTCTCCATGTCCCAGTAATGCCTTTTTTGAGACGATAACATTAAAGTAGGAAGTTTTACTCTCATCTCGGTAGGAGTCTACATGTGGTCAAAAATATTCTTGATTGACTCAATCCAGAACTCAGTAGCATCAGGTCCACCATCTCTAGTAATCTTTCGTGTGTTGTGCAACTAAAACTCCCATTTTAGGTCTGACATATTATTCAAAACCCACCCCACATCCCATTCCAAAATATATATGATGCGATAAATGTTCTCATAGAACATCTCTATGTCTCCCTCAATCAGTAATATATGTTCCTTAGGATAAACTACGAGAGGTACATTTCTAGCAATATCTTATGGTCTTCCATTAAACAATCATTTTCAAGGATGCATTACTGTAAAATTTCAATAACACATTAGAAGAAATAAAACACATTATTTACACAATTACAGAGATTCACATAAAGAGATTACAAGTCATCCCCATACTTTACCAAAAGATCAAAACTAAGGAATTGTCACAACCACTAAACATCATACATCTTAGTCATCGATAACAAATGGGAAAAACAATATCATATTCTTGTTTCTCATTAAACACCAATTTTATACATTTTTTGTCAATTTAATATTTTTAATTTCACCTTAGGATCCATATTCAGTAAAAAAACCATGGATGAACAATTCAATTTCAGCACTTACCAAAATCTATCTTTTTCATTTGTTCCTACAATTATGCAGGTCATAATAAATCACGAGTTCATAAAATGATGCATGTATACCAAAATCACATCCCATATTGTTCCATGAGTCAAATCATAAATTATCTGATAAATAATAATGACAGCAAACAATAATTTCATCACTCAAGGATACGTAACAACCATCTGTAACGACAAACATCAATATCATCGATCCCTCCGTAGATACATGGGACTTCCCCCATACATTATATAGATACTATTATGACCGAGGGAATGATTAAGGCCCAAATCATCATAGTAACTTGTTTAGCTATCCCAAATAGTAATAATAATGAAAATAAAATAAGAGAAAATAAAATTAGGTAGATACCGCTTGTTGACATCCAAAGCCAAGTGTCACAAATTGGTTCAACAAGCATATCTGTGACATGACCATTGGAGTCTCTCCCCATTCGCCATAGGCTTCTAAATATTAGTGAGGGTATAATTTAAAATATGGGGACACTATACATGATTTTTCAAATTAATAAAATGCTTGAAAAAAAATAAAATATAACCTAATGATAACAACCATAGCCAGAATAATACGAGAATCACATGATTCCCCAAATAAGAATGTAATATCCACTCCAAAAATATATATATTCTGTCGAACCCTGACTTTACAATTTAATTTATTTTTTATTATTTAATTAATTCAGGGCTCTGCATTCTTGAGCCAAGGACCGGGCCGGATCCCAACAAGAAATTTTCTGCCGCTTAACATTTTAGTGGGTTTCAGAGCCGTGCACGGTCACCGCACGGTGAGCGGTAACTACGATGTTAGCCCATGTGCCTGTTCAAATGCATGTCATATAGAGTAAATAAATATATATGTAGATAATCTGAGTTGAATGGTTAATTTGAGATAATAATAATGATATTATGTAATTAGTAATATTATTATTAATGAGGTTTTTATTTTTATCATTATTATTTTTAGTAGTATTATTATTATTATTATCCTTAATATTATTATTAAAAATATTTCTATTACTAATATAATAAAATGGGAAAACAAAAAAACTAAAACGAACCCTAAAAATCTACCCAGCACCCCCTTCCCCTTTTGTTGTTGCGCGCGCACCCCCCTTCATCCTCTTGTTTGGCGCTGCCCCCACCCCCTTGTTTTGTTGCGTACCACACCTATTTTCCATTTCCACCCCCTTTGCCCTTCTACCCTTGGCACGCCAGATCCAGGGTTCCCGAATGCCCTCGGCGCATCAGGTCCGGGTGTTATGCCTGGTCCTCCGCCCATGTCCAGCTCGCCTCCCGTACCAGACATCTTCCAGACCATTCCTCCCCTAAAGGTCATCGCTCCTCTGATGGTCCTAGCTCGTCCCTCTGCCCTTGACCTGCCTGATCCAGTGGTTTCGAAAAATCCTCCACCTTTCAATGCTGCCCCGGGCTGGAAAACGTTGAGGGACGTTCTCCTTCATCCCGCGCCTTCCCGTTATTCTATTCTTGAAATCCCGCTAAGTACCTTGCAGTCGTCATCCGTCGCTGGAGCCCTGTTGGTTGATTTTCCAACAGAAGACTTCATAACGGCTATGGGATTCCAAAATTAGACCTTGGTCACTTGTTTTGGAGATGATCATCCCCCTTTGTCCCTCTTCCAGAACTTCGTATCCTCTTGTGGTCTTGATGCACCAGCGAGGGTTTCTGTTTTGAACTACAAAGCTTTCTGTGTTGTTCTGGCCTCGCGTGAAGACTTTGTGAAAGTCTTTTTCCAGAGCCCGGGTTCTATCGGTAATGGTGTTTCAACCGTTTTTGGGTGGTCCTCCAACTTTTGAGGTAAGAGATTTTTCCAATTATAATTGTTTGACGAATTAATTTGCACGTTTAATTAAATTAGCATGTTATTTAAATTATTTGTTTGGTGTAATATTTGTTTTTAGCAGTTTTTGAGTTGATTCGCTTAATTGATTGTAGTTTTGTGGTAAAACATTGTTGCACCCCGTGTGAATGTTCTATTAATTGTCTAACTATTTTATTAAATGATTTTTCTACTACCAAAATATATATTTTTTTAGATTTTTTTATGCATTGATGTGAATATGATCATAAAAGTGTTTTTATGGGTTTATGATGGTTCCGTGTGTTTAAAGTCATGTTACGCTTTTAAAAAAATTTTTTCGTAATGTTTTGAATGGTTTATTAAATAATTTTGAGGCTTCGAGTTTGGTTTTGAAAATGTGTTTAGATGCACACACATTAAATGTATAGTTCATCGTGTCGTGAGCTTTTTTCTAGTTTTTCACTCTAAGTGTTTTTTTTGAAATGGATCATTGGCTTGGTGTCGTGTGGTTTTGTTATCACTTTGCAGATTTTTAATGTGGCCTAATAAATAATGTTGATGGTGTGAGTTTTGTTTCGAAAACGTGTCGAGGTGGTTCTTTCACGTTGTTTGCTTTTTTTGATTGCTTTAAGTTTGTCTTTGTGTGATTTTAGTTTTATGCGTTTATTACAACACGTTGGAGGGATAACCCTGCGTTACCGTGATCATCAGTTTGTGCAGGCCTCTGCGCCTGTGCGAGGCGTGTTGCGTTGTTACGTTGTCGCGTTCGATCTGCGAGTCGAGGTAGGTTCCCATTTCACTACTTTTTAAAATTTATGTTACATTATTTCTTAATGTTTGTGCACACTAATTGTTCAAATTAAATATTTTATTAATTTTAATAAATGTGAGATTATATAAGATGATTAATTTTTAATATAAGACAATTATTTTTTAAATGATTATTTAGTGTAGAAAAGAGCCGTTAATTTTATACATGACACTTGAAACATTTTATTGACTATCATACACCCAGTATTGAAAGAATTCCCATTTTGACTTTAAACATAATTCATGGAATTTCAAATGTAGTTCTGGTTTTAATGATAAATGATTTCATCTCAAGCATGAACAAGTGTTTTGGTTATTTTTAGAGTAGTGATTGTGAAATGTATTTAATGCCTGATTGGAACTTTATGGAAAGCGATAAAAATGTTTTGACAAAAACCCTCATAGGACAACTCTCCTACCTTGGTTGCAATTGATTGTTTGGGAGACCGCGCTTAGAAGCTCTCGGGTACTTGAGTAGTTTAAAGGCATGAGGTTGTTCCATGGAGTGGTTCAGGGTGATGCCTGTTGTGCTTTATATATATATATATATATATATATATATATATATATATATATATATATATGGTTGGATGCTCGGTTGGCATTAGTTGGTCACCCCCATTCCAAACACTTGAGACATGAGAATCTGGAATATAGAGAGAATATTCTATGAATTTTTGTTGCACTGGTAGGTTATGGTACTGACCTGTGGCCCATATTCTGTTTATATATTAGGTTTATTACTATGGGATCTTCCCTCGACCTACCCGATAGAGGATGGCCGAGCGTATTGTGCATTTTGATATCATCGTGACATGTCAACAAGGATGATTTCGCATGTATTGGTGTCTTCTGGTTTATTCTCGATCTCCAAGGTTCACCAATGTTTATTCGGCTTTTGTTGCTTGCATTAGTGATTATAATGCTCATATGTATACCTACATTGCATTTGCTGTGTGTTTTACTTTGTGTATTTCTAGTGTATTTTTTTACTTGGAAAGTGGTAAATTTATTTTGAATGAGTTTCTAAAAATGGTTTTCAAATGAAAGTGTTTAATCCTTTTTTTTCACATTTGAAAATGTAAACATCACTTCCCCTTTCTAAAAAGTCATTGACACTAATGAAATGAACACAAGTTTGGAAATGGTTAAGGGCAATGGTTCATAATTTGTTTTTAAGTAAAATATTTCGAAAAAGATACTGTGATATATTGTAGTTCAAACATGAAATGGTGTTTCTTTTATTTTAAAGATAGTGCATTGGGAATAGATATCTGGCGAGGAAACTGAGTTTTAATACTCATGCCTATAGTGTTTTCTTATTTTTATTTCATTTTCAGGTTCCATCTTCAGTTGTTCACCTTGAGCGACGTTGGTTGTGGTATTAGAGAGTGAACTACAAGGTCACATGGAGTTTTGGTCATGGTTAGGTTAGTAGCATTTTTGGTTGTTCTTTGTTTATTCAATTTTGTTCTATTTATTTTCCTCAATTTAGTTTATTTTATTTTGGTCCAAATCGTTCCCAACTGTTAAATTTTGATGATCGGCACTAGTTGCCAGCCCGTGGTGATCGGAAACGCCCCTCGGGCCATGTCAGCGGGCCGTATCGGGTGATCGGTTCAGGGTCGACCAGGGTTGGTTCATGAGAAAATGGTATCAAAGAAGGTTCTTGTTATTTGGGATGTCTAGTAGTTGGAGATTAAGATTTCCGGGACTCGAGAGGTAGGTACGAGATGAACGTCATGAACCCTCTCCATTTTTAACCTCGAGTCGCCCGGGGTAGTCCGGGAATTGAGTCTTTTTTTTGTTCTGGTTTGTTTTGGATTGAGGGATGAAATCAGATGTAAAATGATGTTACATCCTGATATCACTTGGATTAGTGACCCATTTTTAGTCTGGGTACATTTTTTGACCTCCTCCTAGTTGTTGACGCTTACTTGGGGCATGACCCACTACCATGTTTCCAGGTTAAGTGTGACCTCTAGTCCCTCGCTCTGGTGGTTTGATGCATGTTCAGTGTCGTTTTTGTTCTGGTTTGTGTAAGTGAGTTTTTTTGGAAATTAAAAAGGGATATTTAAAATGGGACTGATTTCTATTAAATAACTTTAAATTTATGTAATGGGTTATAAAACTGAAAGCTTTTGGTTTGGAAGACTGGAATTTGCTTGGAAATTGGTCAAGAATGGGCTGGTGTGAAACCTTAGGTACACTATATTAACATTTGCACATGTGAGAGGATGCGTGGAAAGTTCATGTTGGTGCATATAAATGAATGTGGATGAAAAAATGAGCAATGGTTCATGGTATTACCTAGGTGTGTTTTTAAATCAAAGGCTTGACCTTGTTTTTTGAAAGTGAATTTAAAATGGGAAATGATTTTTGAAAATTGAATTTGGTCGGAAAATTGGGTTTTGGTATTTGGAAAATGGCCTTCAAAGAAGGCGGTTTTAAAATCTAAAATAAAAATGAAATTTTTTTAGTGTTGGTTTTGGTTTGGATTTTGAGTTTGATTTTTTTGGATGAAAGCTCATTCAATGATATTTCTTCGGCTGGATATTGGTATTGGAATTGTGTTTTATATTATATTCAGAACATGCCACCCAGAAATCTCCTCAGAGTTTCTAATAATTCATTCCCAGTTTTTGGTCCTTCTTAGACATTGTCTGTACTTAATGGTGATCATGGTCTGTTAAAGGTGTTTATGTGGTTTGCAGAGGTCGAGTGTGCTTTTAGGATGTTAGGAACTCCCGAAGCTAACAGAGTGCGTGTTGTTTTAGCACTGTTTTAAGGTCCATCTTTGATAATGTGGGAGTTGCTCACCCCACCGTCAATACAAGTTGGGATGATGAGAGATGACTTCAAATCCATATTCGTCCGATGGTTTATACTTGAATAAGTGATGGAGGAAAAAAGGGAAGAGCTTGTGCGTAAAAAACAAGGCCAATAGACGGTGAGAGCGTATGTTGACCATTTCAAGGATCATGTGTCTCTTTTTCTGGTGGTAGTGTCATAGGAATGGATGGAGACTACTCCCTTCATCAGGGGTCTTCGTCTAGAGATCAAGGAGCAAGTCCTCCCTTTTTGAGAGCATCACTTTTGAGAAGTTGGTGCATGAGGTGTTCTTCGCTGAGTTGGTCTCCGCAGCGCAAACAGTTGGCAATCCACTATATCCTGTTGCTCGTGAAGGTCCCACATATGATGAGAAGAGTGTGTCAGGTGAATTTGTTTCTAAAGAGTTCTCTGCAGTGGCTCGAACTTCTAGTTTGTCGGATCGTATAATGGTGTACCATCACTATGGACGTTTAGGGCGTACAAGCCGTCATGTCACACACCTTCGAAGACGTGAAATCATTTCAGGTGTATGGATCATCAAGAGAAGCTTTGCAGGAAGCGTCGCCTGAGGAAGACACTATAACCAGAAGATTCCAGCGCCTGACTGTGAGGCAGGAGACGCTTTAACCATTAGATCCCCAACCACAGGTCTTGGGGTGAAGCTTACTCGTAGTCAGGTGTTTTCGTGGATGTGAAGCCAGTGTTCAGGTTTTGGTGTTCCATGTTGCCAATGAAACATTTAAAGACATTCCATTTTCGTTCTTCCACTGCTAAAGTTTTGACATTGTTTTCAGTCAATTTCTTCATCGTGGAGTTATAATAGACATATTCTATTGTAATCCAACCGTTTTGTTTTTGTGATCATGGATTTCTAAATCGTGCTCTTTTCTTAAAAGTTTTTTTTAGCCTTTTTCTAGTTTGTTTTGGTTTATCTGTGTTCAATTGGACATGTAAGTTCCTATTAAGAGCCGATGTTTGTGGTTATGGTTGAGTTTACTGATTGGATTATGTTCTGCTTGGAGGCTTTTCTCTAGTGTTCGGTCTTTCTTTGGTTTGAGTCGCGAGTTCCAAGTCTCAGCAGAGGTTTTGTTTCACTCATTCTATAGAAGTTGGTCTGGATTGGTTGGGAGTTCCTGTGTGGGACCCCCTTCCCATGGTTGTATATTTGGGTGTTGAATTTCCACACTAGTTAAGTTATCGTGGTGGGGTAAACCCTATCGTGTTCTCTCGTTCTCATGTGTTGTGGTTTCATTCAGTTTCAATTTGGCATGGATTCTTGTATGGTTCATAGTTCAGCTGGGTGACTTTATGGGGAATAAAGTGTCTATGGTAGGGATAATTGTCACACAGCGAAATTCTAATTTAATTTAATTTTTATTATTTTATCATTTTTGGGCTTCGCATTCTCACGCCAAGGTCTGGGCTGGATCCTGACTAAAACTTTTCTGTCTCTTAACATTTTAGTGGGTTTCGGACCTGTGCATGGTCACCGCACGGTGAGCTGTATCTACGCAGTCAACCCGGGTGCCTGCGCAAATGCCTGTTGTATAGAATAGATAAATATTTATGTAGATAAGATGAGTCGAATGTTTAATTTGTGATAATAATAATGTTATTCTATAATTAATAATATTATTATTAATGAGGTGTTTATTTTTATCATTATTATTTTTAGTATTAGTATTATTATTATTATTATAATTAATAATATTATTATTAATATTAATATTACTAATATAATAAAAGGGAAAAAACAAACAATCTAAACCTAACACTAACAATATACCCGGCACCCCCTTCCCCTTTTTCCGATGTGCGAGCACCCCCTTCATCCTCATATTCTTTGAATCCCCCACCCCCTTGTTTTGTTGTGCACCTCTACTCATTCCCATTTACACCCCCTTTTGCCCTCCTGCCCTTGGCATGCTAGATCTAGGGTTCCCGAATTCCCTCGGCACATCAGGTCCGAGTGTTGTGCCTGGTCCTCCGCCCGTGTCCAGATCACCTCCCCTGCTGGACGTATTGCCAGTTTTCCTCCCCCAAAGGTCGTCACTCCTCCGCTGGTCCCCACTCATCCCTCTGCCCTCAGCCCGCTAGATCCAGTGGTTCCGAATGATCCTCCGCCTTTCAGTGTAGCCCCAGACCAACAAAAATTAAGGGATGTTATCCTTCATCCTGAGCCTTCCCGTTCTACTATTCCTGAAATCCTGCTAAGTAGCTTGTATTCGTCATCCTTCACTGGAGCCCTGGTGGATGATTTTCCAACAGATGCCTTTGTATCAGCTGTGGTTTTCCATCGTTGGGCCTTGGTCGCTTGATTTGGAGTGGATCATCACCCTTTGGCCCTCTTCCAGAACATTGTATCCTCTTGGGGTCTTGATGCACCAGCGAGGGTCTCTATTTTAAACCGCAAAGCTTTCTGTGTTGTTCTAGCCTTGCGCGAAGAATTTGTGGAAGCCTAGTCCCAGAGCCCACGTTCTTTCGGCTATGGCATTTCACCCTTTTTTGGATGGTCCTCCCACTTTTGAGGTAGGTGATTCCTCTAATTTGAATTTTTTGATGAATTAAATTGAGCGTTAAATTATATTATCATGTTATTTAAATTATTTTTTTGGTGCAATGTTTGATTTTCACATTTGCTGAGTTTCTTCGCTTATTTGAGTGTAGTTTTTTGGTCAAACATCGTTGTGCACCATGAGAATGATCTATTAATTGTCTAACTGATTTGTTAAATGATTTTTGTGCTACAAATATATATATATATATATTTTAGAGTTTGTTATGTGTTGATGTGAATTTGATCATAAAACTATTTTTAGGGGTTTAATTTGGTTTCGTTTGTTTAAAGATAGATTACACTTTTGAAAAATTCGATTTTCGTAATGTTTTGAATGGTTTATTAAATAATTTTGAGGCTTTGTGTTTGGTTTTTAAAATGTGTTTAGGTGCACTCACTTTAAATGTATATTTCATCATGTCATGCACTTTTTTCTGGTTTTGCACTCTATGTGATTTTGTGAAATGGGTCGTTGGCTTGGAGTCTTGTGGTTTTGTTAACACTTTGCGGATTTTTAAAGTGGCCTAATAAATAATATTGATGGTGTGAGTTGTGTTTCGAAAACATGTCGAGGTGGTTCTTTCGCGTTGTTTTCTTGTTTGGAATGTTTCATGTCAGTGTCTGTGTGATTTTAGTTTTATGCATTTATTGCAGCGCGTTGGCTGGACAACCCCATGTTAACGTGATCATCGGTTTGTGCGTTCTTGTGAGCCTGTTACAGGTATGTCGTGTTGTTGCATTGTCACGTTCGAGCTTCCAGTCATGGTAGGGTCCCATTGCACTGATTTCTAAAATTTATGTTACATTATTTTTTAATGTTTGTTCACACTAATTGATCAAAATAAATAATTTATTAATTTTAATAAATGTTAGATAATATAAGATAAATAATTTTTAATAGAAGACAGTTATTTTTTAAAAGATTATTTTGTGTAGTAAAGAGCATTTTATTTTATACATAACACTTGAAACATTTTCTTGACGAGCGAACACCTAGTATTGAATGAATTCATGTTTGGCCTTTAAACATAATTCACTGAATTTCAAATGTAGTTCTGTTTTTAATGATAAATGTTTTCTTCTCAAGCATGAACAAGTACTTTGGTAACTTTTAGAGTAGTGATTATGAAATGTATTTAAATCCCATTTGGAACATTATGAAAAGCGATGAAAATGTTTTGATACAAACCCTCCTAGGACGACTCTCCTGCCTCGGTTGCAATTGATTGTTTGGTAGGCCGCGCTTAGAGGCTCCTGGGTACTTGAGTAGTTTAAAGGAATGAGGTTGTTCCATAGAGTGGTTCAGAGTGATTCATGTTGTGCTTTATATATATATATATATATATATATATATATATATATATATATATATATACTTCTATGTGTGTGTGTGTGATTGGATGATCAGTTGGCATTAGTCAGCTCACCCCCTTTTCAATCACTTGAGACATGGGAATCTGGCATATTGGGTGAATATTCTAAGAATGATTACTGCACTTGTAGGTTATGGTACTAACTAGTGGCCCATAGTAGGTGGATATATTAGGCTTATTACTATGGGATTTTCCCTCGACCTTCATGAGAGAGTATGATCAAGCCTATTGTGCGTTTTGATTTCATCGTGACATGTCTACAAGGATGATTTCGCAAGTATTGGTGTCTTCTGGTATATTCTCGATCTCTGAGGTTCTCAATGATTATTCGGCTTTTGTTGCTTGCAGTAGTGATTGTGATTCTCATATGTATACCTACATTACCCTTGCTGTGTGTTTTACATTGATCATTTCTGGTGTATTTTTTTCCTTGTAAAGTGGTAAAATGATTTTGATTAGGTTTCTAAAAAAGGTTTTCAAATGAATGTGTTTAATCCTCTTTGTGCAAATTTTAAAATGTAAACATCACATTCCCTTTCTATAAATCCATTGACACTAATGAAATGAACCCAATTTTGGAAATGGTTAAGGGAAATGGCTCGTAATTTTTTTTAAATAAAATATTTAGAAAAACATACTTTGACATATTGTAGTTCAATCATGAAATGGTGTTTCTTTTATTTTAAAGATAATGCATTGGGAATAGATATCAGGATATCTTACTGAGTTTTAATACTCATGCCTATAATGTTTTCTTGTTTTTAGTTCTGTTGTAGGTTCCAGCAATAGTTGTTCACCTCGATCATCATTGGTTGTGAGTGACCCATGAGGTCACGTGGAGTTTTGGTCATGGTCAAGTTAGTAGCGTTGTTGGTGGTTCTTTTTTAATTCGCCATTGTTCCATTTATTTTCCACTGCATAGTATATTTTCTTTAGGGCCAAATATTTCCCAACAGTTAAATATTGATTCCTGACACTATTTTCCAGCCCGTGGGGATCGGGAATGCCCCTCGGGACATGTGGCGGGCCGACTCAGGTGATCGGTTCAGGGTCGACCCATGATGGTTCGTGACATATTCCATGCCATATAAGTGTTATGTGTGTGAATAAATCCAAAATATAATGTCACGTAGACAACTACCCTAGAGGGCCCCAACATGCTATCTGGTTCCCTCATCCATGATCCATCCCAACATATCCATTTAACAAAGGGATCCTACCCATATCATGTTTTTCAAACATTATGTTTAATTGGGTACTGACTAGGAAGCCTGGGTAAGGTGTGATTATAACTCATTAGGCCCCAAAAAATAACTACTAAAACAATATCCAATCAATCATAGTGTGTTTATGTATTCTAGTAATAAACTAAAATAATGTAATCAATTTTTCAATTACATTATATTTTAAATTACCACAAAAATTACACTGGGTTCATGAGGATATGCAAACCATTAATACATGGTTCTTCCTTTGATGGAGCCTGAACAATATCACACAGAGAATAAAAATTCCCATAACTTATGGATCATCATTTTACATTTAATTTCAATTCATATCATGTAATCTAGGAACCGTAGTACAACAAAAATCGCATGGTATTAGAATTTCCTATCTAGCACCCCATAGATACATGGATTGTGTGTCCATATCCCAAAACTCATGGGTTAATGGATTAGTAGTCCCTTCTCAATACAATAATATTCACATGAATTCAATTGGGCCGATAACATTATGGATATCCCTATATGGGTATAAATAGATTATGTCTATTTCATGTACACCATTTCTCAATAAACCACATATATAACACACATCACATTTAAGAAGGTCAATCACCCTTAACCCTCTTATTAACAAATAACATCATTCCAATTAAATTTTAATTATGAAGACAAAATTTGTTCAACAATTTAATCAAATTGAATTATTTGAACATTTCACTATTAAACCATTTATCTGCATGTAATCACATAACCCATTTACACATTAAGGTTAAGACAAACATACATTTATTCCCACTGTCAACCAATTCCTTATCTAAACATTTAACCAATCATAAAACCATATTTCATTAATAAAATCCATAACCTCTAATATCCCATTATTTTTTTAATCAAATCATTCTATTAAATAATTAACCAACTAATTAATCTATTTAAATATGTGTGTTACCAAAATTTAAATTTATTTTTCATAATTACATATACACTAATATCATCAAGACTATGAGATTTTCAATTTAAACTTCTTTCCTCATGATCCCTAATGGATGCTCACCAATAGAATTCCCCATACTAAAGTGGAATGTTTATTTCAAAAATGAAGAACAAAGTATTGTTACAAAACCTATTTAAAAGTAAATTTATTAATATCAATCAAAACCAAAATTTAAATACATCACAAATTAATTAAAAACCGCATTAAAATACTATAAAAATAAATGAGAGTGGGGGGAAATGAATCTATACAATATATTTTACTTGTAGAGGGAATGAAAAGTCATAAGAATCAATGAATCATTATGAATAAGGTTCATAGTGAAATTTATTACATCTGAGATCCTCCAAAATGACATTAATTTATTGATTGTCAATATGACATATTTAAGCTAATATGTTAGGGGTTCATGAATTTCTTAAATAAATTTTTGGGGTATAATTTATAATATTATTTGTTTCCTATAATGTTAGCATGGTTTGGAAAACTTTTCCCCTAACATTTTTCCACTTATTTGGGGGATGGGCCATTACTCATAAGAGTGCGGATGGTATGAAAAATTGTTCACTAGTAATGAAAACTCCTTCTATCTATGGTTTCATTATTTCATAGGCTAGGAGCATGGTTTTGGATAACCGGGAAGCAACATTGCGCTGCTCAAACACCCCATAAAAACATGAAGAATTCTTATAATCTCACCTAAGACATAACTTATCCAAATTATTTAACAATAATGGGTAAACGAGTACATAATAACAAGCCTAGTAAATCTCATGCAATGTTTTCACTGTTACATACAACATTATTTTATGACTGGGTTTAGATGATAATTTTTAAGAATGGTTTTCTTCTACATAGTTCTTGTCAAAGAATGAAAAATGTAAATGATAATAGTTTCAATATATCGAAGGTGACATTACATAGATAAATTACAGTAATTCATATTTTCTGGGGATTAATATTATAGTTTTTTATTTATTTGAATATATCAAATCTAATTAAATAGTAACAAAGAAATTTCTAAAGTCCAATTAAATTAATAACACTACAAATGGTTTTATAAGGTATTTCATGTTTAGAATTACTTATAAATTATTAAAAAAATAAAAAAATTATATTAACAAAAATCAAAAAATTTGTTGTTCATCATATAATATATTCTTATCCTAGGGGATAAATTTCACTTTAAAATTGCTTACATGTCTGTTAAAGCAGAAATATTTGATAGTAGACCATAGAATGTTCTCTTCAAAACGGGACACATTCTATCCCTTCCAGAATAACAATATATTATTTTTCTCTATATATTCACCAAAAATCCCATTTAAATTAAGATTTTTCCATGTTCGTATGTTTTTTTCTTGCTCAAAGTCACCTCATCGATGTCGTCATATTCAATTCATATGAGGTGATTCAAGAAGTTAAGAGTTATAATGTAAATAATTATTTTCATATTTGAAATTACTACTATGAAAAAATATTTTGAAATGTCTAAGAAATTCCCTTAAGGATTCCATTAATATGTCATTAACTCCACAAGGACAAGTTATTCAGTATATAATTATTTCTTAAAAAACAGATTCAGAAGAAGTTTTTATTTAAAAATATATGTTTTTCAAAAAAACATCATCCATTATTAATTATCTATTTCAAATTAAGAGATTAATAATTAAAATTAACAGTAATTTTTTTTGATTTAATTATAAATCATTTTTTATTAAAATTAATTTCTTAATTTTTTTTCTTATTTTAAATTTTATTGAAAAAATGCCACACAAGGGTGGTTTGACACTACCTATATGAATGCTGATGTTTTTATAAATGAAATACATCCAGGAATGTTTCTAAAAATTTATTTCATGATCATGTATAACATTAATACTCAATTATTTTAATTATTATGATTCTATAAACGTAAAATATCTATCATATTAACGATATTGAAAGAAAAGTATTGAATTTATTTTTAGTCCTGTAAAAAAAATTTAATAAAATAAGATTATATAAAAAGACTTTATATCATTACCAAAAAAATACATATATAATATAGATGAATAAAACATATACCTTGTGATTTCTAGAGATTATGTAATAATTGGATTAGTTTTTTAAATAGTTACCATTATACTTAATTAGGTTAGGAATTATGGATAAAAAGTCTCAAAATTATGAAATCATGAGAAATTATTCCAATAAAAGTTTAATACATGATAATAAATGAATAATAAAAAGGAAATGAACAATTAAATGGTTGTGAATATTGTAAATAATAACAATAGTTTTATTACATTGGATTTTAAATGATGTACAATGTGATACATGACTTGTGGTTAATAGTTTTTCAATACATATTTCATTTAAATGTCTTGATGTCATTATATCAACTCGCACTCCCTAATTCTTTATAAGAAATATATTTATCATAATGTTTTATATAATTATAATTATTTTATTTTTCACTTTAACATTACAAACTATTGTTACTTAGTTAACCTATTCTATGAAAATGATCATCCTTTAATGGGATAAATTAAATGATTAATCAAATGGGTAGAAAAATAATTTTCTATGAGTTTTATTAATATAACCGTTAAATGAATTCTAATATGTTTCTCAAAATGTTATGGTTAAATGAAATTATAGTTGTAGATCATGGGCCCATGTTATAGTCATAGAATACATTGGATAAATATTTATTATATGAATTTATAGTGTTTTAATTGACCAGTTAGGTTATTATATTTTCCGTAAATGATGTTAGAGTTTGGTGGTTAGGTAATTCAATCATGGAGTTATTTTTAAATAACATGTAAATTTATTAAAATATTAATGATTATAGTTGATATAAATATTGATTCCTCAGAATCGTTCATGGATTTATTTTTTCCACTATGATTTATCATGGGTTGATTTTGTGACACTATTTATGAAAAATCATGGATTTCCTATGAGAATATGTGTTTAAATTCTCCTGATTTTAAGGTAATGGAAATATAATTCAAGGATTCGTAATGTATTGAATAGGGAAAAAGTTATTATTTTATACCTTGTATTAAGAATCATATTTTCGGCCTATATTTTCAACTGATTTTTAATGGGCCCAACGATTAATAGGATTGATTTAGAGGATTACTTATTTTTATGTTATTTTTCCTTTATGAAATAATTTTTTTTATTTATTGTGTGTGGTTTTGTAGATATGTTGTTCATTGTTTTGTAAAATTATGGGTTTTCAATATAAGGTAATTTTCTTAATTCCGTATATACAATCCCCTATAAGTTTTTGGGTATGTATGTGATGGAATATTTTCTAGAAATCATTCAATTATAGAATGGTTATGATTATGTTTTCATATGGAATATCTATAACTAACAACTAGATCATGAAAAATTGTCCCCAAAAAAGGTTTTATGAATGTAACCAATATCCTCCTGTCAATATCAAATGTAGGTTAAGGAGTAAATCTTAATAGATGACCTCCTATATGAGTTGAACAATGAAAACATGTGCTACTTCCCATGAATAATCAAAAAATGATGAAATTTATAAAATATGGGAATATGAAAGTGTAATTCTACACCCAAATTCCAAGGTCTCGAGAAAAAATCTCACTCATCGTAGATAGATTATATGAGTTGGGTATAATAAAAATGGAAAATTATGGTAGAAAATTCCACACAATAGTTATCAGCTAGGAAAAAATTTAGTAGAATACTTATCTAGAACACAACACTTATTACTCAGTAAAATTTACACCAACCAATATCATCATCCACACAAATCTAACAAAATTAGAGATGCATTATCATGACAATGATTTTGAATAACTTGAACATATTCAACATTCAATCAAATCATCTAGGTATTCATGGCTGCATTGGATTACTAATCCTATATCCCAGGTCATGCGCCACACCGTATTGTTTCAAAAAATCAATAATAAATCATTACTCTTACATAACACAAAACAAGAACACAACAATTCCTTGAGGTGTTACACCCTAATATTATTTACATTCATAACACACTGTAGACATGGTTAACATGTATACTACTAGAAAAAAACACACTCTACTAATTTGAATACTGATTATGTACTATCTAATCATTACATATTTTCGTATTAGATATATGTACCAATATAGCATTCACATCCTGCTTCCTCTACATCCACCCATATGAGAGATACCATGGCCCATAATTAGGATCCTCTATTCCTCTAGGTACAAAATTATAGGGTGATTACCCATTTATATAACAAAAATAAATATAAATCCCAAGCCCAATGTCGTAACAAAACTACTAGAATTTCATGCATAATTACACTATATGCAGTGAGGAAATTATACTCACCACATCTATTTATATAGCCTTTAAAAATCATCTATAGGCCTCTTCATTAACTAATATTTTCATTGTGTCTATCCACAGTTAATCCCCTCAACTGTACTATGAAATCATACTATTAACCCTTTATAAAACCCCCGAATCAATCTCAATGAACAAACATGGGAGAATAACCATTCGCACACATGATTAATTTTCAAAGGGACAACCAACCACTACATAGTAGTTATCATTATTGGTCAATATCATCAATACATTTTTTATTATAATTCCAAAACATTCGAACACGTGATCCCCAATCACATACCACCAATTCTAAATAAGTAACAATGATAAATTTTAATTAATTATTATATTTTAACAAAATAAAAATTTGAGAAAATATAACTAGGTATAATGTACTCCCCATAACATTAATAAGAATCCTATGAAGCCCCCATGAAACTCTAAAAGAACACATATGAATAAAAACCTCATCACACAACCTAATTAGTCACTAATTCATAATTAATTCTATAAAAACCCTTAAAAAATAAATTGAGAGACATACCTTCACCCCAATGATGAGGTGTGAAAAATGATTATCCTGTTGGGATTCCATCTATCCACTAAAATAAAAATATCCATATCTTTGGATGAATCCAATATGTTCAGGTGGGATTAAATTCAAAATCTAAACCCAAAATATTGACAAATAAGTTGGAATGAAAAATTATAAAGACATAAAATATTATGGGAACTATACTTCTAAATTGAAATGGAGAAGGATTAAAACGTACCAAATAAGATTTTGGGTATATTGGATGTTTAACATGAATTGAATATTGAAAATATGTCCTCCATCGAAATCCATTACATCCAAAATAATGATAGGGGATAACCAGATAAAAGTGAGTATACCCATCTTTATAAAAATGTCAAATAAAATTATCCATTTTAGAATGGCTCCCTAGGTCATGAACCCATGGGTCCAGACTAGGCACATGTAATGGCTCAGACCTCCTAGTTCAGATACTTTTTCAAAATCATGTTTTTGGGGTGTTCTATGCGGCAATGGTAGCTAATTTCGAGAGTTTTCCGAAATTCATATTTTTCTATCAATAGGTGAGTGCGTTAGTAGGTCAAGGTGTCAGTAGGTTAGGGAATTGGTCAGTTAGGGTGTCAATTGGTTATGGCATTGGTAGGTTTGGAAATCAATTGGTCATGGTCTCAGCAGTTCAAGCATCAGTAGGTTGGGCATTATTGAGTGGCGTCGGTGACTCATGTCTCTGACATGCTTTCGGTGGGTCATGTCAGTGACTTGTGTCATTGAGTCACATAATTGGCTAGATTTTGTGAGTTCAGGGTTGGAGACTAACTATCAATGACTTGCATCAGTGAATCACCCATTAGTGAATCACATAAATTTTTTTAATGTTTTTTGAATTTTTCCCCTTTACATATTTTTTAAAATTAACTAAGTTACCTCCCAGGTTTAGGTGTTTCTAAAGATGTTTCCACCATCACTTAGGAGGATAATTATATCTTAATTATCCTAACATCCCCCTAAAATTTTAAACAATTAACACAAGTGGTCAAACCACGATCTTAATTTTATGTACTTTTAAACAATCTCCCTTCTATTGATATAGGATCTAGCTATTCTATGTAGATATCTTCTCCTACACATGTGATTCAATTTATATATTGGTGAGAAAAATACATTCTTCCCCATACAGTCTTATGTTATATTATGGCCTTCATATTTAGTTTCCCTTAGAGGCTCCTACTTCTCATTAAACCACTTATTTATTTGATAAGGAGGAGTTTGTAATTGTCTTTTTTTAACATAAGAAACCATTTTTCTATCTTTTAATTGTGTATCATGCGGGGTGGGTAAAAAAATTTCTCTTTGAAAAAATAGTGGAATATATTACTTAATTAATGTTTAAATGAAGAGTAACAGACCTGTTCTGATAACATGTTTGGCTACCTTAGTAATAAATGAGGTTTTATAAGGATGATGGTTATGTGTGTCTTATTTTATCGGTTATCTTTAATATATGATGTGAATTCTATTTCCTATATGTCTTTTGAAAATAATGGCCATTGGTGGACTTTTTGGTTCAGTGGACTATTGAATTCTTATGTATAATATTCTATTGAAAATCTATTAAAATGAAAAATTTATTAATCATGTATATCTTGATAATAAAATGCATTCCATAGGATAAAAGTTGTTCTGTTATAACCTCTGATTTATTAAAGAGGAATTAATTATCATGCATGTTAAATCTGAATATTCTTTCTCTTGTATGGTATGGTTATGTGTTATGTGTGTATATTTTCCAATTCCTCATACGGGTTGTGTAGTTCTACTATTAAGAGAATGATGGTTTGTGCAGATGGATTTAGAGTGATGTGGTTCCTCAGGTTGAGAGATTGACTAATTATGAAATTGTTGAAATTGTTGAACATCAGGTCTGCATCGGGGTTATGTTATGGTTGTTTGTCATATTCTATTTTAGTAGTGGTACCAAAATCATTTTGAGTTTTGTTTTTATTGTGAGATGTGGAGATTTTATTTTATCAGGGTTACAGAGGATGGATTGGGAGGGAAAATATTGAAAATAGGATGGTGTTACCATGCATGGGAAATTTTCCCAGAGTTTCTAGAGATAAGGATTTTAGGAATGGGTGTTTGAGTAGATTCATTTTTCCTATTCCTTCTTTATCTGTTTCTCTTTGGTAGTGGATGGTATAGTCACTTTTCCATTATAATGTTTGTTTTTTGGTAGTATCCAGGGTAGGGATGGAATCAATAATATTTTCTTGATTAAATAATGAAAAATAAATTTTTAAATGAATTAGATTGTCTTATAAATTATGTATGTGGATGGATAGGTTTATTAATTATAGGTGACAAAAAGTATAGTTTTTTTGTGGGGATGGATGGTTGTTTGGAAACCCATGGGCTGGGTTATGTTTCTTGATACATGTATTTATATACATGTTGTTCCTTTTGATTTATATGCCCACCCAACCCTCATTGAGAACTATGTGCTGAACACCCCAATTTCATGTAGGATGGAGTTTTTTCAAAACTCCTAGCATGGGGGTGGATGGGGGGTTATTTGATATTCTCTACTCCTTCTAGGCATTGGTATCCCAAGAATCATTGGGCAAGTTGTGGGGCGGTTTTGAGGCACATGTGTCTTCTGGATAAGATGTGTGGTTCATTCTTAGGTGTCTTTAGGATACATTTGTGGTTTTGTGCCTTAGGTGTATGAGGGTAGGATGTAATGTGGTTTTGGCCCATGTGTTTATGGGAGTGATGTAATATGTGGGCCAGGTGTCTTTTTTAAGGCTTTTGTAGCGGGGGATGTTGAAGAATGTAGTTTCACGCAGACACTCACCATTTGGGATGAGTATTTAACTAGTGTGAAGGGTTAAAAGTAATCCTTTCATTTATGATCTTACTATGTTAGATTACATTAAATATATTAGTCGGGGGGAATTATTTCATGAGATTGTTTTGTATACTATACATTAGTAGGTGCTTTCAAGTAGTACTATTTTTATCATAAGGGAATTAGTATGCTTCTTCCATTATGCATGATTGAATTCATATTTTCCTACTAATTATACTTCTATTCTATCCAAGAATATATCAAATTGTTTTATGGTTTATAGGGATATTATGCGGACCATGATAGATCCTTCTAGTTTAGGCATCAAAATAGTTTATTTCTATCTTCATAACATTGTTCTTTTGCTATTTACTTTGGAAATTTTCTTTTCATTTCTAATTTTTTTACACAAAAAAATGATGTGGGATTTATTTTTGCTTATATATATATATATATTAGTTTTTTTTGTGGTTGATACATCTTATCTACTAATCATGCATAATATAAAATGTGTAATGCCTCCAATTTTTTGATATTTGAGTACCCTTGGTTCTGGTATCCACCCTACGGCCTACTAATGGTGGGACTTGGGGGGCCATTATTTCTTTTTCATATTTAAGAAGTATGTTCATGTCACTTTTCCATCCCATCAATCATTTTTAAAATGGATAGATATAACAAGATGGTATCATAGTGCATGGTTGAGAGGTAGGATGATGTTTGGAGTCACATACAATGAGGATTACCTGGGATGGTAGGGAAGTAACATTAGGTGATCTTAGTTCATGTCATAGGCCTAGGAGGTCCTGATAGGACATGATATTTTAGGTCCACACATGATCTGATGTGAGGATTCTAAGCTTACCGAATGAGCATGTGATTCTACACTATTTGAAGGGTACCAACCCTAAGAAAGGTACATACATCGTGAAGACTTATGTTCTTATTTGTTTTGGGAATATTTGGGAAAATAAATTAAATAATGAGTTAAATTTAATCCTAAAAAAATTCAATACTGCTAGAGCTTAGGTGGAACCTGTTTACTTTTTATAGCTATGAAACTAGGTTACCATCTACACATGATACGATTAGTGTATGTTCAATAGTAAGACTCAATCAAATGAAGGAGGGTTGACCCAGGGGGTAGGTTGATTTGTCATAGAGGATTATTTTTGACTTATAGTGGAAGAATCTAAGAAAGAATGAAGGTATCCTTTATGATATAGAGACAAAGAATAGGATTGACGGGATGGTGATCTCTTTTTGCATGATTCGGGATCTGAAATATTTTTGGGTTCCATTGGTGGTTAGTGAGATGAGGGGAGCTATGTGTCAGCGGTGGACACAGAACCAGGGGGATATAAAGAAGGTTGATGTTCATTAGGTATATTTTTAGAATGATTTCCAGGTATAGTTTCATTCATCATCCAATAAAGAAGAGAATATATTGGAGCTACACTCCCTTCAGTAGGGATTATGTCAGTAAGGGAAATTGGGATCATTTTTAAGGTTCTCCTTTGTATTTATGTGTATCTCTTTCAAGATGAAAAGTCTCGAGAAAGATTCTTATTGGAGGCACTCGGTCCTTCCCTCTAATATATTGTTTCTCCCTTTACATTGCTGACCAGCCTCGAGGTCCAGAAGATGGTGGAAGTGGTTGAGAGGATACACTCATGACGAGGCCTACTATGAGATGGGTTACATACGTTTTCTACAAAGGTAAAGGGTTATAGAAATAGGTCTTAGGCACAATTTCCATCGAGAGTTCTGTTATCGCGTAGTTGACTGAGCAGTGTCAGTTTTGACCTGCTGATCATCCTGATTTTCCCTTAATCATGGGAAAAATTATTTCATTTTTGAGGTTGTGGAACCTTTAGATTCAGTGCCCAATTAATTCTCAGGGTGGTGGGGTATGAGAATGTTTTTCACCCACCACACCATTAGTTGTTGGCCCATCAGTTTCTGTATCAGGGACAACATGCACCGGCTCCACCGATGGGTGATATAAGAGGGGGAGGCAAAACTCAAGGTGTTCCACTTGGACATTGACTAGGATGTGGTCGAGAAGGAATTCAATAGAATAAAGGAATACGATCTAGCTTTGGTAAGTTTTATACTGAAGAGGTCGTAGTTCCAATGTGTCCAGAGATCATTCATGGTATGATCAGTGTGTTCAATACTATTTCTTGTGCCATGGTTTATTTTGTGGAAACACAATCATTTATTGAACCTTATCTATCCCATGTATGGGGACTAGAAATATAGTGAATTTTTATTCCCTTGGTGTAGAGTAAAATAGTAGGAGGTAATAGCAGCATGTATTATGTTTTTTGGGGATGTAGAATGATGTTTGGGATACATTAGTCTGGTTGGAATCTATTCTTTTAATAGACGCAACCATGTGATGTGTTCCTTGGCATTGACTGGTTGTTTTCCATAAATTATATCATCTGATACATCAAGAGGAGATTCATGTTTTTAGATTTTCCTGGACAAAGTATAGATTTATTTGGTTTGCAGATTTATCTAATGGGTAGTCATTGTGTATAGCCACTTCATTCTTTGTGGGATGATATGTTAGTAGAATCTATGGATGAAAAAATAAAGGGTCATTCCAATGATTTTGCGGAGTTCATGGATGTTTATATTGAGGAGGCTAGAATATAAGCCCCTTAATGTGGCGTTGAGTTGTTGTCGACTTGTAGCCCGTTGATTTTCCAATTTTTATGGATCCTTATCGGATGAATCCTTTTGCGATGTGGGAGGACATTTTTCATATTGATGAACTCATGATGATGGGATTTATCCAGCTCCGTGTGTTGCTATGGGGTGACCCAATTTTATATGAAGAAGGAAGATGGTGGTATGTGATTTTTTATAGACTACCAATTGTTGATTCAGGTATTGGAAAATAACTATTATCTTATCATGAGGATATACTATGTTTTCAACAAGCTGTAGGGGGAATGATGGTTCTCTAAGATCGATCATTGGTATAGATACCGCTAATTGAGGGTGAAGGATGATTACATTTGGGAGAAATCTTTTAGGTGCATATATTGGAACATCGAGTTTGTAGTTTTGTCATTTGGTTTTTTGAATGCTCCAACCATGTTCATGAGGCTTACGAACACTGTCTTCCATGATGTCCTTTACTGATTGGTCATCGTGTTTGCCAATGACATCTTCATATAATCAAAGTTAAATGAGGGGGATAAAAAAACATCTTAAGACTATTATAGAGGTTATTTGATTCCACTATCTCTATGGGAAGGTTTTAAAATGAATTTTATGGACATGAGAGGTGTTATTCCTTAGACATGTGGGGTCTGATCCGGTGATAGCTGTGGACCCGTCAATGTCCAATGATGTTTTTACTTGGGTAGCAGCCAAGAGTGTGGTATATGTTCACAAATATCATTTTTTGGTGGTTTAATAGCCCCAAAAATGAGTCATTTCTGAGTTTTCCAAAAAAATCAGTTCCATGAAATGGTTCCCCCAAAATGGTGGCACCTCTTACCGTGGCGTTGTGACGGTGGCACTGTAATGGTCGCACCATCACGGTTGCACATCGAAACGTTGGAACCACTGATGGTGTCCCTTGACGGTGGAACCATGAGGGTGGTATCGTGATGGGGGAACTGTAAAGGTCGGACCATAACTATCACACAACAAAATGGTGGCACCACATATGGTGGAACCCTGAAGGTGGAATAGTGACCGTGGCACCGCCTACGGTGGCCCACCAATCGGTGTCCCACCCTTGATCTTTTTTCTAGATTACCAATTTTTCTGCCCCCACAATGTATCTTTTGATGTAGAAGCATTATTATTCCTCTTTCAATGCCATTAAAACCCATAAATGATATCTAAAATTCCCCACGATCCGAGAAACCATTAACTTACCAAAACATGTGTCTTTTCCTGGGTGTCACAAATTTTCCCATACTATGCATTTCTGCCCCCATTACATTTTTTCCTATGATTAAAGGAAATCGTTTAACACACAGCTATTATAGACACCTCTCCAAATAGAATTATTAAATAAAAATTAGTTCAATCATGTGTAATGGTCCAACCTCATGGGGAAACTGCAATTCACCTTCAGATCCATTCATGATTTTCATATCCTGTAACTCCATGATCTCTCCTTTTTATCGCACGAGAATTATTTATTCTTCTTATATGGTCTCTTTTTCGTTCCATTGTGTGTTTGGAGTCCCCCTTCCCTAGGCAAGTGGAGCACCTATGTTGGGGTTTTTTTGGCTCACTCATGGAGTCATCGAAGTTCCTCTCCTACAAGTCGTACATCCCTAGTTCTTGGTGCGTGGAGAGAAACATAGATAATTTATCATCTAGGTATAATTCCTCCATCTCTCTTTACTGTGTATCATGCAGGTAATGCATGCCAATGTTTCTATGGGTATGAAAAAAACTAAACCTTAATGAAGATAACAAATAGATTTTTAAATAATGAAGGGGTGAGTTGTTGTTTTTTGTAACACCCCATGGTTTTGAAAATAAATATAGAAATCAATTTTATAATCAAACCATTAAACACTTCTTTGCCTCTACTATGTTTTGAATTTTGAAAAATGGTCATCTAGAGTTCTGTTCAGTAAGTCATTTGGAGTCGGATAGAACAAAATTGATTTTTAGTGAATAGTAACATACCCTTATGAATAGTAATATGAATAATAATATTACCCTTATGAATTCTAAATAATAATAATATTTTATTTTCTTAAGGAAATAAGATAATGGTATCTTAATTATTTTATTAACGTCACATAAAAGTAAATGCACTTCAAAATTTTTATTTTTTGAATTAACTATGAATTTATAAAAAAATTAAATTAATAATATTTAGAAAATTATTTTTGAAAAGTAGATTTCAATTTTGATTTGTACATGAAGAAAAATCGTAGGGGAGAATTTTTGGTACTTTTCTAAAATACATGAATTTTTCATGAATAGTAAAAATACAATTGTGTGTTTTTCGTAGTTTAATGACATCATAAAGATGTAATAATTAAATATAAAAGTATGGTCAAATTTTGTATTGTAAATCATGACATGTGGTGTCCCATGTGGCTTAAACCATGACCAAATACCATGGGCAAGGCCATGGTGTGGCAAAAATCACTAATGAGTTGTCCCTTTGAAATTATTAAAAAATTACCTCTCTTTTTCTGTAAATCCCCGCTCATCCATTCGATTTAATTCATTCCAAATCCCTCATCCTTGAAGATCTGGTGGCTTTACCTCACTAGGAATCCTCCCGAGGTGTCCATAATCCCCCAAGGTCCCATCATTTATGATCTACGAGTTATTCTACAAGGTAATGGAATCCTCTTTCTCATCTTTAAGTCGATACTTCTTTTATGTTATCTGTTTGAAATTCCATTCTCATATATTGAGGTTTGATTTTAGTCATTATTCTTAATTTAAATTATATTTCAACATGATGAGATACCATTTTGTTCTCATCATTTCATTTTATGAAATTTTATGTGATGCCATTAGTTTGCCGAATTTTCAAAAGGGATCTTTTCAATTTTCTTGTATTTTCAAGTTCACCTCTTTTATTTTTCTCTTCTCACCTCCTCTGTCAAAATGATCATGATAAATCCAATAAAATATATATACTGGATTTATTTCATGTGAATAGAAGACCCATCATAAATTTTCTTACTCCCTCCCTTTTATTTTTATAAACGAAATCAACGCCCATGAGGTTTAAATTTATAGCCTTCATGGATGACGATGTTTCTCTATTCAATATATTCTTTATTACAGTTCATGAAACCATATTTGTGGATGAAAAAGACTATAATATATGTATTATAACATAATTAATGATCATGAACTATAATATTTACATATAATTGTGTTTTATGACAAAACTAGTTCATAATAATCCAAATACCGCCAAATAATTGAAGTGGTTACTATTTAATGATTCATCCTCATTAAATATAACCAAATTATTGAAATGACCATTAGAAATTATTTATTTCATAAATAATATATAATTACAATCCTGGATATTTATAACCATTCCACATGAACTCCATTACTTAAAAACAAATGAACCGATTATGAAAATAGAGAAAATGAACACCCAGGAACAACGAAATTCAATATAATAACTTAGAAATAAGGGTATAAATGAACTAAAAATAATTATCATAAACTAAATACATGTCTAATAGGTTATTAAATAAGTTATTAATTAGTATAATTTCATATTCCAGGAGTGTAATTTCGAGAGAAGAACACATTTAGAGTTAAGGTAAGGGTTTTTCACCCAAACATCCATTTTCATTCGGGTTACTTTCATTGTCTAATTACATCAATGAAATTATTATGTATTGTTATGTACTCATCATATATGCTATGTGAGTATCATATATATGTGTACAAACCAGAACCCTAACTTATTTTATGGATAGTTACGCATTTTTAAAGGAAATTTCAATGTTGTTTCCAAAATATAAGCTCGATCCAATGGAATTTCAGAAATTCAATCCTATTTTCATGGGAACTATATGATCTATTTTTGGAAACCTTTATCATTATAAAGCCACTCATTTTATTATGAAAATACTATCTTACCACACTTCGGGTTTTATTGAAATATTTTTTCAAAAGAACTATTCTTTTCAAAATAATGGTGTATTTATCTCAAGAATTGCTTAATGATTTTATAAGAGTGTTTTCTTCTAATTCAACACTCTTGTTGATTACATGTTATTATTGGGTTTAATAATTTATGAATTGATCTACCATATTTTTTTAATGGTTTACGACTGACTCTGTTGTGGATGATCTGTCCAAAAACTATTCACCATATTATTTTGAATGGTTAGTGTTTATGTTCAATAATTGGGGAAAGTTTGTTACATTTCATATTATAGTTTCAATATGAATTTATATATTGTTTATGTTTATCCCCGCTCATATGAGTAATCCATTGTAATTATTATGTGATGTGTGGGGCCCACTATAGCCCCTCGATGCATCGGTAGGTCTCTTGAGACAAACTATGGTCTTGGCACACGTCCTTGACAAAATGATTATTTAATGTTCCTAGCACAAGGATTTGACGGTATGGTTATGATGTCTGACATATGAACTTCCCTCATTATGATGCTTGTATTTGAAGTTCATGTGTCTATTCGACTAGTAGAATACCCATGATTATGTTTTATTATGGAATTATTTATTTAGCTCACATTTCTGCCGTAATGTGTTCATGTTCATTGTTAAAGGCATGTGTTTTCAATTATTCCCCATGTCTAATGTTTTTATTAAATTCCACTGTATTTCGTACTCTTACTGACCATTTCAGCTCACCCCTTTCTTATGATTAATTTTCTCAGGACATGAAGAAGAGATTTATGAATGACGTGCAAGCATAATATAAAAGATGTGATGTTTCTAGTGGAATAAAATAGTGTTTTCTTTACCATCATGTTATAATTATAAACTTATGTATGAAACATGATTCCAATAATACTAAACTACTCTATATTTTGGGATTCGTATTCCTTGTATATATGACAACATAATCAAATAAGGCACCGGCTTGGGGAAACTGGGGTCGGGTCCTTACAATTGGTATCAGAGGAAGTTTAGTAGAATACTTTGAAACTAGATTCGGAAAAAGTTGAATTAGGGAAGAGTCACTATGTTAGTCATTGAGGATATACATACAATAATTTTCGGGTATTTTGGTAACCAATAGATTATGTGGATATTTCAAGAAATACATCTCTGTCTGGATACAAGCAGGTAGAGGCGGCTCTGGCACAAATATATCTAGGGGTAAAACCCGAAAACACCGCTTTGAGCAGGACACAAATGGGAACTCGTGCACAACAATGGGCCTTTCTGTACTCTTGGTTAATACACTCTCAGGGTATATGCTTAGGATAATTCACTTTTTCTTTACAATCCATTATGATGGATTGAAATGTAATATATTCCTCAAAGAAACCATATTTGTGAATATTGGAATAGTCGTTCGTAGGATCTCAATTTTTTCTAAGTATTTTGTTAAGTTCAGATTATACATTATGATTCATTACCTAATATAGTGTATGCCATTATTTAGATATAGCGCCTTGTGGACGGAATGGAAATTTTACGAATTCATGTGTCCCCTGTAAGGATTTTCCTCTGACGCAAGATAATGATGTTGACTCTAGTGTTGTGACTGGTGCTGAGCAACTCATAACTATACTGAGAAAACATACTCAGGTTATGAATAATAACCTTACCCATATTGAGCATCCAGATCCACAATGTGGAGGATCCATGCTAGATCTCTTTATGTGACAAAAACCTCCATCATTCAACGGGACTACAAACCCGTTTGTAACAGAGTTGTGGATATGTGCCCTTGAGAAGATATTTCTCGCCTTGTGATGTGATTAAAGAGGTAAGGATGTCATGGTAGTCTATTGTCTTCCAGGAGATGCGAATCAATGGTGGTCCTTAATCAAAAAATGAATGGAGGAGGAAGAGATAGAAGATATGGAATGGAGGGATTTTAAAGAAATCATCTTAGAAAAAAATTGCCCTCATGAGCAGCGAGTAGATATGGAGAGACAATTATGGAATTTGAGGCAGAAGGAAGATGATAATGTTGCAAGGTATGAAACTAACATCACAAGATTAGAATGACATGTTGTGGACTACATACAAAATCCTAGGAGAAAAATCGATCAATTCATTGATGGCCTAAATACATTCCTCCTGCAGGCACTGGTCTCCCAATGTTTTTCATCATATGAGGATATAGTTTCATGTGCCATCAAGGCTAAAAAAGAATTATCCATGTCTTATGACATTAAGGGAACACAATAAAAGAAGAGGGCTACTAAAACCCTAGGAAATAAAATAAGGAAACATGTAAGAAGGGAAGAGTTGAGTTTCCACCATGTGACAATTGTGGAAACAAACACCCTTGTGCATTGTTAAAAGGAAAAGGTGTATGTTACAAATGTGGTCAGAAAGGCCATCTTGCTAGTGACTGCAATGGGAAGAAGGAAGCCAACGATGTTCAATGCTATAGTTGTCGGGAGATGGGACACTATGCTAATGATTGTCCAAAATGTCATGGAAATATGCAAAAGAGACGACCAAGGGATCAGGGACAAGCTTATGCAATCACAACTGTAGAGGTTGAAGTTCCTAATGATGTGGTGGCATGTAATTTAATTGTTTCCTCATGTTTAGAAAATGCTTTATTTGATTATAGATCATCACATTGTTTCATATCATCCCAGTTTGTTAAAAAATTAGATATTTCCAATTTGATTTAACAATGGAGTTGTCAGTCAAAACACCTAAGGGAATTATCATTACTACAAAGTTCTGTGAATCTGTTCCCATTTGAGCATATAAATGTTCTTTATCTTCTGATCTCATCGTCATACCCATGCTTGAATTTGATATAATCCTCTGTATGGATTGGATTTCAGACCATGATTCGAAAATTTATTATAAGAATAAGGAGGTTAATATTTTTGATGACGATGATAATGACAACCTTATCAGTTGAGCAGAATCATCACCACCTGATTCTTATCGAGATCCACCCCCAGTAGCTCAACTAAATTCAATTATTATGGAGGAAGATAATGATATAACTATGGGTGAGCAATGGAATTTTCAAATAGTATATGTACCTATTGTGAGAAAATATGTGGATGTGTTTCCATAAGTTTTACCTGGACATCCTCCAAGACGAGAAATTGAGTTTTCCATTGATTTAATTCCTAGTTCAAGGCCCATATCGATTACCCCTTATAGAATTTCCACTGTCGGATTAGTGGAACTAAAGAAACAACTACGTGAATTCAGTAATCAGGGACATATTCTCCCTAGTGTTTCTCCATGGGGAGCCCCTTTCTTTTTTCTAAGAAGACAGATGGATCTATGAGGTTATGTATCATATACAGGGAGATCAATGCTATAAAAATAAATAAAAATTATCCCCTACATCGCATTGATGATTTATTTGACCAACTACATTGAGTAAAATAATTTTCAAAGATTGAAATTCGACCTGGATATCATTAGTTGAGTGTGAAGAAGTAAGGCATTCCAAAAACAGCATTTTGAACCATGTACAGGAATTAAGAGTTTACAGTAATGCCTTTTGGATTAACTAATGCACCCTCTATCTTCATGGATCTAATGAACATAGTTTTCAAGGAATATCTTGATAAATTTTTAGTGTTATTTATTGATGATATATTGGTTTAATCCAAAACCAACGAAGATCATGAAAATCACTTGCGCATTATCATAAAGACTCTTAGAAGACATGAATTATATGTGATGATTAGAAACTGTGAATTTTGGCTTCAAGATATTTCTTTTCTTGGCCATATAGTCTCTAAGGATGGAATCCTAGTTGATCCTGTGAAGGCAAAGGCAATCCAAGATTGGACCACACCAACAAACATAACTGAGGTACGCAATTTTATTGGTTTAGCAGGTTATTATCGTTGTTTCATACAGAATTATTCCTGAATTGCTATCCCACTAACAAAGCTCACATGTAAAGGGGTTAAATTTGTTTGGACCAAAGATTGAGAAGAATGTTTCAAAGAACTGATGTGAAGATTAGTCAATGCTCCTATATTGACTCTACCATCAGGGAATGACAGGTTTGTTATTTATAGTGTTGCTTCAATGAAATGTCTTGGTTGAGTCCTTATGTAAAATGAAAGGGTTATTACATATGCATCAAAACAACTAGAAATTCATGAGAAAAACTATCCTACTGCTGATCTTGTGTTAGTTTCTGTAATATATGCTTTGAAGATATAGAGACATTATCTCTATGGTGAAAAATTTGAGATTTATACTGATCACAAGAGTTTGAAATATATTTTCTCACAGAACAAACTCAATGTGAGGCAAAGGAGATTTCTTGAACTACTCAAGGATTATGATTTCACGATACACTACCACCAGTGGAAGGCAAATAAGGTGGATGATGCTTTGATTAGAATAGATCATGGAGTTTTGAGCAAGATTATAGTTAAAAGGGATCCTATTTTCATAGATCTAGTAACGATGGATATGGGAATACCCATGGATGGTGAAACATCTATTCTTTTTCGAATTTTTTGCAACCCATATTTACTACAAAGGATAAACAATTATCAGGCCGATGATGGGGAGTTTCAAAAGAATACTAAAGCTATGAATGGTGGTAGATTGTGTGACTTCGTATATGAAGATGGAATTTTGAAATTTGGGAAGAGAATTTTTGTTCATGATATAGCTAATCTAAAAAGGGAATTGTTGGATGATGCTCATAGTCCCAATTTCTCTATTAACCCTAAAAGCACTATGATATATTGAGATTTTAAGGAACATTTTTTGTGGCACAACATGAAGAGGGAGATTGATGATTTTGTGTCAAGATGTATGGTTTGTCAACAGGTGAAATCTAGAATGAAACAACTTGGTGGATTATTGAAACCATTTCCCATACGTGAATGGAAATGGGATAATATCACGATGGAAATTGTCATGTGACTACCAAATACTCCTAGATGGAATGATGCAATATGATTCATTGTTGATCGTCTTACCAAGTCAGCACATTTTCATGCTATAAGAGAAGATCTACCACTTGAACATATATCAAGACTATATGTTACTGATGTTGTGAGACTTCATGGAGTACCCCTATCGATTGTTTCTGATCGTGATCCTCATTTTACATCACGATTATGGAAAAGTCTTCAAAAGGCCCAAGATATTGATCTTTGTTTGAGCATTGCCTACCACCCTCAAACTGATGGACAATCAGAAAAAACTAGTCAAACATTGGAATACATGTTGAGGTCTTGTTCACATGATTTTCAATGCATATGGGATCGGTATTTACCTCTTGTAGAATTTTCCAACCACAATAGCTTCCATTCAAGTATTCCGATGGCACCCTAAGAAGCATTATATCAGAGGAGATATCGTAAAACAACTTGCAGGGATGATGTTGGTGAATGAATGTTCTTGGGCCCAGAACTTGTTGAAGAAATAATAGATAATTTGAAGATTATCCAGAACCATATCAAAATAGCTCAATGTAGGAAAAAGAGTATGCTGATAACTGAAGGATGGATTTGGAATTTTAAGAAGGTGATCACGTTTTCTTAAAGGTATCTCCATGGATGGGTATTATACGATTCAGTAAGAAGGGAAAATTAATTCCCATGTACCTAGGACCTTTTGAATTTCGAGACCGAATTAGAGCCGTAGCTTACCATTTGGCAATGCCACCAAGTCTCTCTGAGGTTCACAATGTGTTCCACGTGTCAATGTTACGAATGTTCATGCCAGACCCAACACATGTAATCACTTATGAAGAAGTGTAACTTGAGCCTGATCTATCTAACATTGAAGAGCCTATCAAGATTCTTGATACTAGAGAACAATTATTGATAAATCAGAAGACTCGTCTGGTGAAGGTTCTATGGAGGAACCATAAGATGGAGGAAGCAACATGGGAGCTTGAAGAGGTTCTGTTAAAGACATAACTGAATCATTTTTGGTACTATTCAGTGAATTTTGAGGATTAAATTTTTTTAAGGAGGGGGGAATGTAACACCCCAAGGTTTTGAAAATAAATATAAAATGAAATTCTATAATATAAATATTAAACACAACATTGTCTCTTCTATGTTTTGAATTTCGATAAATGGTCATCTAGAGTTGTGTTTAGTAAGTCATTTGGAGTCTGATAGAAAAAAATTGATTTTTAGTGAATAGTAACAAACCCTTAAGAATAGTAATATTAATAGTAATATGAATAGTAATATGACCCTTATTAATAGTAAATAATAATATTATTTTATTTTCTTATGGAAATAAGATAATGAGATCTTAATAATTTTTCAATGTAACATAAAACTAATTGCAATTCAAGATTGTTTTTCACGAATTAGCTATGAAATTATTTAAAAATTAAATTAATAATATTTAGATTTTTTTTTCAAAAAATGGATTTTACTTTTGAATTCTACACATCGAAAAATAGTAGGGGTGAATTTTTGGGATTTTTCTAAAATTCAAGAATTTTCATTAATAGAAAAAATACAGTTTTGAGTTTTTGATATTTTATTGGCATCATAATGATGTAATAATTAAATATAATAGTGTGGTCTAATTGTGTATAGAAACTTATGACATGAGGTGTCCCAAGTGGCTTAAACCATGGGCAAATACCATGGGAAAGCCCATGGTTTGAAAAAACCACTAATGAAGTGTCCATTTGAATTTATTAAAAAATTACCTCTCTTTTTCTATAAACACCCACTCATCCATTCGTTTTCTATCATTAAAATACATCATCTTCGAATATCTGGTGGTTTTACCTTTCTAGGAGTCATCCCTAGGTGTCCCTAATCCCCCAAGTCCCCGTCCTTCAAGATATAGCAGTAATTATACATGGTAAGGGAATCCTTCATTCTCATCTTTATGTCGATACTTATTTTCTGTTATCTATTTGAAATTCCATTCTCATATATTGAGGTTTTATTTTGATCATTATTTTTACTGTCCTTTTTATTTCAATATGTTGATATACCATTTTGTTCTCATCATTTGATTTTATGAAAAATATTAAGTGATGTCATTAGGCCGCCGAATTTTTATAAGGGATCTTTTAACATTTCTTTTATTTTCAATTTCATCTCTTTTATATTTCTCTCCTCACCTCCTCTGTCCAAATGATCATGATAACTCCATTAACATATATATACTATATTTATGTCATGTTAATGGAAGACCCATCATAAATATTATTACTCACTCCCTTTTATTTTTATAAACGAAATCAACGTCCATGACGTCCCAATTTATAGCCTTAGTGGACGATGAAGTTTTGTTCTTCAATTTATTCTTCATTACAGGTCATGAAAACATATTTATAGTTGAAACAGACTATAATATTTTTGTTATAACATAGTTAATATTAATTAACTATACTATGTACATATAATTATGTTATATGACAAAACTAGTTCATAATAATCCAAATACCGCCAAATAATCGAAGTGGTTCTCATCTAATGATTCATCCTAATTCCATATAAACAAATTATATAAATGACCATTACCATTTATTTATGTTAATAAATAAAATATAATTCCAATCCTGGAGATTTATAACCATTGCACATGAACTCCATTACTAAAAAACAAGTGAACTGATTATGAAAATAGAGAAAATGAACACCCTAGAACAGTGAAATTGAATATAATAACTTAGCAATAACGGTATAAATTAAATAAACAGAATTATGATAAACTAAATACATGTAAAATAGGTTTTTAAATAAGTTAGTAATAAGTATAATTTCATATTCTAGGAGCTTACGTTTGAGATAAGAACACACATGGAGTTAAGGTAAGGGTTTCTCACCTGAACACCCATTTTCATACGGGTTACATTCATTGTCTAAATACCTTAATAAAATTGTTAAGTATTGTTATAAAATCATAATATATTCAGTTTTAGTATCATATATATATTTACAAACCAGAACCCTTCCTTATTTTATGGATAGTTACACATTTTTAAAGGAACATTCAAAGTTGTTTCCAAAATACAAGCCAGATCCAAGGGAATTTCTCAAATTCTTTCATATTTTCAAGGGAACTCTATGATTTATTTTTGGAAACCTTTATATTTATAATCTCACTCAATTTATTATGAAAATTCTATGTTACCTCACATCTAGTTTTATAGAGTTATTTTTCCAAAAGAACTCTTCTTTTCAAAATAAAAGAGTATTAATCTCTAGAATTTCTTAATGATTTTATAAAACTATTTTCGTCTAATTAAACACTCTTGTTGATTCCATGGTATTATTGGGTTTAATAATATATTAATTCATATACCATATTTTATTTAATGGTTTATGTCTAACTCTATTGTGGATGAACTGTCCTAAAACCATTCACCATATTATTCTGAATGGTTTGTGTTTATGTTCAATAATTGGGGAATGTTTGTTACATTTCATATGATAGTTTCAATGTAAATTAATATGTTGTTTATTTTTATCCCCACTCACATTAGGAATTCATTGGTCTCATTATGTGATGGGTGGAGCCTGCTATATCCCCTCGATGCATCGGTAGGTCTAATGAGACAAACTATGATCTTGGCACGAGGCCCTGACAAAATGATTATTTAATTATCCTAGAACAAGGATTGGACTGTATGGTTATGATGTCCGGAAAATGAACTTCCCTTATTGTGATTATAGTATTTGAATTTCATGTGGTTATTCGACTAGTAGAATACCCATGATTATGTTATATTGTGTCATTATTTATTCAGCTCATATTTTTATCGTAATGTGTTCAAGTTCATTTTTAAAGGCATGTGTTTCCAATTATTCACCATGTATAAGGTTTATATTTACTTCATCTATATTTCTTACTCTTACTAAGAATTTGAGCTGACCCCTTTCTTATGTATAATTTTCTCTGGACATGAACAAGTAATTTATGAATGACGTGCAAGCTTAATCTAGGAGACGTGATGTTTTTAGTAGAATTAAATAGTGTTTTATTTCCCTTCATGATGTAATGATAAAATTATTTATGTAACATGTTTCCAATAATACTAAACTACTTGGTCTTTCGTGATTCATATTCCTTGTATGTATGCCAATGTAATCAAATAAGGCACCGGCTCTGGGAAACTGGGGTCAAGTCCTTATATTTTGTCTGTACACTATTATCCTTGATTATATGTTATGGAATTATGGGCTTATGTCCACTAAAAATTGTGGCCATTTTTGGTCCATTTTTTTGCACTAATGATCTATTATTTATATGGTTAATTATAGGATTGAATGGTTATAAATTGGAAATTGGTTAATCACATAATCCTGGTGGATTAAATGGATTCCCAGTGAATAAGTATCATTGGGTTGTCACCCTGGTTAACCAAACAGATGATGGAAATCTAATGAAAGAAGTTTTTGAATCTGAAAAATTCCTTTCTAAATATTAGTAATATGTGTGGTTGTTCTTCTTGATCCTTATGGGGTGACATGGAAGAGGATGGGATCCCCTGTTGTGGTGCAGATGTTGGTTTTTGGATCTATGGTTGTGTGGGGTCGTATGATTGGGCTTGGTTTGGTTCTAGTACATTGAGGGATCTCATGGATACCTTTTGTTGTTGTGACATCACAAGAGAATCGATTGTGAATGACTAATTTGCTTCTTGGTTGTTCTTCCTTACTTGGCTTGTGGTTATTCATTTTAGTTTCCCAGTAGTGAAGAATTATATAAAAAATAACCACTCAAATGTGATGACTAGAATTAGTACAATGTGATATTGTTTTCTAGAAATGAGTTCTGACATGGCTGTTGATGGTGTTTTTAATGAATGATTAGTAATGAGGGTGTTTATGTATATGATGGATTTGGAAAAACAAGTTTGGGATGAGTTCTTGTTTACCTATATGTATAATTTAATTCTTATGTTTCTTATTCATGTCCCACCCAAGTTGATAACATTGTGCCGAACACCCCCATTCCATGGGACAAGGTTTTTTCTCAACACTCATTTGATAGGCTGGTTATTAGCTCCTTTTCTGCTCCCTTTCCCAAGTAGCCCAGACTGTGCAGGAAGGTTGTGGTAGCTTGAGGTTCAGTAAAGCCCTTAATCCTTTGGGCATGGTATGTGGTGGTGGTTGGACCAGGTTATTGCGGGAAGGTTGTTTCCTAGGTGTCTTTGATATGAGGCCCAGTTGTCATTGGGTATGACAATAGTTCTTTGGGCCTAGGTGTCTTTGGGCGTGGCGGTAGTTGTTCTGGCCTAGGTGTGTGTGAACATGTTTATGATTGCTTGTTGTTTCCCATGTGTTTGTGGGCGGCATGTGTAGTTGTGATATCCCAGGTGTGTGAGGATGGGGTATGGTTGTGGGAGTACTGTGAGAATAGAGGGGAAGGTCTGACACATAGGATTTATTTAATAACCAGTGGTAAAGTGGTGTGGGGTACCCAATATCAATGTTCTATTATTATTAATTTATTTGACTTGTGTTATTTGGGGAGTTTTCCATGGTGAGATTTTGTGGATAGATTCTATCCCAGGTGAATTAGTTATCTCTTTTTCTCAGAGGTCATTAGAATGCATCCCAACATGTCCATGAGAGCTTTTGGTTTTCCCCACTGAGTATACATGTATACTCACCCTACATATATAGAAGCGCAATCTGGTTTCCAAGGGGACATCGCGGATTGTGTGGGTCTATACTAGTTCAAACATTGGGACAATTTTTGTTCCGGATTTATTTTCATTGGTATTTACCTTTGGAGTTTTCTTGTATTGTATAGCTTATTATTGGATCATGCATATGGGAAAGGTATTTTTAGGGATTTACTTTTACTTATAGTTTTGGTGTTGATTGGGACTTACTATGTTATCTCCCAATCCTACTAAATAAAAAGGGAAATTCCTTCCATAATACATGTTATTCTAAACCATTGTTTCTAATCTCTTCTCTAGTGCCTATTGAAGGCTGGTCACTGGGGTCATTATCTACCCATCAACTTGAGGAAGGAAGAGTTTATCATCTGTTTCCCCATTCCTCATCTTGTTGATGTCGGGTCGTGACTGAATGTTATTAGAGGCACAATTGAGAGATAGGATGGAGCTTGGGGTTAGGCACATTGAGGATTACATGGGAAGGTAGGGAAAAAGTTTTAGGCAATCTTGGAATGTAAAATAGGCCACAAAAGACTACCTAAGACATGGGATTTTAGCCCCCCCGTGATCCGAAGCAAGGACTGTAGGACTACCGAACGACCTTGTGAGTCCACACTAATTGTCGCGTAGAGACTCTTGGAATGGAACATTCATCATATTGACTTGTGTTCATGTATTTCTTGGGTATTCTGGGGATTTAAATGAGTAATAATTCTATCAAAAATCAAAAACAATATTCCACACAACTCAGGCATAGTCATTTCTTTTTTACCTTGCATCAATGGATCCTGAACGAGGACCATGAGTAGTGCGGGAGATAGAGGCCTAGGAGGATGATTTGGATGACTGGAAGAGGGCTCACTGAGAGAAGGATGATGATTAGTGGCATAATATGCTTCATTCCTTTCAGTGGCAGAACCATAGGAAGTATGAGGATAGCGTCTTAGATATGGAGACTGAGAGGTGGATCGAGGAGATGGTGATAGATTTCATAAATATCCGTGATTTGAAAGAGTACATGGTTCCTCTGGCTGTATGATAGGTTTGGGGAGTGGCACGTTAGTGGTGGATGCTCAACCATGTGGAGAAGAGGGAGGATGTGGTCTCATGGACAGACTTCAAGATGGAGTTCTAGGTAGAATTCCACTCTTCCATGATGAAGGATGAGAAGAAGCAGGAGCTATGATCCCTTCAGCAGGGGAGTATTCCAGTGAGAGTGTTGGGGATCATGTTTAAGGATCTCCATTTCTTTTCCCCAGACCTCTTTCGGGATGATGAGTCTCAGATGATACATTTAGAGGGCACACTCTTACCTTATCTTTAGTGTACTTTTACTCCCTTCACTTTATTGATGTACGTAGAGGTCCAGAAGAAGGATGAAGGGGTAGAGAGCATGCACATGCTGGGAGGGGTGACCTGAGAAGGGATTCAGTTGGGCTCATCAAAGGGGAAGGAAATCAACAACAAGCCTCCAACATCAGGGACTTATAGGTTTTTGATAGTCGGCATGTAACACCCCAAGCTTCCATGGTACGCTTCTATTTGAATAATATAGCAGTGTGTGTTGTATGCAACTTTGAGTTTTAACACACACCACAACCAATCGAACTAGCAGTTATGAATAGTAATACATACTTATTGAAATTTTTCAAATTTTATCTCTCAAAATGGACTTCTTTTTTGTATTCTTAATATCGAATTTATCCTAGGGTGAAATTTTGGTACTTTTTGGATAACTTTTATATGTTGATGAAAAGTGAAAATTACTAAATTTTTATTAAAAACAAAATTTCTAATCGAAATGATTAATAGTGATAAATTATGAATTTGAGTGGTTTTAAAGTATATTTAGAATATAGTTTTTCCATTTAATACAATTGTTGTCATTGGACATAATTTCACATTTAAACTGAACATAAACAACTGTCAATCTTTTGATAGTTATTATCTCTTAAAAACACTCATTTTGTTTTGACTGTGGGAATTAATTTTAAATAAATATCTTCCACTTATTTGTTTTGAATTTGAAAAAATGGATTCCATATTGGGAATCAATATGTACAAATTGTGTAAATAGGTAACTTTTATTTTTAGAAATTTTGAATAATTACTTCGGTAAATATTTTATTTACCATGGTTAAAGGGTAAATCCGGTAAATAAGGGTAAAAAAAATAATATTATAATAATAATAAATTAACCTAAAACGTGTTTTAACCCTATTAGTTGATACATGTCTTACCATTGGAATATTTAGGTCGATTTTGGGACCCCATGGTTCCACATGTAAGTGATAATGACACTTTATATTAATTAAGTTAAAATAAATACAAAAATGATATAAGCCAATATCTTTTAGAAAAACAAATTTTAAATAGGGTTATATATGTTGGATTTTAGACTATAAATATTGATTAGAAAGATAAAACAATTTACTACATAATTGTATTTTATTTATAATTTTTAGACAATTAATAATTATATATTTTTATGACACAATAATGATGCAATATTTTCATTATTAATGAAAGAATGAAATAATTGGTATTATAAATGTTAAAATAAATATAATTTAAAGTATTTATGACATAAAAAAAATTTATTTGTTAATATTACATGATATTATTACTTAAATGAATTTATTTAGAATTAATAAATTTGTTAATTCTTTAATGAAAGTCAATTATTGAATAATTTCAAAATCGACATAATAGAGTTTTTTAAAAAAATAGTATATTATTAATTGATATTCAATTCCTAAAAATCTATGGTTCGGCCAAGAGACTTATATAATATTATGTGTATCATTAATGTCCCACCTGGGGGTCACTTAGAGGTATATAGTAATTTTATTAATTATATAATATAAAAATACAAAGTGACATAGTAAGTGTCAAACTAATTAACTTAGAGATAAAACTAAAATATAACGTTAATATATTGACCCACACATATCTAAATTATATTGGTTGAGTGGTTTTCTACCCATCCCCATCTTAACATTTAAATAATCTACATTTGATCCATTAGAAACTGAATATGAATTTATTATAAAATAACATTTCTAGATTTTCCAAAGGTGCCCCTCACCCCTCTTATAAAAGGGCACTCCACCTTCTCATTATTTCACACCATCAAAGCCTTTTGGCTCAGCCAAACTTTGCTCAAATATCCTCCCAACTTACCTAACTACATCATAGTGGCCTTAGTTTGATCCGAAAGCCATCCTAAGAATCACTTTTGATCAAATCAAAAGGAAGAACCCGATGAAGAGGTAATGTCTTCACCACCCCCTTTTATGTTCCTTTCTTCTTCAACTTCATCGTTCCTTGTTATTTCCATTATAAAATAATAACTCCATTATATTATATATATTTTTATGTTATTATAAATATGGAACAATCAAATTCATTATTCTATCCATCCTTTAATGACATGTCACCATACGTGCGTACGTACGGCCTACCGTCTCCACGTTGTGGTGTAATTGTTATTCAATATATTACTATTTAGATGGGTATAATAATGATGTATAATTCTTGTAAATAATAAATATAACATGATAATTATTCTGTATATATGATATACCATCCAATTATATAATTTTTTATTATCAAAAGAATGATATTGTCGCTCGTGCGTACGTATGGACTACCGTCACCACGAACGTGATGAGATTCTTCCCCCATCACATCCATTCAAGTATAATTTTAATTTTATGATTAAAAATAATGTTTTAGGACTTTATATCATTCTGGATATTAATAAGATACAATTTATCCTAAATAAAAACGACATATGTCACAAAACATATAAAAGAAAATGAGTAAGTTAACACCTGAAACGACGATAATACTAAGATATTATAAACAAAGCAATGTTAAAAGATCATATATGATATCATATTAATGTATATGATTTTTGTATAATTTAATATCAATTATTTCACCATTATACAAGAGGTTAAGCTACTCTCAACCAATGAAAATTTCAAGGTAATGGTTTATTTCACAATCTCTTCATTATTCAGGGTTGTTTATACTTAATTATCTACTGCGACCTATTTATCATCCACATCCATGATTCATAATTATATATTTGAAAACATTCTTGATATTTTACAGATTATGGGTTAAATTCATTTATACCCTTGTTTGACTATTTATAAGTAGTTTATAATGGAATCTTTCTGTCATTTTCCAAACAAGGTCCTTTTTAACATTTTCGACAGAATTATGGTAAGAATGTTTTTTTAACTTATACAGTGGATGCAGCTATTTTTCACCATTATAAAATCTTAAAAGCATCCCTTACAAGTTTATAAGGATATTTTCAAAGTAAATTCTTTATTTTATAATTATACGACTTTTAAATGATTTCAGAAAAAAGAGATATTTCTCTCAAATAGCTTTGATTTCATCCATGTCAACATCCTTTGATGAATTTTAAGTTTATTTGAAGTTGAGTTATTTTGAAACAAAACATCCACATGGTATTGAAGGTTTTGTGATATGTTTGACTGTGGATTGTTATTTTTATACCATTAATTTTTTATGGAGAATGTGTTTACATTTCGTATGCTAGTTATAATACGAATGTTTATGTTATGTTTAAACATGTTCATATGAGGAATGAATTGGACATAATAAGTTACGGGTGGAGCCCGCTATAGCTCCTCGATACATCTGTATGTCTCGTGAGACAAACTACTGTCTTGGCACAAGGCCTTGACAAAATCTTATTTGTATTCTTGGCACGAGGCATTGGCTATGTGGTTATGATAGTATGACATTATGCATTCCATCATTATGAAAGTTGTTATTGATATTGCATGTGATTATTCGACTAGTAGAATATACATGTGAATAAGTAAATGGGATTATTTCATTTTATCTTTTCTATATTATGTTGAAGTTAATGTTTAAAATGATTTTTTTAGTTATACATTTCCTTAAATGTTTATGTTAATTTATGAATGTTTTCGATATTTTGTTATCCTTACTGAGCATCTGAGCTCACCCCTTTCAATGTTTTATTTTTCTCAGGATGTGAAGAAGTAATTTATGAATGACCAGCAGGGATAGTATGTGGGGACATGTGTGTGGACTATAACGAATATGTTGTTGTAGTTTTCATTTTAATGATGTAATGTAAAACTTTATGAATATATCTAGTCTTTCCAAGGCTACTAAACTGATCTACATTTAGAGATTTGATCCCTCGTGATCATTCCAATGTTATGTAATAATGCACCAACTTTGGGAAACTGGGTTCAGGGCGTTACAGTTGGTATCAGAGGATATTTAGTAAAAACATTGGAATCTAGATTTAGATAAACTCTGATTAGAGAACATAGACCTAAGATTGACTTTTAGGATTAGTATATAAGAACTTCCTAGAATTTTGGTACTGTAGTGATTTTGTGAGTTTTCCGAGAAATACTTCCATATCTGGATACGAGAAAGTAGAGGCGGTTCTGGCACAGTTGTAACTAGGGTTAAAACCCAAAAACACTGCTTTGAGCTAGACTTAAATGGGAACTGGTGCATGGCAATTGGCCTTGCTACACTTTTGGTTACGACACTCCCAGGGGATATTCTTAGGATAATTATCATTTTCATTATGAACCATTATGAAGGGTTTATGAGTATATACTTTCTCAATGAAAACATTTTTATGATTATGGATTATATCCCTAAATAGTTCAATTTATGTTAAGTTTTTTACAAGTACTGAATTATGTATTTTGATTCATAAACTGATCTAGTTTATGCCATTTTTTAGAAATGGTTCCTAGTGGAAGAAATGGAAACCGTTTCAATGCACGCACTCCATGTAGAGATTTCCCTCCTTCTCAAGATAATAATAGTGGAGATGGTGATGTAACTGGTGCTGATCAGCTTATCACCATACTGGGACAACTCACTCAGGTTATGAATAATAACATTACCTGTATGGAGCACCCTGATCCACAGCGTGGAGGATCAATGTTAGATCACTTCATGAGGTAGAAACCACTAATATTCAATGGGAGTACAAATCCATTAGTATCTGAGCAATGGTTAAGTTCCCTAGAGAAAATATTTCAGGTATTGGGTAGTAGTGAAAGGGAAAAGTTGTCATGGCAGTTTATCGCCTGACTGGAGATGCTGATAAATGGTGGTCATTGATTAAAAACACGAAAAAATATGACGAAGTATCAAATATGGAATGGAGGGACTTCCAAGGTCTGTTTTTAGAAAAATACTTTCCTCGTGACCATCGAGCAGATATGGAAAGGCAATTTCTGAGTCTTTGACAAAAGCAGGATGAGAATGTCGCAAAGTATGAGGCTAACATTACGAGGATTGAATGGTATGCTAGAGATTATATACATAACCCAAGAAGTAAGATTGATCATTTCTATGATGGGTTAAATACATTTCTCCGTCAAGCATTAGTCTCAAAATCCTTCTCGTCGTACGAAGACATTGTCTCATGTGCTATCAAGACAGAAAAGAAATTTTCTATGTCTTATGACTTTAAATCAAAGCAAGAGAAGAAGAGATCTATTGATCAATCTATGAATGGAAATAAGGGGATGAAGGGAATAGTTTAATATCCATCCTGTGGTAAATTTTGGAAGAAACACCCTGGTACTTGCTTGAAAGGAATGGGATTCTGTTACATGTGTGGTGAAAAAGGTCACCATGCTCCTGATTGCAAGGGGAATAAGGAAGATACTGATGTCCAGTGCTATAATTACCGGGATATGGGACATTATGCAAATGAATTTCCTATTTTTCAGGGAAACCTACCTCAAAAAATACCAAGGGATAAAATCCAAGCTTATGCTATCACTACTGCTGAGGTAGAAGCTCTGAAAGACGTGGTGGCAGGTAATTTAATGGTTTCCTCAAGTTTAGAAAATGCATTATTTGATTCTGGATCATCTCAATGTTTCATATCATCCGATTTTGCATTGAAAATTATATATTTACAATTTTATTTAACAAGGGAGTTTTCAGTTAAAACTCTTAAGGGAAGTATCATTGCAACAAAGTTTTGTGAATGAGTCCCCATTTGAGCACATACATGTTCTTTATCTGCAGATCTCATCGTAATAACTATGATTGAGTTTTATATAATCCTCGGTATGGATTGGAATTCAGACCATGATGCAATGATTTATTGTAAGAAGATGGTGGTTACGATTTTTGATAATTATGATAAGGAAAACCTTATCTTTAGAGCAGAATCGTCACCATCAAATTCATATCTAGATCCACCCCCAGTAGCTCAGCTAAATTCAATTATTGGGGAGGAAGACAATGAAATGACTGTGGGTGAGTAAAGGAATGTTCAAATATATGATGAACCTATTGTGAATGAATATGTATATGTGTTTCCAGAATATTTACCTGGACATCCTCCAGAATGAGAAGCTGAGTTTTCCATTAATTTAATTCCTGTATCGAGGCCTATATCGAAGACCCCTTATAGAATGACCATTGTAGAATTAGTTGAACTAAAGAAATAACTAGAGGAATTGAGTAATAAAGGATTTATTCGCCCTAGTGTTTCTCCATGGGGATCCCCTATAATTTTTTATAAAAAGAAAGATGGATCTATGAGGTTATGTATCGACTACAGGGAGATCAATACTATAACAATAAAGAACAAGTATCCTCTACCTCGCATTGATGATATATTTCACCAACTGCATGGAGCATAATACTTTTCGAAGATTGACCTTCGATCTGGATACCATCAGTTGTGTGTGAAGAAGGAATACATTCTAAAGATAGCATTTTGAACAAGGTATGGGCATTACCAGTTTACAGTAATTCCATTTGGGGTGACTAACACACCCTCTTTATTCATGGATCTAATTAATAGAGTTTTCAAGGAATATCTCGATGATTTTGTGGTGGTATTTATTGATTAAATCTTGGTATAATCCAAATGCTACGAAGATCATGAAAATCACTTGCGCATTATCCTGAATACTCTGAGAAGACATGAATTATATGGGATGTTTAACAAGTGTGAATTCTGGCTTCGGGAGATTTCTTTTCATGACCATATTGTCTCTAAAGATAGAATCCTTGTTGATACTTCTACGACCAAGGCAATCCAAGAATGGCCAGAACCTAAAAGTATAACTAAGGTACACCGTTTTATTGGTTTGGCAGGTTATTATTGACGTTTCGTCCATAATTTTTCCAGAATAGCTAACCCATTAACAAATCTCACACGTAAAGAGGTTAAATTTGTCTGGAAAAAAGAGTTTGAAGAATGTTTTTGAAGAACTGAAGAGAATATTAGTCAATGATACTATATTGACTATACCATCGGGGAATGGTGGGTTCGTTATTTATAGCGATGCATCAATGAAAGGACTTGGTTGTGTCCTTATGAAGAATGTTAGAGTTATTGCTTATGCATCACGACAGGTGAAAATTCATGGGAAAACAATCCTACTCATGATCTTGAGTTTGTTGCTGTAATCTTTTCTTTGAATATATGGGGGTATTATCTCTATGGTGATAAATTTGAGATTTATACTGATCATAAGAGTTTGAAGTATATTTTCTCACAAAAAGAACTCAACATGAGGAAAAGGAGATGGATTGAACAACTCATGAATTATGATTGTACAATACACTACCACCCGAGAAAGGAAAAAAAGGTGGTAGATGCTTTGAGAATAAAAGATCATGTAGTTTTGAACATGATGAGAATTTAAAGGGATCCTATTTTTATTGATCTAGTGAAGATGGACATGAGAATTACCATGGAAGGTGAAACATCGGTACTTTTTCAAATGGTTGCCAATCCATCACTACTAGAAAGTATAAAGTGTTCTCAGACCGGTGATGAGGATTTTCAAAAGAGTATTAAAGCTATGAATGATGGGAGATTGAATGACATTGGGTATGATGATGGAATTTTGAAATTTGGAAAGAGAATTTGTGTTCCCAATATACCTGATCTAAAAAGGGAATTGTTGGATGATTCTCATAGTTCCAATTTCTCTATAAACCCTGGGAGCACAAAAATGTATAAAGACTTGAATGAACATTTTTTGTGGGAAAACATGAAGAGGGAGATTTCTGATTTTTTTTAATGATGTATGGTTTGTCCATAAGTGAAATTTTGAAGGCAACAGTCTAGAGGAGTCATGCAACCTCTTCCCATACCGGAATAAAAATGGGACAATATTACGATGGACTTTGTCATGGGAATACCAAATACTCCTAGAAAGAATGATGCAATATGGGTTATTGTTGATCTTCTTAACATGTAAGAACATTTTCATTCTATAAGAGAAGATCTACCATTGGAACGGCTAGCAAGACTATGTATTAATGAAGTGGTGAGACTTAATGGAGTACCCCTATCGATTGTTTCTGATCGTGATCCCCATTTTACTTCATGATTCGGGAAGAGTCTTCAGAAATCCATGGATACTGAACTTCAATTGAGCACTTCATACCACCCTCAAATAGATGGACAATCAGATTGTAAAATTAAAATATTAGAAGACATGTTGAGATCCTGCTCACATGACTTTCAGGGTATGTGGGATTAATATATACCTCTGGTATAATTTTACTATAATAATAGCTTCCATTCTAGTATCAAGATGGAACCATATAAAGCGTTATACACAAAGAGATGTCGCACACTGACATGTTGGGATGACGTTGGTGAAAGAAAACTTGTAGGTCCAGAACGGGTGGAGGAAACGATGGAAAAGGTGAAGGTAATCCAAAATCACATCAAAGCAGCTCAATGTAGGCAGAAGAGCTATGCCGATAAGCGAAGGAAGGATTTAGAATTTCAGGAAGGAGATCATGTTTTTTTGAAGGAATCCTCATGGAAGGGAGTTATACTTTTTGAAAAGAAAGGTAAACTGACTCCCAGGGACATTGAAAATTTTGAAATTCTAGAACGAATTGGGGCTGTATCATACCATTTAGCAATGCCGGTGAGTCTCTCCAAAGTTCACCATGTGTTCGATGTATCATTATTGACAAAATACATGCCTGACCCAACACATGTACTCACCTATGAGGAATTAGAACTGGAACCCGATCTCTCTTATTGCGAAGAGCTCGCCAGGATTCTTGATACGAGAGAACAAGTGCTGAGAAACCGGATGACTCGTCTGGTAAAAGTTCTATAGAAAACCATAAGATGGAAGAGGCCACTTGGGAACCCTAGGAACTTATGGTGATGAATCGCCCGAGTATTTTTATACAGTAATATTATAATAAATTTCGAGAATGAAATTATTTGAAGAATGGGAGAATATAACACCCCAAGCTTCCACGGTACGCTTCACTTTGAATAATACAGTAGCGTGTGTTTTACACAACTTCGAGTTCTAACACACACCACAACGAATCGAACTAGCCGTGATGAATAGTAATACCTACTTTTTGAAATTTTATAAATTTTATCTCTAAAAATGGACTTCATTTTTAGATTTTTAATATCGAATTTAGACTAGGGTGAAATTTTGGTACTTTTTGGATAACTTTTATATTTTGATGAATAGTGAAAATTACTAAATTTTTATTAAAAACAAATTTTTTAATCTAAATAATTAGTAGTGATAAATTATGAATTTGAGTGGTTTTAAAGTATAATTATAATATATTTTTACCATTTAATACAATGTTTTTCATTGGACATAATTTCACATTTAAACCGAACATAAACAAGTGTCAATCTTTTGATAGTTATTATCTCTTAAAAACATGCTTTTTGTTTTGACAAAGGAAATTAATTTTAAATTAGTTTCTACCACTTATGGGTTTTGAATTTTTAAAAATAGACTCTATATTTGGAATCAGGATGTACAAATTGTGTAAATATGTAACTTTTATTTTTAGACATTTTGAATAATTATATCGGTAAATATTTTATTTACCATGGTTATAGGGTAAATCTGGTAAATAAGGGTAAAAAAATAATATTAAAATAATATTAAATTCCCTTAAAACGTGTCTTAACACTATTTGTTGATACATTTCCGACCATGGGCATCTTTGGGTCGATTTTTGGACCCCATGGATCCATTCGTAAGTGGTAATGACACTTTATATTAATGAAGATAAAATAAATACAAAAATGACATAAGCATATATCGTTTAGAAAAACAATTTTTACAGAGTTATATATGTTTGATTTTAGAATATAACTATTCATTAGAAATATTAAAATATTTCCAACATAATTGTGTTTTATTTATAATATTTAGACATTTAATAATTAAATTTATATATGACACAATAATGATGCAGTATTTTCTTTATTAATGAATGAATAAAATAATTATTATTATAAATGTTAAAATAAATATAATTTGAATGTTTTGATGACATCCACGAATTTTATTGGTTAATGTTACATTATAGTATTTCTTAAATGAATTTGGTTAGAATTAATAAAGATTTTACATCTTTAACAAATTTCAATTATTGAATAATGTCAAAATTGACATAAAAGAGTTTTTTAAATAAATATTATATTATTAATTGATATTCAAGTCCTAATAATCTAAGGGTCGTCCAAGAGACTTATATCATGTTAGGTGTATCATTAATGGACCACTTGGGGGTCGATTGGTGGTATATATTATGTTTATTAACTATATAATATAAAAATACAATGTGACATGGTAAGTGTCAAACTAATTAACTAAGAGTTAAAACTAAAAGATAAGGTTAATATAATGAACCAAACCTATATAAATTCTATTGGATGAGTGGTTTCAGACCGATACCCACCTTAACCTTTAAATAATTCACTTTTGAGCCATTATAACCCGAATATGATTTTATTATAAAATGATATTTCTAGCTTTTCCAAAGGTTCCCCTCACCCCTCTTATAAAAGGGAACACCTCCTCTTAATTATCTCACACCTTCAATGACTTTTGGCTCGGAAAAACACTTCCCAAATATCCTCCCATCTTCTGTCACTACATCCTAGAGGCCTTAGTTCAATCATAACAACAAACTATGGAGGCCTTTTGATCAAATCAAAAGGAAGAACCCGAAGAAGAGGAAATGTATTCACCACGATCTTTAAAGTTCCTTTCTTCTTCAACATCTTCTTTCTTTGTTATTTCAATTATAAAATAATAACTCTAGTATATTCTATATACTGTGATGTTATTACAAATATGGAACAATCAAATTCATTATTCTATCCATCCCTTGAATGATATGTCACCGTACGTGCGTACGTACGCCCTACCGTCTCCACATCGTGGTGTAATTGTTATTCAATATATTATTATTTAGATGGGTATAATAATGATGTATAATTAATGTAAATTACAAATATAACATGATAATGATTCTGTATATATGATATACCATCCAATTATATATTATTTTAATATCAAAAGAATGATATTGTCGCTCGTGCGTACGTACGGACTACCGTCTCCACGAACGCGATGAGATTCTTTCCCAATCGTATCCATTAAAGTCTAATTCTCATTTTATTATTAAAAATTATGTTTAAGGACTTGATATCATTCTGGATATTAATAAGATACAACCTATAAATAATAAATATTACATATGTCACAAAACATATAAAACAAAACGAGTAAGTTAACACCCGAAACGACGATAAAACTAAGATATTATCAACAAAGCAATATTAAAAGATCATATATGATATCATATTAATGTGTATGATTTTTGTTTAATTAAATAACAATTATTTCCCCATTATAAAGGAGGATAACTAACCCACAACCATGGAAAAATACGAGGTAAGGGTTTATTTCACAATCTCTTCATTATTCGAGGTTGTTTATACCTAATTATCTACTGGGACCTCTTTATCATCCACATCCATGTTTCTTAAAAATGTATTTGAAAACATTCATTCTATTTTATTGAATATGGTTTGATGTCATTTATACACTTGTTTTACTTTTTATAAGAGGTTTATAAAAGAATCTTTTTGTCGTTTTCCTAACAAGTTCCTTTTTCACCTTTATGACAGAATGAAGGTAAGAATTTTTTTATCATATATGGCGGGTGCGGCTATTTTCCACCGTTATCAAAGCATAAAAGTTTCCCTTTCAAGATTATAAGGATATTTTCAATGTAAATGTTTTATTTTATAATTATGTGACTTTTAAATGATTTAAAAAAGAGAGATATTTTTCTCAAATAGATTTGATTTCATCTATGTCAACATCCTTTGATGAATTGTAAGCTTATTGTAAGTTCAGTTATTGTGAAACAAAACATCCACATTGTATTGAAGGCTTTGTGATATGTTTGACTATGGATGTGTTATTTTTATACCAGTCATGGTTTATGGAGAATGTATTTAAATTTCGTATGCTAGTTTTAATATGAATGTTTATGTTATGTTTAAACCTGTTCATATGAGGAATTCATTAGACTTAATAAATGACAGGTGGAGCTCGCTATAGCTCCTCGATGCATCGGTAGGTCTAATGAGACAAACTAGTGTCTTGGCACAAGGTTTTGACAAAATCTTATTTGTATTTATGGCACGAGGCCTTGGCTATGTGGTTATGATAGTCTAGAATTATGCATTCCATCATTATGAAAGTGGTTATTGAAATTTCATGTAATTATTAGACTAGTAGAATATCCTTGTGAATATGTAAATGGCATTATCTCATTTTATCTTTTCCATATTATGATGAAGTAAATGTTTAAAATGATTTTGTTTTAGTTATACATTGCTTTAAATGTTTATGTTTATTTATGAATGTTTCTGCTATATTGTTATCCATACCGAGCATCTGAGCTCACCCCTTTCAGTGTTTTATTTTTTCCAGGATGTGAAGAAGTAATTTATGAATGAACTGCAGGGATAGTATGTGGGGACATGATTGTGGACTATGGAGACTATGTTGTTGTAGTTTTCATTTTTATGATGTAATGTAAAACTTTATGAATATATCCATTCTTTCCAAGGATACTAAACTGATCGATCTTTTGAGATTTGATCCCTTGTGATCATACCAATGTTATGTAATAATGCACAGTCTCTGGGCAACTAGGTTTGGGGCGATACCGGGGAGCATGCCCCAACATTTATAGTTTTGATCTCTCGGATCTCACCCTTTCTTTTTGGCCCCAGGACCGAGATTCCTTATCTGTATAATCCATCAGCTACATCAGAATCAGTGGCCAGACCATGTGTAGTATAGTGGGGGTGGCCGGTTCAGCACCCACCTTTGTAACAGAAGTTTCTAACAAGGACCTTTTTGCTACAACATCAGCATCAATAGGGATATTGATCTCTCGCTCCACTGAAAGGAGACATTGTAGGGGGACACCGACCTTAGGGTGCTCCTCAGAGACATCGACCAGGGTGTGGTCAGGGAGGAGGCTCAGAGCTGAGGGGCAGATGACCTGGGCATGGGCACTTACACGCCGAAAAGGCAACATTTCCAACAGGGACATAAGTCATTTGAAGTACGATTTACTTGTTTAGTACTTTTTTCCTATTCCTTGTTTGATTCAATAGCTTCGAAGTCCTTTTTTTTACCCATTATAGTCCTTTATTAGGGTATAGACATAGAGAGATGTTCCCTACCCCTAATTTTGAGTATGACATTCGGAGGTTAGAGAAACTTGTCTCGTGTTTTCCATGGATTTAGACTACAGTTGGGACAACATCAGTCTTATGGGGAAATTATTTTGATGCAGATGTAGCCCTATGATGTCAATATAGGCATCAATTGGCTGTTCTCTGTATGTGATGAAATCAACTAATTTTGAAAAAGGATGCATTTTTCAGATATGGGCGGACAACATGTAACTTTTTTCAGTGAGCTGGGTTTCCAGGGAGGCACTCAGCGAGTAGATACCCATCATTCCTTGATATATGAGTTGTCCATAGAGTTGGAGGATACATAGATATGGATGTCTTGGAGATTTTCAGTGAGTTCATGGAAAACTTCTTTGAGGAGGTGGTGACTCTACCCCCTCGACATGGATTTGAGTTCGAGAGAGACTTGAAACATGGTGCCCATCTTATTTTGATGGATCCCTATCGGATGATTCCTTCTGAGATGCATGAGTTACAAATTCAGATTGATGGTATGATGAAGAAGGGTTATTTTCGACGAAGCATGTCACTATGGATTTCTCCGATCATGTTCACAAGAAAGGAAGAAGGTGGCCTTAGGATCTTCATAGACTATCGAAGACTGAATCAGGTAACAGTCAAGAATCGTTACCCCCTCCTGAGGATAGAAGAACTATATGACCAATTGAAGGGGACAAGATGGTCCTCCACAATAGGTTAGTGGTTCAGATTTCACATGTTGAGGGTGAAGGATGGTGGCATCACAAAAAAATGACTTCATGTGCAGAGATGGGACCTTTGTGTTCATTGTCATGTCGTTCGGCATTACGAACAAAAAATACATGTTCATGGGGCTCATGAACTCTATCTTTAGGGAATATCTATACCTTCTCGTAGTTTTTTATTGATGACATCCTGATCTACTGATGATCATAGGGGGATAACACTAATCATTTAATGATGGTATTAGAGGTCCTATGACAACACCAACTCTACAAGAAATTGTCCAAGTGCATGTTATAGATGTGAGAAGTACACTTATTTGGTAACGTGGTGTCCGATAATCAAATTGCGGTTGACCCATCAATGGTTGAGGTGATAGTTTCTTGGGCTGCACCCAAGAATGTGATGGAGTTTCGTAGTTTCCTATGCCTAGCAGGTTACTACTAGATATTCATTCCCAACATCTCCCACATTGCATAACCTTTGACAGCCTTGACCAATAAGGACCATGCTTTCATGTGGTATGGGTAGTGAGTGTAACCCTTCCGTTATCTAAAAATGAAGTTGGCTAGATCCCTAGTGCTGATGTCTCTAGAAGAAGTGGAGAATTTTTATGTGTTCTGTTATGATTTTTTCCAAGTCTTGGTGTGTGTTCTGATGCAAAAAAAGGGTTGTTCTCTTATGGTTTTAGGCAGTTATGTCCCCATGAGCATAAATTTGCAACCCACAACTTGGATCTCACAGCGGTTGTGTTCGCACTAATGTTTTTGCGGCACTAGACCATAGTGGTGTGATTTGCGGTCTTCACATATCACAAGAGCATGAGGTATATCTTCTCCCAGCAAGACATGAACTTGTGGTAGCAGAGGTGGATGGAGATTATTAGGACTACAGCTTCGAAATTTCTTACACCTCTGGAATGGGGAACATGGTGGTTGATTCCTTGATTAAGAAGTTTCTAAATTATTTGGTCTGATAGTGCTAGATGCTTGGAAGGCAATGACGGAGTAGTCTTAGTGGGGAGACTAAGAGAGTAAAGTGATTCACGATCATCTTAACCAAGGCAATGCTCCTGGTGGATGGTTGGATGGCACATAGAATCAGATGTTGTTTTGTGGAATGTAGTTCATCTCGATGGAAATGAAAAAGAGAGTCCTTGTTGGGTTCTGAAACTCATCCATGGTGGTAGACCCAATAATTTCCAACACGTACAGGGGTTTGAGGGGTCAGTTTTGGTGGCCCGAGGTGAAGTGGTAAGTGATAGAGTTTGTGGAGGAGTGTTTTATATGATAGAAATTAAAGTCTTAACACTGAGTCCCAGGGGTGTGTAACAACATTTATATAACTCTGAGGGGAAGTGGGATGACATCTCGACAGATTTTATCACATGAGTACCTAGTGTTCAAGGGGTTTCATCTGGGGAGTGGTAGACCGACTGACGAAATAATCTCACTTCCTCACAATCAAGGATTCGAGTGTGGTGGATGACCTATCATTGTGGTACATTGGGGATGTGGTGCGGTTACATGGAGTTCCGATGTCCATAGTCTCTGATCGGTATACCCTGTTTACCTCATGGGTCTAGAAAGTATTGAAACACACTTTTAGCACCAAGTTATGTCTTATCACTGGTTTCCACCCTCAAACAGATGGGAAGTCAGAGCGCACCATCCAAACATTGGAGGATATGTTGAGGGAATGTTTTCTAGTGTTTGGGGGATCATGGTTACGACACTTTCATCTGGAAGAGTTTTCCTACAACAACAACTATCACTATACCATTGGAATATCTCTATTTGAAGCCATATACGGGAGGTCGTTTCAATCACCCATGTACTGGATAGTCGTTGGGGAAGCAGGTGTTCTTATCAATAAATTGTTGCAAAGCACAATGAAAAAGGTTCACCTTATATGAGAGGGGAGTAAGGCGGCCCAGGTCCAGAAAATGACAGATGCTGATAATAGGAGGGACCCTTGGATTTTGAGGACGGGGAAAACACGTTCATGAAGGTCTCCCCTCAGCATGGAAAATGGAGGTTCGATAGGGGGAGTAATATTTCTCCCAGGTTTGTCGAACCCTTCGAGGTGTTTTGGTGGGTCAGTCATGTGGCTTATCAGATAGCGCTGCCACATCCACTACTGAGAGTACGTGATGTCTTCCATGTGCCTCAGCGCCATCAGTATCTACATGATGATTCCGACATCCATTACTAGGGAAGGATGGATATTGAGGACGATGAAACATTTGTAGAGAGACCAGTGAGGACCAAGGATCATGTGTATTGGAGGCATGATGACATTGAAGTCAGTTCCTGGGAAAGGGAGGCACAAATTCATGCTCAAATACTATAGTTGTTTTGAGTTTTGTTCCGTTTTTATTTGTACTTGTTTGTGAGGTAGTGCTTGAACATGTTATCTATAAAATGGATTTTTTTCCTTTCCCTTTGGATTTCTGGGAGGATTCCAGACTATGGGGAGAGAGACCCGATCCCAAATCAAGATGCCATAAAGTGGATGCGGTTAAACCCATGCGGGTGAGTCAGTGCCGCACAAAGAAGATAGAATCATGACATATAGGAATGTACTCATTAATGCATATGACTGGAAAGTATGACCATTAAATGTTTGAGTGGTTACTTGAGGGAGAGGTGTTATTACATATCTAGGAGGTTTTCTCCATAGAGGTATCTTTTGAGGTGGTTGGTCAGACCCCTCAATTTTTTTGAGTCAAGATTTAATTCTCCAGGGCGAGAATACTTTGAGAGGTAATTGATGTAATGGCCTGTATAATGACACATTAAGGGGTTTTCCAAAAACTTAGTTCCATCAAATGGTTCCACCAGAATGGGGGAACTGGTCACTGTCACACAATGAAATGGTTCCATAGTGATAGTGGCACCGTAACGGTCGCACAGTCCCAGTCACACAATGAAAAATGACACCTCTGACAGAGACACAGTGATGATGGCATCATGATTGTGGCACCTTGACAGTGGTACCATCATGGTTTCTCCCTCACGGTCGCACAATGAAATAGTGGCACTGCATACACTGACATTGTGAGGGTGGCACCGTGACCATGGAACCACTTATGGTGTGCCACCAAACGGTCTCCCACCCTTGTTCTTTTTCCAATTTCTGAAATTTTCCAATCAAGCAACATATCCTTTGATGTAAAAGTGTTTTTATACCCGTTTAAAATACATTAAATGCCCATTAATGATATCTAAAATTCCCCAACATTTGACCTACCCTTGACATACCTAAACATGTGGCTTTTCATCAGTGTCACACATTTTCACATACTATCGAGTTTCGCCTATATTACATATCTTCCTCTAATTAACAGTAATAGTTTGACACACATATGATATTGTCACCCCTCTGATGAGAATTATTAAATAAAAATTAATTACCTCATGTGTAACTGTCCCATCGCTTGGTGAAAACATGACCAGGACTCAGAGCCATTCAAGATTTTCATATCCAGTAACACCAGGATCACACCTTTTTATCACAAGAGAAATATTTATTATTCATAGTTGGTATCTTTTTCTTTCCTTGCTCTGTTCAGAGTCCCCCTTCGTGAGGCAAGTGGTGCGCCTATGCTGAAGATTTTTTCGCTCACTCTTGGAATCCTCGGAGTTCCTCCCCTACAAATCACACTGCCCCATTTTGTGGAAAGTGGAGAGAATTATTGATCATTGATCATCTAGTTAGGTTTCCTTCTTCATCTCTATTTATTATGTATCATGCATGGAAGGTATGGTAATGTATCTATTAGGATGGATGAAAAAAATCCTTAATGAAGATAATAAAAATACATATAAAGAACAAAGGGGTGAGTTGATGTTTCTTTTTTACTCATTTATCCTTGATTATATGTTGTGTATTTAATGAGATTGTGTCCACTGAACATCATGGCCATTTTTGGTCCTTCCTTGTACAATAATGATCCTCTGTTTTTCTGGTTAAATCTATTATTGAATGGATGTAACATGGAAATTGGAAAATCACGTAAACCTAGTTGATTAAATGGATTCCTAGTGAATAATAATCATTGGGTGGTCACCCTATTTACCCAAACAGAATAAGGGAAACTAATGAAATGCGTGCTTCAATCTGAAAACTCCCTTTCTCTGTCTTGGTAATATGTGTGGTTGTTCTGCTTGATCCTTGTGGGGTGATATGGATGAGTATAGAATCCCCTATTGTGGTGTAGATGTTGGATTCTGGATCTAAGGTCATGTGGGGCCATATGGTGGGGCTTGATTTGATTACAGTACATTGAGGGATCTCACAAATCCATTTTGTTGTTTTGACTTTACAAGAGAACAGGGTGTGAATGCTTAATCTGATGCTTGGTTGTTTTTCCTTCCTTAGTTTGTGGCTAAGCCTGTTAGTTTTCCAATAGAACATAATATTTTAAAATATATCCACTTGAATGTGATTACAAGAATGGGTTAAATGGAAATTGTTTTCTGATAATGAGTTGTGACTTGGTTGTGGGGGTGTGCTTTTTTATAAATGATTTGTAAAAACGGTTTTTGTGTATAGGATGGTTTTGGAAGCCCTAGGTATGGGATGAGTTCATTGATTACCTCTATGTATAATTTTGGTACTATGTTTCTTATTTTCACCCCAACCAATATGATCACATCATGCCGGACAACACCATTATATGGTTGAGGGTGTTTTCCAAACACTCTTCTGAGTGGCTGGTTATTAGATCCTTTTATGCTCCCTTCCCAAGTATCCCAAGTCTATTCAGGTAGGGTGTGATTGCCTAAGGTATATTATAACTTTAGATCCCTTGGGCAGGGTACATGGTGGTGGTTGGCCTAGGAGTGTGCAGGCAGGTTGTTTTCCCAGTGTCTTCGAGATGAGGCCCCGGTGTCTTTGGGCATGGAAGTAGTTGATCAGGCCCAGGTGTCTTCGGCCGTGGGGGTAGTTGTTCTGGACCAAGTGTGTGTGGGTGTGGTTACAATTGGTTGTAGTAGCACATGTGTTTTCTAGAATGATGTGTGTTTGTGATAGCCTATGTGTGTGCTGGTTGGGTATGTCGGTGGGACTGCAGTGATAATTGCGGGGAATGCCTAACGTGTAGGATGCCTTTAATAACCGGAGGGAATGTGGTGCGGGGTACCCAAATATCGATGGGTTATTACCATTACATTACTTTTCTTTCTTAATTTGGGGAGTGTGCCTTGGTGATGTTGGCTGGATATCTTCCTTGCTAGGGGATTTGTTTGTCTCCTTTTCTGACGGGCATTAGAGTGCCTCCCCAATTGTGCACGAGAGCTTTTGGTTTTCCCTACTGAGTATACCTGTATACTCACCCTACATATATAAAACTGTTATCAAAATTCTAGAAGGACTTTTCAGACCGTGAGGGAGCATACTAGTTTGGACATTGGGATAGTTGTTGTTGCTAGTTTCTTTTCATTCGTATTTACCTTTAGAGTTTTCCTGTATTGTAGCACTTAAAATTTGAAACATGCATATGAGAAAGGGATTTTTTGGGATTTACTTTTACATCCAGTTTTTATGTTTTTTGAAACTTATTATATTATCTCTTGATCCTACTATATAATAATGTTAATGCATTCCATATTATGCGTAATTCTATAACCATGGTACTACTTTCTACTCCGGGGTCTATTCAAGGCGAGTTGCTGGGGGAATTATCTCTCCTTCAACTTGAGGAAGGAATGGATTTGAATCTGTTGACCCTTCCCTCATCTTGGTGAATTCGGGTCATGAAAGGTGGGATATTACCGGAGATTTATACCCTATTTGTCTATGTTTTCATCACCTTTGATGTATCCTAATAGAAAAAGGGAAATCATTTTGGTCGTGGGATCAGTGTAAGGCAACATTTGAGTATCTGAAGGGGAAGCTATTCGGTGCTTCAATTCATTGGTTTCCAAAGGAGTGTGTTATGTTGGAGGCGTTTTTTGATGATTCTTATCTAGGATTGGGATGTGTACTAGTTCATTAGTGAGAAGCGATCATTTATTAGTCTAGGATGTTATGTCCCCATGAATAAAACTATTCCACCCATGACCAGGAGATAGCAGTAGAAATGTTTGCGCTAAATATGTGGCGGCATTACCTCATTGGGGAACACTTTGTGGTCTTTATGGATCATAAATCTGGTGGTTTATTTTTTCCTAGTGGGACATAAACATGTGGAATTGGAGGTGGATGGTGTTTCTGCAGCATTAAACCCTACTGATATCTTAAACATCATGAATGGTGAATATTGTGGTCGATGCCTTGAGTAGGAATTCACATAAAGAGGTTGTTTAGGATTTTGTGGATTCTTGAATGGATATTGGGGAGTTTTTTTCCTTACACATTGATGTTGGAATGGATGGAGGAAGAGAATATCTATTTTTACCATGGTTCACTCAACTCTAATGTAGAAGGTGGAGGAGTATTAATGGGGATACTTAGAGGAGGAGAAGTTGCGTGATCGCACAAAATAGGGTGATGCTTTAGAGCGATGGTCAGAATCAGATGTATTTTTCTGAGAAGTGGTTTTTTCTAGTGGTGAAGATTGAGATAGGTCAACCAAGTTTCATAGATAACCCATTAGTGGTACAATTGGGGGTTCAAATATGTACTTTCAATTGAGGAAATAGGTTTTTATGGCCTCAGATGAAGTGTGTGGTGGTGGAGTTTGTTGAAAATTGCATAGTGTTCCGGTAGGTCAAGGCTAGGAATTATGTTCCCAATGGTTTTTTGTAGCCTCTAGATGTACCCCAGTATATGTGAGATGAAATATATATGAATTTACTAACATTATTACCCAATGATCAATGAATATGTGATGCAATCTGGGTAATAGTGAATCATCTGACAAATTTAACTCACTTTATACCAATTAAAGAACTGGGCACAATGGATGCCACAAAATAGAGCTGTGTGTATGAGGTGTTGTGGCATAGTGGGGTTCTAAGATCCATTGTAATAGATCCTGATGCACATTTGACATCGCGAGTATTGATGGGATTTCATAAATATTTTGGCACTCAGTTACGCCACAACAAAAATTTCCACCCTCAGTCAAATGGGTAGATAGAGAAGATCATCCAGACAATGAAGGACATGTTATGGGCATGCTACAATTATTTTTTTGGATAATGGGAGTGACAAATACCCTTGTTAGAGTTTTTTTACAAATAATCGGTATCACACTTCCATTGTTATGTCTCTATTAAATGCTTAGTTCCACAGACCGTGTCGTTAACATTTTTGCTGGAAAGATGTTGGGGAGGCTCCTATTCTTGATATGAATATTGTGTAAATTATGAATGAGAAAGTGAAGCCTGTCTGTGAGAGGATGAATGTAGAACATGACAAGAATAATTCACAGTCTTATCATAGGACGAGTCCCTTCGAGTTTGAGGTTGATGATAATGTGTACCTGAAGGTTTTCCCTCAATGTGGGTGGAATATGATCGGTAATGGAATAAAAAATAATCCAAGGTTCAAATATCCTTTTACGGTGTTGGGATGAGTTGGTGAGGTTGAAAACCATTTGTAATTACCAATAAAGTTGGATATTATCCATAATTTATATTAAATATATCATCTTCGTCGATATCTTCATGGTGTATCCCATGCCATTGACTAGGGAGGGTTGGAAATCAAGGATGGCGTGATGTTTGTGGATTGGTTGATGGGGATATAGAATCATCTTGAGATGTTTCTATATAGATAGTCCATTCCCATGGATCATGTGTTGTGGAGGCAGGGTGTCCTTGAGGATAGTACTTGGGAAATTGAAATGTTGATGCATACCTAGTACCAAGAGTTGTTTTGTGTTCTTTGTTCCATGTAATGTAACGATTTATCCTTGTTATCTATAATGTGAGTTGATTTTATGTTCCTTTAATGGGTGATAAATTATAGGTAGAGGAGATGGGAAGACCTAATTATTAATGGAGATGCATTATTGAGAATGTGACCAAACCTATTTGGGCATGTCAATACTGCCAAAAGTGTATAGTATATCAACATGGTTGAAGGAATTCCATGATATAAGAGTTTATGATGTGTACTTACTATGATTATGTATTTTTATTGTGTTTTTTAGGTATCATATTCCGAATGGGGTGTTCTTCAATATAGAGGATTCATTTATGCTTTCAGGAAACTTCGGGTGGTTTATCCTTGAGAAGTATCTTAAAGCGTGGTGGATCAGACCCCTCATTCATCTGGGTTTGCCTTTGAATTCTCAAGGGTGAGAATAGTTTGAGAGGTATATGATGTAATGCGATGGACCTCCCCAGTCCATTAATTTATAAAAAATATGTGTTTGGGGAGTTTTGGGAGGCAAGGGTAGCTCATTTCATGATTTATCCAAAATTCCATGATTTCAATTTGCAGGTCAGTGAATCATTAGATTAGGGGGTTGGTAGGTTAGGGAATCAGTAGGCAGCGACATTAGTAGGATAGGGAATCAGTAGATTGGGAACAAATGGATCCGGTGTAATTAGGTTGGGTGTCACTGAGTGGTGTCGATGAGTCACATCAATGACTCGATGTTGGTGGGTCACATCGGTGGCTTAGGTCAACAAGTCATGTCAGCGACTCACATCAGTGAGCCGAGCACCAGTGACTCACGGTTAGTGACTCGCATTTGTGACTCAACCTTTGGTGGGTCATTTCTATTTTTTCCCAATTTTTCATGTCTATCCCATTTATGCATTACTTGACATAAAATGATTTACCAATCACGTTTATGAATTTTTGAAGACATGTCCACCATCTCTAAGGAGGATAATTATATTTTAATTATCCTAACACGCCCATAAACATTGAAATGTCCAATCCATGTTATCAAACCACGATTTGAATTTTATGTACTTTGAAACCATTTCACTTTTGTAGATATTGGATATGTCATTTCTATGTAGTGATAATCTCTTCATAGTGGGTTTCCATTTTTCTGTTAGTTCTCCCAAAACCATTCTTACCATAGATTCATGTGTTGTGGTGTGGCCTTCGAATTCATTTTCCCTTGGATTTTGTTGTTTCTCGTGAAGCCCTTTTGTTGTGAATGGGGGATTTGATGATTGTATATTATTTTATGTAGGAATTCCATAAATTTTATTTTTATTGTCTATCATGGAGGGTGGGTAAACTCATGTCTCTATTAGAAATAAAACTAATACAAATCTTAATTGAGAGTGATATGAAGATGAACATACGTGTTACAATAAATGGTTTGGATACCATAGTAATAGATAAGGGGATGGAAATATGATGATGATGTTTGTCATATTTTATCTGTTATTCTTGATATAAACTGTGAATTTTGTTGGCCATATGAATTATGAAAATCATGGTCGTTGGTGGTCTTTGTTTGTTCACAAAACTTATGAATTATTGTTGTTAAAATTATGTTGAATGACTATGTAAATGAGAACATTATTAATCATTTATATTAGGTAAATTAAATGGATTCCAAAGGATTAAAATCATTATATGACAACCCTTAATTTATCAATGTGTAATAAAAGAACGAGTTTGTTAAATATGAATAAACTTTTCCATATTTGGGGTGGTTGTGTACTGTGTGTGGATATTTTCTATCTTCAACTTCATACGAGTTGTGTGGTGCTTTTATTGGGAGCATTTTAGTGTGTGAATATGGTTTGAGGGTGAAGTGGTATTTTAGGTTGAAGAATGGATTGATTGTGGAATCTATGAACTTTTTGAATAGTGTGAATACTTCAGGGTTTTGTCATGTTTGTTGGGCATGGTATGTTTGTCTAGTGGGACAACAACCTAGTTAAGTTTTGTTTTTACTGAGGGATGTGGTGCTTTTTGGGTAGTGGTGATTCTGAAGATGGTTTTGGAGGTTAAATTTAAAAAATGGATGGTCTCACCATACATGGGTGATTTCCCCAGAGTTTAGATAGAACGATATATTATGAATGGGTGTCAGAGAGGATTATTTTACTCGGTTACTTAATTCTATATTTGTATTTGGTTGTGGTTGGTATGGTTACATATCCCATATAATGTGGGTAGTGTTTGGTATATTTCTAGGTAGGTATGGAATCATTAATTTTGGCTTAATTTAATAATGAATTATATTTGGTTAAATGAATTGGAAGTGGTTATGAAATAGGACTTTGGATGGTTCGACTTAATCCTAAGAGGTGGCAGAAAGGGAAATTTTGAGTGGGATGGTTTGTTTTTTTTGAAACCCAATGGTTGGGATGAATGTTTAATACCAATATATATATATATATATCCTTGTGATTTCTATGCTCACCCGACCCTAGTTGAGAAATATGTGCCAAACACCCCCATTTCATGGGAGAGGGTGTTTTCCCAATATCCCAGTGGGAAGATGGATGACTAGTTATTGGATATTCAATACTCCAACATATAGGTATTGGTATCCCATGACACTTCAAGCAGGTTATGGTGTGGTTTTCAGGCCTAGGTGTCTGTTAGAGTGGTGTGTTTCCTTGGTGTCTTTAAGAAGAGGTTGTGGTCTTGTGTCAGATGTGTTTGTAGATGTGTTTAAGAAGAGGTTGTGGTCTTGTGTCAGATGTGTTCTTGTGTCAGATGTGTTTAAGAATAGGTTGTGGTCTTGTGTCAGATGTGTTTCCTTGGTGTCTTTAAGAAGAGGTTTTGGTCATGTGTCTTGTGTCAGATGTGTTTCATTCCTGCCGTCTTTTCCAGAGGTCCTCCCGGGAACGACTCTTTACTACGAAGACCTCAAAATTCCCTTTCGGCCTACTTCGTCGTTGCCCGCCAATCCCCACACCAAGAATGACGAAACGGTGGGTTCAGACTTGTTTATTGGTCCGTACCCACCGCGTTAGCGGTTTAAACGGCTTCCGACAAATTTTAAACACATGCCGATGATATAAATCACATAGATTTAATTGAACCAAAACCCCTACCTCAAGCGGTTGATGATTTGAAGATTGTCACGGGAGAAGGAATGTCACGGAAGAAGCATCGCAGAAGAAGGCTCGTCGCATCACGGAGAAAGGATTCGTCGGCGTCGCGTCGTCGATCTCCGAGGATCCAACATTCTTGTCGACCTTTGTCGGAGGTTGGCATTCATCGCGTTCTTCGCATTCTTCACGTTCTTCATGTTCGTCATCGAGGAAGGAGTGTTTCACAGCTTGAGTAATTTCTCCCAAACCCTCTCGCACAACCAACCTCTAATAAAATAATAATTCTCTTATTTTATTAACACACAAGTCAATGTTTTGAATTTCAAAATAAAATGAAACAATAAATTAATTGAATTAATTTAGGAGTTTTAAACTGCCCAATTAATGAGGAGTTTATTATCCAGATTAAACCTAAGGGTTGACTTCATTAAAAGGGGGTGCAGGTGCGTTACTTAATTAAAGGAGGGGGGTTGAAAAAAATGTGTGTCTCGTGTGCGCCCCAGCCCAAAAATTTCCTAGCTAGTGGTGTAGGATATTGTGGGTACCACTTTAACCTCTTAAATTATGTTAAACAACTTAAAATAAAATAAATTGGTTTCACCATTTTATTTTATTCATTTACGTAACCCGAAAATTTAAAAAAACCACACCTGAGCAAACGCAACTCCGAAAAAGGTGTTTCTAAGCAATTATTGATGCTGCGATTCCATCAGTGCCCTCAGTATTCGATTCCGAGAACCGGTTCAAATGATAAAAAAACCCGCTCGTTTGTTCACTTAACCTACCCGAGCTAAACTTCAGAAAACGATTCTAGGCACACCGGGCCTCAGAATTAGGTGTCGTCAGAAACTACGTTCTTGTAAAATCCCAAAGAAAATTAGGAAAAAATTTCCATTGAATATTACGGGTCTTTAAATTACACCCACCCCAGGGATTTACGTCCCCGTAAAGATACATAAAAAATTATGGAAACAAATGTGGGTACTAAGCATGCATCTGAGCCTCCCACTCCCAAGTGCTCCCCAGGAGGTTCCCTTGCTGCCATATGATGCGCACTAGTGGAATCGACCATCCACGTAGGACTCGATCTTGTCGATACTCAATCTCCACCGGGACCTCCACAATATTCTCCCCATCATCAATGTCCATCTCCCCATGGTCAATGATATGCATCGAGTCGTGCACGTATCTCCTCAACTGAGATACGTGGAAGACGTCATGCACTCGGTGCAACTAAGGTGGTATGGATAGGTGATAAGCCACCTCACCTATCCTGCTGAGGACCTGGAATGGTCCGATGAAGCATGAAGACAACTTTCCGCCTCGGAAAAATCTCTTTAATCCACGTCGAGGTGAGCCCCGCAAGAAGACGTCCTCGCCATCCTCGAACTCCAGTGGCCTCCGCCTCTTGTCAGCATAAGACTTATTCCAGCTTTGAGCTGTCCTCATCCGCTCCTAGATGACCTAGACCTTCTCTGTTGTGGCCTGGACCATCTCCGGTCCCACAAGTGCTTACTCCCCAAGGTTTGTGTAGCACAGTGGAGATCTGCAAGGTCGGCCATACAACGCCTTGTATGGTGCCATCCCGATCGTGGAGTGGTAGCTGTTGTTGTACGTGAACTCCATCAAGGGTAGGTGGTCCTCCCAGCTGCGACCAAATTCGAGGACACATGTGCGGAGCATGTCCTCGAGAGTATTAATGGTATTCTATGTCTGACAATCTATCTGAGGGTGAAAGGCGGTGCTCAGACGTAGCTGCGTCCCGAACGCCTCCTACAAACCCTTCCAAAGCCAGGAAGTAAAGAGAGCATCTCAATCGAAGACGATAGATGATGGAACACCATGAAGCTGTACAATATCCTGAATGTAGAGCTGTCCCAAGCTCTCTAATGATCCCTTCTCTCTGATGGGTAAGATGTGAGCCGACATGGTGAGTCGTTCGACAATCACCCAAATGGAGACGTGACCTCGGGAAGTGCGTGGAAGTCTTGTCATGAATTCCGTTGATATTCCGTCCCACTTCCACATTGGGACCTCCAAGGGATGTACCAAGCCTGCTGGTTCTTGGTGCTCTTCCTTCACCTGCTGGCTAGTGAGGCATCGAGAAACGAACTCTCCCACAACCTTCTTCATGCCCGACCACCAGTGATGTCATATGAGATCCTGGTACATCATCGCCACTCCAGGATGTTCCGACAAAGGGGAAGAATGAAACTCTATCAACACCTCCTCCCCTAAAGAAACTGGTACCATGGTACATCCTCTGAAAAGGACGTCGTGCTCTCCTCCTATAGAAAATCCATCAGGTGCCTATCATGAGGATATCTGCGCAAGACGCATCTCACAGTCAGTGTCCCCACATTGTGCCTCTCTGACCCGCCGAAGTAGTGGATGAGTGACTGATGGAAGGCTGCTGCATCTCTATCCATGAAGGATATCTGCATTGCGGCTAGCTTCTCTGTCGCCTCCCCATGTTGTTGAATGCCCAACCTCATGCTGAGTGCATCGACTACTATGTTCCCCTTTCTAGGAGTATAGACTATCTCAAAGTCATAGTCCTGGAGGAACTCAAGCCATCGCCACTGTCTAAGGTTCAGGTCCTTTTGTGAGAAGATGTACCTGAGTCTCTGATGGTTAGAATATACTTTAATGTGCTCGCCCATTAAATAGTGTCTCCACATCTTCAGAGTGAAGACCATAACTGCTAACTTCAGGTCATGGGTAGCTTAGTTCTGCTCATGCGGCCTCAAATGACATGATAAATAGGCATTCACTGCCCGTTCTTGCATCAGGACACATCTGAGTCCAGTCCTTGATGCATCGCAGTAGACTACGTACCCAAATCCCTCCTCCGGTAGCCCGAGGATAGGTGCGCTGGTCAATCTCTGTGTCAGCTCCTGGAAGCTCTGCTGACATCTTTCTGACCACAAAAAGGGCGTCCCCTTCTTCGTCAAAGCTGAGAGTGGTTTCGCAACTCTGGAAATTCTGGCACAAATCTCCGATAGTATCCAGCTTTTCCCAAGAAACTCTGCACCTCTGTCGTGCTCCTGGGTGGCACCCAAGCTAGCACTGCCTCGATCTTCGCAGGATCCACCACAAATCCTGCATCAGAGATGATGTGTCCTTGGAAGTGGACCTCACGTATCCATAACTGACACTTCGATAGCTTTCCATAAAGCTAGTGCTCTCGGAGTGTGTCTAGTAAAACCCGCAAGTGGTAGGCGTGCTCCTCCTCAGTGGTTGAGTATATCAAAATGTCATAAATGAAGACCACAAAAATCGATCGAGGTATGGCTGAAAGATCCTGTTCATGAGACCATCAACACTTCTGGAGCTTTGGTTACGCCGAATGGCATAACCAAGAACACATAGTGGCCATACCGACATCTGAAGGCCGTCTTCTGCACGTCCTCATCCCGAACTCTGAGCTGATTATATCCTGATCTAAGGTCTATCTTTGAGAACCATCGTGCTCCCTTGATCTGATCGAAGAGGTCATCAATACTCGGTAGCGGATACTTGTTCCTCACGGTCACCTGGTTCAGGCGACGATAGTCGACACAACGTTGCAAGCTCCCGTCTGCCTTCTTGGCGAACAATATCGGGGAAGCCCAGGGTGAAACACTAGGTCAGATGAATACCTTACCTTGCAAGTCCTCCAAATGTACCCATATCTCTGGAAGCTCGGTGGGAGCCATCCGATATGCTGGGGTGGATATCGGGGATGTCCCGGGGTTCATATCAATATAAAAGTCTACCTCTCTGCGAGGAGGCTGTCTTGGAACATCGTCAGGGAAAACGTCCGCATACTGATCCACCACTGTAGGAAAACCAGGACTCCGCATGTCAAATGCTCCTAGGATGAGGCTAGACATCTGATTAGTGATGGGCTGTCCTCTCCTCTGCGAGATTCCATCCTATGATGCGAAAGCTCCCTTCTCCCCAGTGAAGGTGAACCTGCTCCCGTATGTGCGTACACACCGCACCATGCACCTAATATAGTCGATCTGATCATGGACTGTTGATAACCAATCCATGCCCAAGATGACATTGTAAGGCCTCGACACCGCTACAAGAAGATCTCAGCCGAAGCTCTCACCTCGTAGAGTAAGATCACACTGCCGGCACCGGTGCGTAATCGTCGAGTCTGCTCTCGTAGGAGTCTCTAGACGTAAGGATCGAGCCAACGGCTCTACCAGAATCTCCGAGATCTGAAAAATGGAAGTGTCTATGAAGGAATGACTCACTCCTATGTCTATAAGAAGTGTAGAAAGGGTGAAATAGACACAGTTAGTACCTCGAATAATCTATGGCGCGCCGTGGTCGTAGGACTTCGCTTCATGGAGATGTGCCTGTCTCTGCCCGCCAGCTCCCTGTGGTCTGGGTGGGCCTCCTGGTGGTGGTAGTGGTAGAACCTCAAAACGTCTCCCACCACCTGTAGCTCGTCCATCTCCTCTGCCTCGTCTTATTGCTCCCTGCGAACCGCCACAGTCGACCCTCTACCTCTGCCTGGGTGGTCCTTGAACCGTCTTCTGCTCCTCGGTACGGTGGGTCTGGCAGTCACGAGCCATGTGGCCCAGCCCGCCTCATGCGTAGCACTACCTGCCTGTCAAAAGACTGGATCTGCGCTGAGTGCCCCGCACCTCTGAGCCAGTGTCCTAAGGTCATCTTCCTGAGGGTCTAGTCTGCCTGGACCGATGAGTCATCCGTCGACTGCCTGCTGCAGAAGACTCTGCTACGTGCCGCCCAGTGGTAGGTCTCGCTGCTGATGTAGGCCCAGCAAGGAAGCTCTCGATGAGAAGGGATCTCTCCAGTACCCCTGCCTATGTCATAATGCTGAGGGAGATCAGCGATGCCCTGATCTCCTACCTCAATCCCTGCTCCAAGGTCCAGGCCAGGAAGAATGGGTCTCGTACCATGTCCGTCGAATAGCGTGAGGGATCTGTAAATATCGCCGAGTACTGGGTGACCGTCATGCTGCCTTTTCGCAGCTGTAGAAGCTCCTGGATGCGCACCACATGAAGGGTAGTTGGGACGAACTCCGAGCAGAAGAGGCTCTCAAAGTCCTTCTAGAGGATAGATGCCTCGTCGTGAACCTTGAGCATCATGCTCCACCATCTACCTGCTTTTGCATGCAGGAGGATCGTTGCGAGGATCACCATGAGGTCTGCTGGTCTCCTCACTAACCTGAAAACTCGTACAACTACCTCCAGCCAATCCTTGGCTTCCTGAGGGTCCGTCTCCCCATGGAACCAAGGCGGCCGCTGACGCTGAAACTCGTGTAGTGCACTAAGGTGACGTGCATCGTCAGCGGCTGGGGCTGGTAGCATCGGTGGCTCATCAGGTAGAGGTACAGCCGGTGCCTCTGCTATCAAAGGGCCCCATACCAAGGCCTCATCACTCGGTGGACTGTCGTCACATACATCGCTCAGAACCCTAGCTGGCTGTCGTCGTGGGGACATCCTGAAAAGAGACAGGTACGCCATGGTCAGACAGTATACCAGGTGATCTGACACAATGTAATCACAAAGAAAACTTGAAACACACATGAAATCAATGATTTCGTGCATTATGTCAGAAATCAGAAGTCAGGGTCTTGGTGTACGGATACGTCGGCCGCCGCACCAACACTGGATTCCATCGATTGATAACCACAACCAATACCCTTAACACTATTTCTTCTCATAGAAGAAAGAACAAAGTCCAATGTTCTGTGGTAGAACCGAACTCCTCTGATACCAATTTGTCACGACCCATCCTCGGGGCCCGTGTCGTGACTACCCCAAGACCGCCTTCCATAGGCCAGGGGCTGGCGACTAGCACCAAGGAATAATTCCTGGTAAAATTGGAAGTCATTTCCGTTTTAAAGTAAAAAAACACCACAGAGAAAGCAGGAAGAATTAAACACTAAGTAAAAACAGGGTACAACTGTAGGTGTGGAAAATTAAGTGGGCCAGAATACAAACCCAAACTGAAAGTAAAGTACAACAGAAAAAGGGAGTACATAAAGTAAAAATTAAATCCACAATGTCGAGCCGTCCATTGGAATCCCCACCAGAATGGTGGGTACAGATAGCCTCCACAGCTCCTCGGGTCTAGCCGTCCGCTCTGAGTATGCCCCGCCCAGTGGTCCACCTCTGGGTACCAACCTGCTCCGCAAGCCTCAACCACGATCAGCGTTTTCCTTCATCTGCAACCAACACAATGTAGTGCGGGCATAGCCAGTGCATGGGTGAGTATAAGCTACTAAGTAGGGACCCTGATACCCTCGAAGGTCTCCTAGAAACCACAAAGGATAATCCTCAAAAGAAAGATACAATCCCGAAATAACACCTGACACTACTTAGGTATATGCCCATACATATTCCTAAGTCATCAATTCTTGTTCGGATCCAACATCTGAGCTCATGTACAACCCAGTCCACATAGGAAATCACAACCCGATCCACATAGGAAAGCATAACGTAATCCACATAGGATATCAAGCCAATCTTATCAAAGATAAGGATTGAAAGTCAAGATTCATCTCACACAGGTATATTTCTTCGTAAGACGATAGAGATGATCAGATGTAGCCACTGATTCATCTAAGCAATCAGACCCACACATGATTGATAGGTACTAACCCCCGCAATGACCCACACAGGACCAGACCCACACTGGATCTGTAAGCGCTGGCCCACACAGGACCGCTGAGCGCTGACCCACATAGGATCTGACCCAGACATGATCGGTAGCACTGATCCACATAGATCGCTGAGTGCTTTAGTCATCGCCGTTGAATCCACGGAGGATTTCTGTACAGTCGTCATCATCGTCGCAGTCGCAGCCAGCTCTAGGGTTCCCACCCACACCAAGCTCGTTCGGGAGGGTCCGCTCCACGAGCTGAGGGCTGATACATCAACTGAAATATATTCCGGATTTGATGTATCCAAAAGTTCCGTATCGTCAATATGAACTCAACGTCACAGACGGCGCGTCAATCAGACGCCCAGTCTGAGAGTTATTGTCTTTTTTGTCCCTGGAGCCCGGTTGGTTTTTAAGTCAAAATCAACCCGACCATACTCCAACTATGTCCAAACCTCGAGGTGAGTAATCCAAAAGGGCCGTCTCACTAAGAGGAATACAACAAAGTCGACGGCACATCAATCGGATGTCCGGAGCTCAAGTTATAAGCGTTTCCGCTCCGAGGGCCCGGTTGGTTTCGTGTACGAACCAACCCGGCCGAACCCAAAGTCCTTCGAATCCTTGATTGTAATATACTGAAACAACCGTCTCAATCCAAGGATCGCTACACAACTAATGGTGTATCGATCGGAGGTCTGTAGACCAAGATATTGGAAACAGACCAAAACAGTCCGAAGATGGGGGGTCCGGGCCCGGTCCGACCCGGCCGGGGCGGCCCGGGGCGGCTCGGTGCTGGCCGAGCGACCATGCATAAATGGTGGGTTCCTCCCCCTTGAATGAAACTGGGGCCCCCACGTGGGGGCCGCTCCTTTCCAACGGACACGGCCTAGCGCCGCGTCACTGCCTATAACATCCCGCCTTTTTATAACATAAACATTCATTTCATTACACGGAGCTGAGGATCTTTAAGTTTTAGTGTCTTGAAAACAAAGAACATATTACATGAAAACAACATAAAACATTTTTCTTAAACACTAGAAAGGCTTCTCCTTAAGTTCATCCTAGATTCATTGCTGCATCTCATAACCTGGGGACATACATCAAAAGAAAGGGTGAGCAGAAGGCCCAATAAGAGAAACAAGAGAAACATTTTACAGGTGAACTTGACATACTTCAATAAAGACATGAAAAGAACTTTAAGGCATGAGAAAGAAATCATGAGATACATCATAATAAAAATATCATTTTTAATAACTTTAAGATGTTGCTTCAACCTTCAATATTGACAATCATTTCGCTTCACCAAGGGCCATCCCCAAGGTGTCATTAAAAATTACCAAGGTTATTCACCAAGGAATCAGTCTAAAAAGTCATCTCTAGAGATTAAGTCTTTACCCAATGCATTGGAGTGCTATCTAGGCGCACCCTTGACATGAATTTATTATCATGTGATCCACATATATCATTATCAATCATTTCATAAAAAACCCATATAGCATAAAAGAAATGGGTTTCATTTCACAATCATAACATTTTAAAAACTGCTTTAAAGACATGATCTTTATGTCACTTTAAACCCACGGAAAAGGGAAAGAGGGTTTCATGTATGTAAATCCCAGAATATAAAATAGAACATTTTTATATATATGTTAATTCACTTATAGAAATTAGAGATTTGAGTATTCACTTAATAACATAAAATAAATTTGTGAAAAAGAGAGAGGCATTTTGAGACGAAAATTCTGCAGCATAACGGCTACGTTACAGGGTTTTAGAAAACGTTGAAAAGATAGGGGACATGGGTCACCCACTAATAAATGATCTATAAAAATAGTATAAGGACAGAATATAAAGGATATGAGTCATGGTAATGATATTTTAAGGACATACCATTTGAAATTTAAAACATGGAAGTAAGACAAAAATACGATTTCTCTTATGAAAATTTGGCAGCCTAACGGCGTCACTTAAACGTCAACAAAAATGAATTGAAGAGATCAAATAGGGTATCTTATAATATGATCATAAAAGATCAATATGATATATACATAGATCATACCCCAACATAATAAAAATTAACTTGAAAGACTTGACATGAAAATATTATTTGAAAATGAGAAGGGTGAAAGAATCCGTTAAAAATTCTTCAGCCTAACGGTGTCACTTAAACTTTCATAAAACGAAATCATGAGAGTAATAGGGGATCTATCATCATATGAACATGAAAATTTCAGTAAGAGAATATAAAAGAACATCCTCTCACATAATAACATGGAGCATAAAGGGAATGACATAAAAGAGATTACATGAAAAGAAAGAGAGAGGTCGGATCCCTTACCTTAAACGTAACTGTTAAAAATAAATGGTTGGGACCTTGAGAGGATTAAGGGCACCTTGGGAGGACTCCTTGGGAGGTAATAAGACTAGAACATTGTTGAAGATGGATTTTGAGTCGAATGGATGAGAGGAGGGATTAGTATTTATAGGGAAAGTGAGGGGACAAGGCATTAATGGCCAAGGGACACCTCACAAGTGCTTTTCTAAAAACCATGTGCTCTCCCATGGCATTTACCATGGAGTTAGGCCAAATGGGGCCACAATAAAATAAATAATCACCTTAGGTAGGCCAACCCTTAAAATATATCATGAAATCATCCTGAGACAGTTATGATGTCCTTAAACATACCTTAACCCTAAAACGGTATTTTTACTATTCATTGAAAATTCAACTTTCTCAGAAAAATCCCAAAATTTCACCTTATCCAAATATCGATTCTCTTATTACAAATATGAACTCCATTTTATAAAACTAATTTTCTAAATATTTTTAATTTAATTTTTAAATAAAAACACTATTCACCGAAAATTCATTTTTTTCAGAAAAAACCCCAAATATTACCATAACATAATATCAGTGCTCTGAGTTCAAAAATAAAGTCCATATTATAAAAATATATTTCTAAATATTTTTAATTTATTTTTTAATTAAGAAATAGTATTCACCCAAAAAAAACTAATACTTGACTACTAATTTATGAAACCGTTATTTACTTATTTTATTGAATCACATTACTTAATCTAGGTGTCTAAATTATATTAAAACTTTCTTTGAATAAAATTACTAATCTATTTGCTCACATTACTAATCCTAAGCGTAAAATCACTATTCATAATTTACTATTCATCAAAAATTATGTTGATCTTATTAGACTCCAAATTCATTAATGAACAAATTTGTAGAAGACCATTTTTTGAAAATCATTACACATCACAAATTATTTAAGGTTTACATAAATATTTTAAAATATCCTTTTTTTTTCAAAATTAATCAATAAATAAATCCTAAAATTATGCAGACATTGGAAATTTCACAAACATCAGTAATAGAAGAAATATCAATTCATTCATCCAAAAGGATTACAGAAAGAAGCTAGGGTCTCGTCACATAGCCCCTTATAACACCGGCATATGAACTAAGTGTAAGGTGTGCTATGGTGACAGAATCTGAGGGAGGCTCATATAACATTTCCCTAGTAGTAATCTCTACTATCTTGAACTTCTCCCGTAGGGGTTTCCGTTCAATCTTGACGCGCTGGAGTTCGGATTGGGTTTGGTCCAAAGAGAAGCCGAAAGATGCCTCCTCCTTCCCAATCTTTGATAAGTGGGCTTCATAAGGTTCGAGTCTACTGGATGAAGCCATCGACTCCTCTTTCTCCATTAACCATTAACATCTCTATTAAATCATTAAGAGTAAGTTAATATACTATTTAAAAATTTTGGGTCGTTACATTCTTCCCCCCTTAAGAAATTTTGTCCCCGAAATTTTATACATGAGGCTTAGTTGAAAAGGTGAGGGTAATTTTTCTTCCTCGTTTCCTTAGGCTCCCAAGTCACTTCTTCGTATTTATGATTCCTCCACAACACTTTCACAAGGTGGGTAGTCTTGTTTCGTAGAACCTTGTCTCTACGGTCTAAGATCTCCACTGGCTTCTCCTCATAAGAGATGTAATGTTTCAGTTGTACCACCTCAAGGTTCAGTACATGCGAAGGGTCGGGTATGTACATCCTCAAAAGAGATACATGGAAGACATCGTGAACATGAGCTAGGTTCAGTGGAAGTTCTAGATGATATGCCACTGATCGAATGCGATCAAGTATTTCATAGGGGGCAATGTACCTAGGGCTGATCTTCCCTTTCATCCCAAACCGCATGACTCTCTTCCAAGGAGAAATTTGAAGGAAGACTTTGTCAGCAACATCAAACTCCAAGTCCCTTCGACGATTGTCAGCATAGCTCTTCTGCTGACTCTAAGCAGCCTTTATGTGTTGTTGGATGGCATGAACCAGTTCTATCATCTCTTGCACAAGATCAGGCCCAAGAAGATTTCCCTCACCAGTTTCATCCCAACAAGTAGGAGTTCTACATCCCTTTCCATACGGAGCTTTATAGGGTGCCATGTGAATACTCGAATGGAAGTTGTTGTTATAGGAGAACTCAACTAATGGGAGGTGTTGATCCCATCAACCTATAAATTCCATTGAGCATAATCACAACATGTCTTCGAGTGTCTGAATAGTCCTTTCAGATTGTCCATCAGTTTGACGATGATAGGTTGCACTAAAATTCAATTCAGTATTTAGAGCATGTTGAAGACTTCTCCAGAATTTTGATGTGAATCTTGGATCAAGATCAGACACGATGGATAGTGGTACCCCATGCAGCCTCACCACTTTACGTATATCATGGAAAGCTAATCCAGAGAGAAATATTCCCGAATAGAGATAAAATTGGCTGTCTTGGTGAGACGGTCCACAATAACCCATATCTCGTTGTTTCCTTTGGATGCTTTCGGGAGACCAGTTACAAAGTCCATAGGGATGTTATCCCACTTTCATACTGGAATGGGTAGCGGTTGTAATACCCCCTTAGGAAGTTCTCATTTTGCCTTTACTTGCTGACACACCAGGAACCTTGTAGTGTAATCAGCAATCTCCCTCTTCATGTTATCCCACCAATAGTGATCACGAAGTTCTCTATACATTTTAGTGCATCCTGGATTTATAGAGAAAGTAGAGCTATGAGATTCATCCGTTAGTTCTTTCATTATCTCCGGAATAGATGGAACACATAGTCTTGTACGAAATTTCAATACACCTTCTTGATCAATATTGATATAAGAGAATATCCCATCCTTTACAGCCTCAAACTTCTCATGCAGCAAAGGATTTTTTTTGAGCCTTCTTGATCTTCTCTAGTAATGAAGGTTGAGAAATCATTTGGAATAGGGTTTATGATGTCCCTTTCCTTATAATTCCCATGACCAGTTTTACTAGATCTTTAATCAAGGGATCTCCTAGGATCCTCATTGTTTCCAGAACAACTGGGTCTTTCCTGCTTAACGCATCCGCGACTTTGTTTGCTCTTCTAGGGTGATAATGAATTGAACAATCATAGTCTTTAATAAGATCCAACCATGTCCTTTGTCTCATGTTAAATTCTTTCTGTGTGAAAATATACTTTAAACATTGGTTGTCGGTGTATATATCACATTTCTCCCCATAAAGATAGTGCCTCCATATCTTTAGAGCAAAAACAACTGTCGCTAGCTCTAGATCATGCGTAGGATAATTCTGCTCATGAATCTTCAACTGTCAAGATGCATAAGCAATTACCTTGTCATTTTTCATGAGGACGCACCCAAGCCCTTTCATAGATGCATCGCTAAAAATAATGAATCCTTCTCTGATAGAGGGTAGTGTTAACACAGGTGCAGTAACCAATCACTTATTCATCTCTTGGAAACATTCCTCGCATTCCTTTGTCCAGATGAACATAACCCCTTTTCGAGTCAACTTGGTTAGTGGATTAGAAATCCGTGAAAAGATTTTCAGAATCCTCCTATAATATCCTGCTAAACCAAGGAAACTAGGAATCTCAGTTACTATTGTGGGTTGAGGCCACTTCTCCACAACCATTGTCTTTGCAGGGTCAACCGAGATCCCTTCATTGGTTACGATGTTCCCCAAGAAAGCCACTTTTTGTAACCAAAACTCACAGTTTCTGAACTTTCCAATGAGCCTCTCCTTTCACAGAGTTTTCAAAATAATCCTCAAATGATCTTCATGCTCCTCACAACTTTTTGAATATATCAAAATATCATCAATAAAAACTACCAAAAAGTTATCAAGGTTGTCCTTAAAGAATATATTCATCAAATCCATGAAAATAGCAGGAGTATTATTCAAGCTGAAGGGTATAACATTAAACTCATAATGCCCATATCTTGATCAGAAGGAAATCTTTGGAATATCTTCCTTCTTCACCCTCAGTTGATGATAACCAGATCAAAGGTCAATCTTAGAGAAGAATTGAGCCCCACGAAGTTGGTCAAATAAATCATCAATTCCTGGAAGAGGGTATTTGTTCTTCACTGTGATCCCATTCAGTTCTCTATAATCAATCCATAGTCGCATTGATCCATCATTATTCTTAACAAAGATAACTGGTGCTCCCCAAGGAGACACACTCGGACCGATAAACCCCTTCTCCAACAAGTCTTGGAGTTGTTTCATTAACTCTCCTTGATCCACATTTGTCATTCTATACAGAGTCTTTGATATCGGTTGAGACCTAGGTACGAGTTTAATGGAGAACTCTACCTCTCTTTCTAGGGGAGGCCCATGTAACTCCTTAGGAAACACATCCATGTATTCCTGGACAATTGGAACATCTTCTATTTGTATGCTCCCTTTTCCTTCTTCATTATCACCAATTAAATCCATAAAGAAAGCTATAGGAGGTCCTTCTAGATAGGGATCAGTTTGGGATATCTCTCCTTGGAAGATAAATGTAGGTCGTTTATTCAAGACTACTGAGATTTCCTTACTTCCGCATTTGATCTTAGCATTATAATCTGAGATCCAGTAAATCCACAATATAATGTTGAATTCCAACATGGGAATAACTACTTGATTTTTGATAAGATTGTGCTCACTAAAGTAAACACTAGAGTCTCTAAACACTGTTGATGCATGGATAATCCCACTTGGAGTCTTGGATGACAAATCTACCTCAATCAGTTCAAGGATTGATTCTATATTCTTTGAAAACATGGAGGAAATAAAGGAATGCGTAGAACCAGAATCAAACATAGTAGTTGCTAGTTTTGAGAGGACAGTAAGAGTACCTGCTACCACGTCATTCGGAGCTTCAACTTCAGTTGTTGTGATAGCAAAAGCACGAACCTGCTCCCCTGTCCTTTGCAGAGGTTGATGGTGATTCCCCTCCACTGCCCTTGGATTTGGACAAAGATTAGCATAGTTCCCAAGTTGTCCACACTCGAAGCAATGGACTTCAGGTAAGTCCAAAACCATCTTTCCTCTGTTGTTAGTGTTGGGGAGTTGAGGTTTCACCTCACTACGACAATTCTGAGCAATATGGTATCCACTTCCACACATGTAGCCCTTCCCACTTCCGACCAAGAAGTTCCCCGGATTCTTCTTCCCACATTTACTGCATGTGGTAAGTTGAATTTTCATTCCACCTCTTCCCTGATCAAAAGTCTTCCCTAAACTGGGCTCCAACGATCTCTTCTTTTCATTTGATTTATGAGACCACTGTGTCTCACCGAACTCTAGCTCGACTTTCATTGCACTCCGCACGATCTCTTTATAGCTATCGTAGTCTCGGTTGGCTAAATTCTTCTGCAGATGAGGTCTCAGTCCACCGAAAAATCTATCAACCTTCCCACTTGGATCCATGACAAAGCTAGAGGTATATCGTGAAAGTCGGGTGATGTTCATCTCATAGCATCCGAAAGATTCGTTCTCCTTCTGCTTCAGCTGGAGAAACTCTTTCTCCATTATCGTTCTCATGGAACGAGGGAAATACTTATTGATGAATATTCCCCGGAACTCTTCCCACTCCATAGCTTCCATCTCTCTTCTAGGCTTCGTGTTTTTGACTAGTGACCACCACTGATCATCTTCTCCCTCTAGGTGGTAAACAACAAGGGTGACTTTTTCTTGTTCCGTACAAAGGAGTACATAAAAGATCTTTTATATGGAGCTTATCCATTGTTCCGCAACCAATGGGTCAGTAGATCCACTAAATAATGGTGGTCATTGATGCATGAATGAATCTACAGAATGTTGTTCCCTTCATGGTGGGATCAGCCTCTCAGCTTGATTCAAGTTATTACTCATAACTTGAGTCAATTGGTTCATCATTCGCTTGAATGGTTCCATTCCGGCTACCATCGGAGGGCCGTCAGCACATGGTGCATTGCGGTCACCATCTGCACGGTTCCTCCTATTGCCCGCCATTTTCGAAAAGAATAAAACTTTAGTGAGAGACATATTTCATTTATGAATCTTTTATATATGAATTCATTCATAGACAATTACACTCCTCTATAATTCCTTCATAATGATTAATAAAAAGCTTTTGATTAACCAAACATATCCCCAGGGAGTGTCGTAACCAATAGTACAACAAGGCCCATTATCGTGCACCAGTTCCCATCCGAGTCTAGATCAATGCGGTGTTTTCGGGTTTTACCCCTATATACATCTGTGCCAAAGCCGCCTCTACCTGCTCGTATCCAGACAGGGATGTATTTGTTTGATAATCCAATTACTCAATACTTACCAAAATACCAGGAATTTTTCCTATATTTAAACTTTTCTATAGGGTTCATAGTAATTTTTTTATATCCTAATTTCCACAAATAACTAAACCATACTTTGATACCAACTATAGAATCCCGCCTTTTTATAACATAAACATTCATTTCATTACACGGAACTGAGGATCTTTAAGGTTTAGTGTCTTGGAAACAAGGAACATAATACATGAAAACACCATAAAAAATTCTTCTTAAAAACTTGAAAGGATTATCTTTAAGTTCATCCTAGGTTCATTACTGCATCTCATAACCTGAGGACATACATCAAATGAAAGGGTGAGAAGAAGGCCCAGTAAGGGAAACAAGAGAAACATTTTACATGTGACCTTGAGATACTTCAATAAGGACATGAAAACAACTTTAAGGCATGAGAAAGAAATCATGAGATACATCATAATAAAAATAACATTTTTCATAACTTGAAGATGTGGCTGCAACATTCAATATTGACAATCATTTCTCTTCACCAAGGTCCATCCCCAAGGTGTCATTAAAAATTACCAAGGTTATTCACCAATGTATCAGTCTAAAAAGTCATCTATAGAGATTAAGTCTTTACCCAATGCATTAGAGCGCTATCTGAGTGAACCCTTGACATGTCTTTATTATCATGTGAGACACATATATCATCATCAATCATTTCATAAACAACCCATATAGCATAAAATAAATGGGTTTCATTTCACACTCATAATGTTTTAAAAACTGCTTTAAAGACATGATCTTTATGTCCCTTTAAACCCATGGAAAAGGGAAAGAAGGTTTCATGTAATTAAATCCAAGAATTTAAAGTAGAAGATTTTGATATATATGTGAATACCCTTATAGAAATTTGAGCTTTGATTATTCAATTAATAACTTAAAATAATTTTGAGAAAAAGAGAGAGGCATTTTGAGACGAAAATTCTGCAGCATAACGGCTACGTTACAGGCTTTTAGAAAACATTGAAAACAAAGGGGACATGGGTCACCCACTAATAAATGATCTATAAAAATAGTATAGGGACAGTATATAAAGTATATGAATCATGGTAATGAAATTTTATGGAAATACCATTTGAAATGTAAAACATGAATGTAAGACAAAAATAAGATTTCTCTTATGAAAATTTGGCAGCCTAACGGCGTCACTTAAACTTCAACAAAAATGAATTGAAGAGATCAAATAGGGTCTATAAAAATATGATCATAAAAGATAAATATTATAGATAAATTTATCATACACCATCATAATAAAAAGGAACTTTAAAGACTTGACATGAAAATAGAACTTGAAAATGAGAAGGGTGAAAGAATCCCTTAAAAATTCGTCAGCCTAACGGCGTCACTTAAACATTCATAAAACTAAATGATGAGAGTAAGAGGAGATATTTCATCATATAAACATGAAAAGGTCAGTAATAGGAATATAAAAGAACATCCTTCACATAAGAACATGGAGCATAATGGGAATGACATAAAAGAGATACATTAAAAGAAAGAGAGAGGTCAGATCCCTTACCTTAAACGTAACTCTTAAAACTCAAAGGTTGGGACCTTGAGTGGCTTGAGGGAACCTTGGGAGGACTCCTTGGGAGGTAAGGAGTCCAGAACTTCGTTGAGGAATTTTTTTGAGTCGAATGGATGAGAGGATGACTTGGTATTTGTAGGGAAAGTGACGGGACAAGACATTAATTGCCAAGGAACAGCTCACAAGTGCTTTTCTCAAAACCATGTGCTCTCCTATGGAATTTACCATGGAGTTAGGCCACATGGGTCCCCCAATACAATAATTCATCACCTTAGGTCGTCCAGCCCATAAAATATCTCATGAAATCATCATGACACAGTTATGATGTCATTAAACATATCGTAACCCTAAAATTGTATTTTTACTATTCAATGAAAATTCAACTTTTTAGAAAAATCCCAAAATTTCACCTTAACCAAATATAGATGCTCTTATTAAAAATATGAACTCAATTTTATAAAAATAATTTTATAATTATTTTTAATAAAATTTTTATAAAAAAACACTATTCACCGAAAATTCATTTTTTTTCAAAAAAACCCCAAAAATTACAATAACATAATATCGGTGCTCTGTGTTCAATAATAAAGTCTATTTTATAAAAATATTTTTCTACATATTTTTAATTTAATTTTTAATTAAAAAACACTATTTACCCCAACAAAACTAATACATGACTAATAATTTATGAAACTGTTATTTACCCATTTTATTGAATCACATTACTTAATCAAGGTGTCTAAATTATATTAAAACTTTCTTTGAGTGAAATTACTAATCTATTTGGACACATTACTAATCCTAAGCGTAAAATCACTATTCATAAATTACTGTTCATTAAAATTTAATTTGATCTTATTAGACTCCAAATTCTTTACTGAACACTTCTGTAGAAGACCATTTTTTGAAAATCATTACACATCATTAATTATTTAAGGTTTACATAAATAATTTAAAATATCATGTTTTTCAAAATTCACCAATAAATACATCCTAAAATTATGCGGACATTGTAAATTTCACAAACATCACTAAAGGAAGAAATCTCAATTAATTCATCCCAAAGGATTACACAAAGAAGCTAGGGTCTCATCACAAAGCCCCTTATAACACTGGCATATGACCTAAGTGTATGGTGTGATATGGTGACAAAATTTGTGGGAGGCTCAGATAACATTTCCCTAGTAGTAATCTCTACTAACTTGATATTCTCCCGTAGGCGTTTCCATTCAAGCTTGACATGCTGGAGTTCGGATTGGGCTTGGTCCAAAGCGAAGCCCAAAGATTCCACCTCCTTCCCAAGCTCTAATAACTGGGCTTCATAAGGTTCGAGTCTACTGGATGAAGCCATCGACTCCTCTTTATGCATTAACCATTAACATCTCTATTAAATTGTTAAGAGTAAGTTAATATACTATTTAAATAGTTTGGGTCGTTACACCGCCTCCTCAGTCCCACATGGTCGCGGGACAAATAGCCTACCGCCGCAGCTGAAGCAACGACGACCCTTCCTGGTGGCATGCCAGCAGGGTTATCCGCGGACCACCGGACGCGATCTGGTGGTCCGTTTTGCCTTCCGTCTTCGCCAGCGGTCCTCCTGGGATCAGTTCTTTATTGCAAAGACCTCAAAATGCCCTTGTGTCCTGCTTCGTCATCACCCACTGATCCGCTCACCAAGAACAATGAAACGGCAGGTTAAGACTTGTTCGTCGGTCCGCACCCACCGCGTTAGCGTTTTAAACGACTTCCGACAAATTTCAAACACATGCTGATGATATAAATCACATATATTTAATTGAACCAAAACCCCTACCTCCAGCGGTTGATGATTCGATGATTGTCGCAGGAGAAGGAACGTCACGGATGAAGCGTCGCGGAAGAAAGGTCGTCGCGTCGCAGAGAAAGGATTCGTCGGCGTCGCTTCGTCAATCTCCGAGGATTCGCCGTTCTTGTCGACCTTCGTCGGAGGTCGGTGTTCTTCTCGTTCTTCGCGTTCTTCGCATTATTCGTCGAGGAAGGAGTGTTTCACGGCTTGAGTGATTTCTCCCAAACCCTTTTGCACAACCAACTTCTAATAAAATAAGACATGTCTTATTTTATTAACATACAAGTCAACGTTTTGAATTTCAAAATAAATTGAAACAATCAATTAATTGAATTAATTGAGGAGTTTGAAACTGCCCAATTAATGAGGCGTTTATTATCCAGATTAAACGTAAGGGTTGACTTCATTAAAAGGGGGTGCATGTGCGTTACTTAATTAAAGGAGGGGTGTTGAAAAAAATGTGTTGCTCTTATGGGTCCCACCCCACAAATATCCTACCTAGTGGTGTAGGATATTGGGGGTCCCACATTAACCACTTAACTTAGGTTAAACAACATAAAATAAAATAAATTGGTCGCACCATTTTATTTTATTCATTTACTTAACCTGCAAATTAAAAAAACCCACACCTGAGCAAACGAAACTCTAGAAAAGGTGTTTCTAAGAAATTACTGGTGCTGTGATTCCATCGGTGAACTCGGAATTCTATTCCGAGCACCGGTTCAAATGTTAAAAATAACCGCTCATTCGTTCACTGAACGTACCCGAGCTAAACTTCAGAAAATGATTCCGGGCACACCGGGCCTCGGAATCAGGTGCCGTCAGAAACTGCGTTCTTGTAAAATCCCAAAGAAAATTAAGAAAAAAGTTCCCTTGAATTTTAAAGGTCTTTACATCAATTGTAACAAATATAACATATTTAGTTGTAATAGCATGTGTAATAGGATGTTTTTTTTTCAATAGTTGACTTAACAACAGAGAATAAACTTTTCACATATTTACATAGGTATTACCCCTTTCAATGGAGGGCTTAAGGATTCTTATTTTTAGTTTAATACTGATGAAACCAAGAACCCACTCATCTCTTGGGAAGGAAGTCCCACTCTTTTTCCAATATAAACTCCCATTTCAAAGGTTTTTCAAATACATGGATGGTATTTCCCTTATTAGTTTATGAATTTACATACACTTTGATTAATGTTTTTAATCGTTGTTATTGGAACATTATCCTAAGTGGATCCATTATTTAATGATGTAAATCACTATGAATGAAAATATATTTTTAATGAAAATTAATGTATCTAGATTGGGGAGTAATTTTTTAATTTTTTAATGACATAATTGGAGTCTAATTAATACATGTACATCAGAAAATTGGTCATTTCTAAATTATAATCCAGGTTGATAGATTTTATAATCATATTGCTTCTTGTAAATCATGTTTTTAATTATTCAATATGTGCCTTAGAATCATTTTAAATCAATAAATTTTAATGAAACAAATTATGTGGATAGTTTATAAAAATTATAACCTAAGGTTTTAAACAGATATATAGATGGGTGGACTTCCCATTAATTAATTTCATGGTATGATGGGTGACATGGATGTGCTGACTGAACACTGAATCTATCATTCCAATCTTCATTAGCACACCGAGATAACGTATTATATTAATTCTCATAACAATATAGATTCAAAATAAATCCTTTTATTAGATACAACAATACATTGATGCATATATAGAAAATAATTTTACATTTTTTAAGGAATGGAACTAGATAAGTAATCATGGAATACAAATTTTTTTAATCCCATAAATGCACCTCCTAGATTCATCATTCTTTGAAGAATGTGGAAGCATTGACATTGCTTGAATGTTATCCTTATCAGACACGGGATGATCCTATACTATCTTTCTACTGTCTAGATTGATGGATCAGACATGATAAACAATTTATTATTTTATTTTGCTTTTCCACAAATTTTAAGGGAATTGATTTCAACATGTTTGAGGTGTATCTCTTCTATACTAATTCTCATAAAACCTTGTCGGATTTATTAATAATTAATTATCATTTTATCAATTTAAAAATGATCATAAAACTACCTTTAATATAAGTTTGAATTAAATCAATGGGATATGGAGTATTTATAGTTTTCAAGGTAACTTTCGCAATGTTAAAGTGGTCATGATGGGGCATATCCATGAAATCAAATTTAATTCCTACATGAATTATAATCTTTATGGAAATTCTATCTCGTAGTTAACTATTTGGATAGGATGAGTATTAATGGAAATTATAAGAATGATAGTTAATTTACCTCTCTTTATTGGTAATGGACAATAGTGGATTGGTTAAATATAAAAAAGTATGGTTCTTCAAAAAAATATTGGTCCCTTAAGCTATGGTTGAATATTAAGGGTTTCAAGAGGTGGGTTTTTTTCTTGCTTCATTATGGATTTTGGGATGGATGTTTCATTTGAATAATATTTGGACATAGTCATTATAGAAAGTCAAATATCTTGTTTTAGGGGAAGAATTATGATTTCTCATCAAAGAGACTCATTGTTCATGGAATATTCATTACTTCTCAAGATGATGTGTCCATGTTGTATGATTGTGGTACTTTTGGAGGATTAAAAGCTATAATACAAACAATTATCTTATTATATCACATATCATTAGAAAATGTAATGTTGTAGATGATATTATTGATAACCTATGCCATGTATTTGGGTGTTTTATTTGGTTATTGACTGAACCATCGTTTATTGATGGGTGGGTTTTCCTCAATATTTGTAAAAACACATCCATAGATTTTATTTAACTTTTAATCCATATTGTTTTTACTTCATGGAGTCATTATTATTTTAATTATTAGTGATTAGGGATAATTTTTAATTGAATTGGATGAGAAATTTGATAATCAATAACGCATTACATGGATTAAATCTAAATGATGACCAGTTTCTAAAAAAGTAGAATTTATATTCAAAAAATACATGTATTTTATGAAATGGAAGAATAATTTATATCCTAAAGGATTGGTGTTTTCTCATACCAGTTACCCCAAAAACATGTTTTAAAAAACATTAATTTCGAATCATATTGGAATTATTATTTTTAAAACCAACATACCTTGGAATGAATTCCAAAATTTAGACATAGGTTGATTCAACTACGGATGTATTCAAAAATCAAAATGATAAATAGGAATATTTTTTTTGTAAATAATGTTCTTTCACATATTTCAAAAATTTTATTTCCTTTTATATGTATTTTTTTCTACAAGAATATATTTTATAATCATCTTGAAATATTTATATTACTAAATAACATTTAAATATTTAACTAGAATCCAAATGTTAAATTAATTAAAAAATTAATCAAATATCCACATCACCAGATGCAAATAACTCAAATATGATTGTCCATGTATTCATCTTTGGTGTCATCCTTAGTGGTTCATTTAGAATATAATGGATCATTTGCAATATATATTAATTTTTTTCCCTTTTCTTATACATTTTACAACAGATTCATTCATTTATAAAAAACTAAATGATGGAATATTATATGAAACTATAAAATAGAGTGGTGTCTCTATCGTGTGATATTATTTTTATTTTTTAAATCACATTTTATTGATAATCATATACACTAATTTAATGAGCCTCTAAAATATTCAAATATTACATCTTCACCAAAATTGAAAAAAATCTAATCCATATATCATTGACTTTGAAATAATTTTGAATTTTTTGTAAGTTCATATAACATTGTTTACCTATTTCATAAATGGATCTATCAATTATTATCCTAAAGTAGCTTTCATGGTGTTAAAATATCATTATAACCTATTTTTCAAAGATCAACTATGTTATATACATTGATATAGGGAGTACTAATAAAAAACAAAATCACTTCTCCTTTAATACATGGTTTCATCATTAATGAACTAATTTTTTTATCTTCTCTTAGAATGATATAAAATAAAGTGAAATAATGAACTAGAAACAAAAAATTTACATGGATCACCATTATAAAGTGTATTTCACGGATAAAACATAGTAAATCTTCAGTGTACCACATTTTATGTAGTGGACTACTATATCATTGTTTGGATCACATGCATTGTCTCTATGGGGGTCAATACCAATTAGAAATTGAGTTCTAAAAACTCAATACATTTAAGTGTAGTCATTGCTACATTAGTATATATGCATACAATGTTTTTTAAACCATAATAGATTTTTCATGAATTTCTTATTTTGACCAATTATGGAATTTCATATTGGTGAAAAATTTCTTGATAATTTAATCTGGTTCATAAAACTGTCACTTTCATTATTTGTTTTGAAAACATTAAAATAAGGTTAATATTTTCATGAACCCTATTTAGTATGACATGGAACTATAAAAATTTATATAAAATCCCAAAATTTCTTGAATCTCACAAGATCATATTGATAGAAGATTATTTTAAATACACAAGTAAATATCTAAATAATTTTTCATCTCAAGAAATATATTTGTTTAAATATAACATGAATTCACATCATTGTTATTATCAATGGTTTGTACACTATAATTTTTTTTGGAGTGATAGTTAATATTTCAATTATTTATTAAAATTGTGATGCTTACATTCTCACCTCCATAATTATTCATAACCTTTTATGACATCCAAACATCACACTCTTGGCATATTCTTTATCGGGAAACTCAATTCCTTCAAAAAAATATACCCATTTTATTAGTCATTATCACAAAACATGGTACAATTAAAGAAAATTCAACATTGGTGAAACCAATAAATATTCAAAAAAAATATTCATCAATTTTTTATTCATCCTTGAATCCATGTATTCCTACAACTTCATGAGGATTTTTCATTATTTCATGAAACATTTAATCTTATCTAAATGTCATTCCATTGCCCCATTTTTCAATAAATCCTCAACCTCAACATTATGTGATATCATTAAACTATCTAATATAATGGATATATTGATCTCAAACATGTCTCAATTATTTTGTTTCTTTTTCAAAATCATCATCATGAACCATTGTTTCACTTCATAAGTAACTTTTTTTGTCATGATTCTTCAACTAGAACAACAAACATAAAAACATAGAAAAAATGAAATTTATGAAATCTTAAGTATTAATATCCTCCTTTGGTATTTTTTTTAAAACATTATGCCCTATGATTACATTTTATCTATTATTTTTCCCTCATGTTGGAAAAAATTAAAATGACTTCCTATATCCACAACAATTCTTATAATATGAATCTATGTTAATGTTTATGACTTACTCAAAAAAATTAAGAAGACATGAGGCATACAAGACATGATAATAAAAATATTAATGAAAACTTAATCGATAAAATAAATCATTCTAGATTCCAATATTTTTCTTGATAGTTTAAAATATCTATAATTATCCATGGTATGAAAATTGTACATAGGCGATTAAGAATTCCTATAATACCAATAGTTTTAACAATATCTCATTGAGTGTATCTATTTGGGAGAACATTTCATCATGCCTACTCAGTTAATATATAAATTAAAAACCCATATCTCAATCATTCGTCATATATTTTCATCAAATAAACCACTCGTACATTATTTTATTAGAAAGGCCCACTATATAATTTCAACTAGATTCATTATAGAGACTTTATCCCTTATCTTGAAAAATAATTTTCCCCTATTTCAAATAACCTAAAGGTCACACATTTTTTGTTCGAAATATAAAAAAAACTATAATCACATAGAGCAATGGAACACTAGACAATGGGATGTGGGGGCTACACCTCCGCACTACACTTGTTTAGAGAGTTGAACGGTCTCATAGTGTCAATCGATACAATTTAAATTCCTCTTTAGTTAAGGTGGCATCCCAATTTCTGTAACATATAGTAAAATTATCACATACTAAAAAATTTCCAACCCATATATCACTTTATCATTGAAAAAATTATATTTTAATTCATTTTGTATCATCCTTTAGTGATGCATATTTTTTCAATGATTTATAAAACATGAATTATTAGAATGGATTCTTATACCATACATCACATCAATTGAATTTTCATAATAATGATTCTTCATCCATATTAATAACATGGATGTTGAGTGGATATAATATATTAATATTCTATAGTTATTTGAGAAATGAAATATTGTTTCGTCCATAGCTATTAAAATCAATGTCCATAAAGAAAGAATACACCACCATGATGTTTGAATTCAATCATACGTTGATATGACCAAAAATGAATCTATATATCCCAATAAACATAGATGAAATATGTATTGTACAAAAACCCATAATCAAAAAATATTTATTATAATAAATTATCCATTTAACTCTTTCCTCTCATTTTTTAGAATTTAAAACTTCACTATTGTGAATGTGATATAAAATAATATTTGGTCATGTTAATGTTATATACAATAAACTATAAATAATTAGCACTTATTCTATAAAATTGATACATTTACATATTTATCCATTAAAACTTTTTTCCTAGTAGAATTAAGAGTTATCATATCCTTGGAGTCCATTACTGCCAATTTTTAGATAACATCCACATCAAATTTTTGGATTGATAAATAAACATGAAATTCCTTATTTATATCACATGTATACTAAGGAAATACATCATCTCCCCAATAATTATTATTTCAATCACATATTTCATGACATATAAAAATATAGCAAGTATAATTCATTTTAATCAAAAATGATTATTTTATTTGCAAACACATAAACCATCATAGTTTTATGACTATTATTTTTTCCATAGTGATTATAATCAACTATCCCAAACTATAAATTTTGCATAATCAATTATTTTTCTATTATTTTCTATTATTTTATTCGTTATTTACTCATCACATAAATTTCATTCATTAGATGAAAAAAATTATCCTCATATTGATAAACCTGAAAACTATATGCCTGTTCAATGTTAACTTCTTATTCTAGTTAATTAATGTATAGGAAATTGAATTGATATAGATTTGTAAAAAAAAATATTGATGATTATACTAATTTATAAAAAAATAGATTATTTATCTCCAATATTACGAAATATACAAATTTATCAAGATCATCAATTACATTTGTATATGATTAACCCTTTTACAATGATAATTTAATTTTCACATTACCATTACATATTTTTTTGTTTTGTTATGTAAAACCCAATTAGTGATAGTGATATTCTTTTCTCTCAACATTGAAACAATCTTCCATTGTCTAATTATTTTGATATGATAATGGTATTTATTCATTTCCTGAATATAATTTTATTTATTAAATCTTATTCAAATGAATTTTTCTCGACATGTTGTAAGAATAATGTTTGTTATTGATAATTAATTAACCATATTTATACTATAATTATCTTATCATCGATGGTTTTTTATATATAAATTTTATCTTGACAATATGAGTTATATATATATAAACTCCTATATTATCCAATTCATCATTAATATTTCCTTTGAAATTAAAGAATTCATATTCTTCTCCCCCACACCTACTCACCACTTCATTATTATCATCAAGAACCAGCAAATTATATTTTTAAATATACTATTCATATTCATCTATTGTTACATAATATCATTGGACCACCATTTCATACTTCTTATAAATAAATTTATTTGGATCTACTTTAACTAAGATGACAATTAGTTTCCCTTAAATGCCATGGGATTTTATCATCATGTCATCTTTTTTTATATTTAATAACTTAATAAAAACTACGCAAAAATCTTTCAATTTATTATCATTTTTATATCACAGTTCATATAGATAATTTTGTTATATTGAAAATATAAATGAACTCTTAGAGATATATACCATAGTCAAGACTACTTATTTCCAATATTTAATTGATAGAATATTTCAATTCCAATTGGTTTTACCAAGTTATTTTTGATTTAGTTTCTCCTATCAAGAAAAATGTTTTGATGAATGGTTCTACTATCGAAACACAGTTCTTTACCCATGGGATTTGAGGTAATCTTCAACCTAAATATTGTTAAAATCCATTACATTTTTTATTCGGAATATTAAAAATTTATATCTAATAATATTTTCAATGTCTTTGTGACATTATGTTTTGAAACAAAAAACATACGCCTTTTTGAGATGAATAAAATACATTTCATTCCATTAAAATCATTTGTTAAAATTACATAGTATCTTTTCCCATCAATAGTTCATTGTTAATTAGTTCTACAAAAATTAAAATGAACAACTTAAAAAAACCCTTTTTCATATTTTATCTTCCAACTAATTAGTATTTTTAGTGACATTACCTTGTTTTAATGAATCACATGTGTGAGTATGATCCCACGATATCATAGGGGGATCTTGAGAAACATCTCATTTCACCAAATGTACTATGGATTTCTGACTTGAATGACCAAAATAATTATGCCACACCATTTTCTATACTTCCTTTGATTGAATTAACATATCATCTTCTTCACTCACATTTTAGATATTCAAATTTATTCCCTTCCATCTATCATCACTTCCCCATAATTTCCCTTAACGATGTAAAACTTTTTTTTGAATCATATTAAAAGAGTTGATTCTCGTAGTTGATTGAAACTATGTGAAATTGATCCTAGATTAGTAAAAACCAATAATATTTAATATATCTTATTATTACATCCAAACGTAGGTCCCAATGATCCAATAATACATAGGCCAACATATTAGTTGTATTTGGGGACACCTTCACTGTGGTTCTTAATTCCCATGACAAGGTTATATTTTTTGATCGTTCGGGACATGCAATCACTACTAGTGATCTCGGAATAAATATGATCTGATGTAGTCAGGACCACATTAAAAAATTACAATTACACTATTCCATTATTAATACATGCATTCTTTATCACCCCATTTTCATAGAAATTCATGATATTTTTTATAGTACAATTTCGAATATTTATCTTCAAAATGTAAAAAATAAATCATCTGATATAAAATTGCATTATGATTACTTATGATTCTATATATGATCTATTTTGGTCTATTATAGCACATTATCATTATTTTTAGTGAATAATATATATTAATATCTCATAATGATCAAAAAACACCATGGCCATCAAAGGAATCCATGTAATGTTGAACTCTACTCAGATTCCACTATTGCTATTGGTCACTTTGATTCCCTTTTTCTATTGATATTATATGTTAATAATTTAACATTTTTACATGAAAATAAAAACTAATTTAGGTTTCACTTATGTTTCTCATTGTAGTAGCAGTAGTTCCCCTTATTCAATATGAATTTAGTATGTTGTACATGTGTCAAATATCAAATTTGTAGTGAGTGTTTATAGTTTTTTCATTAAATATTACAAATTTTTTGATACAATAATAACCCTAAAACATATCAGTTGGTTATAATATTACTTTATAAATATTGTCATTTTTATACTCTAATGGACCTATGTGATCTATATTCCCTATTTGATTTGATTATGTAAACTTGTTTCTAGATATCATTATCAGTGTCAAAATTATTTCATCTATTTATATTTGTTTCATATGAGTAAATATTACCCATATTTATTTTAAAAAAGATTTATGTGATCATTTACTATCTTAGTTTGATAGTTAAGAGCCTTAGTCTATTTATCCACCATGGGATTTTACTAGATACAATTCTTTGATATTTCAATATTGAATGATTTGACTACTCAATTTCTGAATTTAAATGTTCATTATATTATTCCTAATTCCCTATATAGAGTTATGTATCCTTAACCACTCTGTTTGATTTGTTTGTTATGGTTCTCCATAGATCCGTTTCTTAATGGGAATCCTCAAGATGGCCATAGAGATTAAATTTTTCTTTATATTCTCCTTTTTCATCATCACTCTAAAATATAGTAAAATAATTTCCAATAAATAAAATTATAAAACATTATTTCTCTTTTTTTAAGTATTCAATTTGGTTTTCCTTAGTCAATTCCGAAATATCATTTTCTTTTAGAGGAAAATTATTTTTTCAGATGTCAATTTTCTTAATAACATTCTAAAAATTCTTGTTGGATAAATAATTATTTAATGGAAATTCATCATCAAGATAATCATCTAGAAATTATTTAGGAATCATGGATATATGATACCCATCCATTTCTCATTTTTAAAACAAGAGTGATGATTACTTTTAAACGATACGTTTCAACATTAATATATTTTAGGATAATAATGACATGAATTTATACAGTTCATATTGAACCAATCCATCTTCCAATGGGATAATCATAATATCTTTTAATTCAGAATCCATATTGATTCCCATTTCTACAACCCCATTAAATTCATTAAATAGAAAATATTAAACATTAGCACTATGAGAACAATCCAATTATTGATCATTTGGATGTTTATCATCAGTAAAAATTCATCAAAATTAATCCAAGGAGGAAATTAATATATGATTCATTTCAAAATCATCACAACATTGTTGTTTAATCTAAGGCCATACATTCCATCCATAATCATATTCAAAATGTACAATATTTTTTTAATATATTATTTTGGATATATTCATGAATCATTCTACATGTTCAATAAAACATCCAACTAATATTCACGGCCATTTTAATCACATTCACATATGTTCAATAAATTTTTCATCATGGAATATGAGGACTTATAGATAATTACAACCACATAGATTATGTTATATAGGGATAAAATATATTAATTGATTCCTCTTAAATTCAAATTTAGATATCCATATTCACTCCCTAAAAAATAATTTTAAAATAAATATTTGAGATATGATGCATAATATCTCTATACACAGACATTCCTAATGTTCATAAGTCTGAATTCAAGTTATTCTTGAAAATTAATATATTTCTCCCACATAAATATGTATCCTAATTTTAGATAAGGATTTATTGGATTAGAAAAAGAAAGAATCATTCATTTTTCCCTTTACTTATAATGATTTTTTTGGCAGTACATGTTTATGTACTACTATATGGGATTTTAATCATGGTATTATATATTGAAACACTCCCACTATATATCTTATTTAATCAATAAAGAAAAATTAAAACAGTATATTTCATTTGAAATGTATAATCTAAAATGAAAACATTCACGAGAAAAAATAATTTCTTGGATTCCCCTTAACTTGACTAGTCTAAGGTGAACACAAACGGGATGTTAAAAAATGTTATAAATACAATATATAACACTTCTTTTTCAATTTTGGGAGAAGATCGACTATCCTCATCATTCACTACAAACCATATATAGATTTATCATTTATCTTCATACTAATGTGTACTCACTATTCCTCTAGTGAACATCCTTAGATTCCATGAATGATATTTATTTAAACCATAATTTTTGGGTTGTTATATTAATAAATAATATAATCAATGAAATATATATTACCAAATAATTTTTATAATATTTATTTTATTTCATGAATCATTCACTTGTACAAAAACATTCCCTAATATTCAAGAATCATCCCATTTTTTGGGAAACAATATAGTATGTAAAATAATAGAAAAGTTTCATGAATCATCATTTTTTTTGAAAATGTCACAATTTCATACAAAATTAATTCCATTTTCTCAAATAAAATTATATTATAATTACTAATTAAGGCCCAAATTACCTCTAGGACACAAATAAATGACTTAACATACCTGATTACCTAAATGGGATAAACCCTAAAATTGGGGGGGGGGGAGTATGGGCATATTTATAAGAATTACCTTTAACATTTTGAAATTTTCCAGATTCATTATGATTTCATTTTATTATTTTTCAAATGTTTTTTAAAAATTTATTGTATTTAATGAGTTATATGAGTTTTCTGTTTGTTTCAGAGTGATTTTGAGGTATTTTTCATGGTGCACAGTTTTCACAAAACAATATAATCCTATTAGAAACAGTGTTTCTGGTGATAGAGGCTTTTAGAGAGGATAAAAGGTAAGTTTTATAGTTATCAAATCATATTACCCCACCGAAAAATAGTGAAATACATTTCTTTAGAAAAAAATATTGATGGAATATGGTTTATGAAAGCATGTTAACAAGTTATAGGGATATCTGTGATTCATATAAAGCCACACATTTTTAGTGCATGGATTTGAATACCATTACTCCAATATATGTGCATGAGTTTTAATGAAATGAAAATAATCTCTAATAGATATTAATCCAAACTTTTGACCCATTATTATCATTATAGGAATCCATTTTAATTTTTGTGGCCCCAAAACTATCTTAAAATTACTTATTCGATATCCATGATCAGTTTTGACTGATCAGTGTTTGATCATTACCCAGAATTATGGTTTTTTATCCACGATACTCCATTCATCAGAATCATTATAGTTATATTCATAATAAATGGATATGGACCATAGATTGTACATGTAGTTTCATGTTTTGTGAATTCTTATTCAATATAATGTTGATCTCGTATAACATTTCTTGAGCTGTGATAAATATGGAAATCCAGCAGTATAACATTTTTTCAATCTGAATTACTGAAAAATCGAAAAATATTGAGAGGTACGATGGTTTAACACCTTATCTATATTAATGTATTCTATATGAGCCTCTTTTTATAACCTTAATTTCATTTATTTGAAGTTTGTTCAATATGTTCTCAATGTCTTAGCAAGATGGTTTTGGTAATGGATTATCTTGTCTAAATGGTTTTAGTTTTTATCATAAAAATTAAGGGTTGGATATTAATTACAATTCGGTACCCCCATATACTCTTCTTCCATTAATGTGATTCTTGTGTTGCAATATCCTATTTCACCTTGATATATAGTGATGTCTGGTGTGTGTGCCTCTTTAAACCAACATATGATACTTGATTTTAGGTGTATGTTTGTGTATCTTATCTGACCGTGATTGTTTTTATCCAATTTTATTGTATGTTGGTAATTATTTTCATGATTATATGTTATTTTATTCAATTTTATTCCCTATGATGTTATGTGTATGTACCATAAATTTCAGTTATGTAATAGACACTCTCAAACCATTATAAAATAGATATGTCATTAGCGGGTTGTTCACAGAACTTGGGATAATCACAACGAAGGGACTAAATATCTGTTAGGGTAAAGATAACCATGAGGACTAACCCGTTGATGATTCATCAGTGGCATAATGACCTTATGAAGCAACATAAATCATAAAAAAATAGATTATTATATTGAGGGATGACATCTGACTAGTATATTTTTGGATGGTCTTATTGCCTGACCAGTGGGGAAGCCAGGATACAACATCATTGTGGCCCAATCCAACTACATGAATTGTGATTTACAAGAGATATGTTCAAAAAAAATTGTTAACTAATTATTACTCTTGAAATCATTTATGAATATTCGGCCTACATTGAATCGTTGAAATTATGGTTCGTGCTTAGAGGTCTTGGTTAACACATGAGTTCTCAACATGTGATTTTTAAATCATCCTAGAAAATATATAATTATCACTGTGAACACATATTAAAATTGCGAACACATGTTATAGACACATTGGTGGCGTTACATTGGGTTTTCCTAGTCACAGCCAATAAAATAATTGTGATGCATGTGAACAATTTAGGTTGTGTGATACATGTTAGGGAATGGAGAAAGCATAATATGGATGGGATGACGAGCATGGATTTGGTAGCCATACCGAGATAGATTATTTATATTACAATTGTGTTTATTTTTTATTATAGATACACATATTATACATTGGTTTGGATTACCACATTGAGTCCCTTTTTTATTAATATTTATTAAATTGGTGATATGTCTATTATAACGTGTAAACTCTATCTAGCACTAAGTATACATGATTTTTGTATTATATAATATTAAAAAGTATAACTATGTTTAACAAGGGTATTGTTTCCCCATAACACTCTTATAGCATCTCTAGTTTTTAGAAGATTCATTTATATAGAGATACATTACATATGCATTTTTGTGTCTCTATAATGGTTTTGTTTGGGATAATATGGGTTTGGTAGTTATGAAATTATAACTGAGTATGTGATTCCTTTATTTTCTTCTTGGTCATTATGAGAAATGGTTGAAAGGAAATGGGAAATGTGGAACACCATTAGAGGAGTTATCCTATTTTAAGCTATGTAATTATTTATTGTCTAGCATAGTACAATTGAATGAATTATTATAATATATTTACTAGATTTGGGTGCTTTCATTCCACAAGATTTGACTTATAAATTCACATCAATATATCTATATGTTGTGTTCCCTATAGTAGCTCCTAGATATAATACAATGGATATAATATAAATTTAGGATATAACTAAAATATCATTCATGTGATTTACCTATTTTTATTCTATTTTATTATATTTTTTATTCCAGTAGTAAATTAAATATGAGAATGCGATGTTTATTTATTTATATGTTTGTGAATAACATGTAAGTATGGAGGACAAAGATAAATAATTTTGTAGAAAATCGAGGGTTATATATTATGTGGGGATATCTCTAATGATTGGTATTCTTATAGAAATTCCAATGTTAACCCTATAATTGATTATTTATTCCTCCTAATATTTTTTTGGGTCCACTAAACATTGAAATGGAGTTGTAGAAAAAACTGCAACATCACAATAACCTTAATACAATTTCTAATAAAGATGCACCTAATCCAAAACAATCTATGTAGGATGTCACCCATGAGACTGATTTTTTCTTCTCTCTATGAGATCATTATATATATTCACTCCATATAATTGTATTTTAGTGTACAACATCCCATGGTGGATGAGTACAAATAACTAGGGTTGACTATACCCCCGACTTCAAGGTCCAATGCCCACCATTTATCCAAGGCCATGGGAGACCATAGGATGCTGAGATCTAGGTATGAAATATTGATTTAATATTAAAATTTTATTGATTCCATTATGCACATAATATTTAATCTAGAAATGATTATTCTTATGTCCCTCTATGAGATGTTAGGGTGTCATGGGACAATTAGGATGACATGAGAGACTTTCCTATGAAGAAATAATTTGTCCTCAATGGGGGTATTCCTTCCCAAAAAGTTTTGTCCATATCAATCTGAGGAATTCAGAGAACATTGGAAATGATTAATGAAATTATTTAAAAACTCCATTTATTTAATTATACTACTTAATTTCAATACTATCATGTCCATAAACAAGGAACTAATGGCAAAAAATATGGAGATCAGTCATCTCCTAAATATCATATGGCATTTTTGGAGTATAAAACAAACAACATAACAATAGTATATATGCATGCCCATCAATATTGAGATGGTATAAAAGATGTTTTTCGAGTTGGACATCTTCTATCACTTATTAAACCTATAGGCTTATCCCTGAATGCTACAGTGATTATCCCATGTGGTAGTTGGAATATAAAAAATAGATATGTGCAACTGGGTGGCAGCATGCTTTATTGAGAAAATCAACATTTCTTTATCCATATTAGTATGAATTAATCTATTCATTAATAGTGGTTTAATCATATATTTTAGTAACTCATACAATATACATTTGGGAATGTTTCACAATCATGGCATGATGAATAATCTCTAGCAGTTCAGATATAGAAATCTGTGATTAGATTTCTATAATGGTAAAAGAAATGTGAAATTTTTCATACATATATTTTGAAGGTGTCTTTAGTATAATGGTCAGAAACATCATATGAAATTGAATCACATGAGTCATGCATTTTGGAGACACTGCGGTGGAGATGAGGTAGTTTGAATGTGTGTGATGGAAATGGTTTCAACTAACTATGGATATGGACCATAACCATTCAAGCTACAATATTTTTCTGTACATAAATTTCAACCACTATTTTTATAACCTATGTTTCCCATTTTTTAAATATTCAATTATTTGAATAAAATTATAAAATAAGTTATCTTTTGATTTTCTTTTTCTTTATATTATTTTGGATAAGAATATTCATCATTTATAGAGGTGTCCAGATTGTCTTATATGTGTTTCATGCGACAAATTTATTTTATATTATCCCTTAGATAAATGACATATAATTAAAATTTTAAATGTTTTCGATGAATAGCCTTCATAGCCACATCAATAAGTATTGGTGATATGGGTCCATTATTTAACTTAAGAGAGAGAATATTTTTTTAATGTTGAGTGGCATGTCAATGTCAATATATTGAGACATGATGAGAGCCTGATTGAATCTATCAAGAGATATAATGAACTCTTAACTCTAATTGGGGATCTTAATGACGGGTTCTCTTATTTTCCTCTTACTTATATTCTCTACAAGGTGTCCATTGTTTTTTACTTATTAGGTATCCCTCTTTTCCATTAATTATTTTTTGAGATATAACTTCCTCTGAGAGCACAGACTAATTAAAGTTTGTTGGAAAACCCCCCTAATGAGTCATCTATGTATGTTTTAGGTTTGATTGTGTTTTTTGACAAGTCCATATGAACATGAATATGTATGGTCAGTGTTCACCAAATTTTGGTGTTTACATCGATGATGTTTCCCAGTGTTTTCCAAATTTTAGGGCCTCAATTTTTTTAGGATTGTTTTTAGAAAAGGATTATTTCCACATAACAGTACACATTACTCAGACCATGAATCACGGTTTATGGATTGAAAATGAGGTATGTGGAACATCAATGTAAATTATATATGTAATGGATCCATGAATCCCGATATGCATACCACGTATGGAATTGGTTTACATAGTGAATACAGTTTATGGAAAATTCATGCTATATGCAGAAGGCCTGTGGTTTGTGGGGTGGATTTTCATTAACAATAATTAGGTTTTGATTTGATATGATATGAAGGGCATAGATCGTGAAAAGATAACCATGATTTGGTCCACCATGAAAGAATAAAGGTAGTACGTGGATGACATAGGGAAGAATCGTTTGTGGGAGAAGCGCTATGTGGTGAAAAGTTTAACACATTGAATATTTAGGTAATCTTGGAATTTATGATTTTTCAAATCTATTTTCCAATATAAGGATTGATAATCTCATAATTACATAGAAAAATGTTTATAGAAATATACCATTTGTTGGAAAATTATGTGAAACCTGAAAGTGTTTTTTAAGGGATAATTCTGAGAATTATGAGTTGGTTCACAGTGAATCAATTCTACCGATGGTTTTTGGGGTGAACTATATCATATAAAAGAAGTGTTAAACTGATGTGGAAGTCTCAGAATTTGATGGAGGAAGGACAGATGTGTGGAGGAGTGATAGTCTATATAAGCCGAGGTTGTCCACGAACAAGAGATGATTTGTTGAACTATATATATTCCACAAAGCAGGGGTGGTCCGTGAATGAGGATGATTCACAGAAGTTAATTTAGTCCATATAGAGGTCATACAAGAAGCATACCTACTACATAGTATGGGGATGAAGCAAGGGGTTCAAAGAGGACTCATAAAATCTTGAAAAAGACTCAACAAGTTTAGAAAAGCAATATCTAGTAACCTAAATGTATGCTGAAAATGGGAATTCATCTACAGGTGAGAGCATGACTACATTAGAGGATATAACCACTATTTTGAATAAGTTATTTCATGAAAATTAATAGACCAAAACGACCAAAAACTATGATTGGATCCCATCCAAGAAATGTGAGCGAAGTAAGAGTATGATAGTGACCCATTACATCGACAATGAGCCATATAAATAGTCATCAGGAGAGACCCTTGGGAATGCAGTGAGAAGACCCTAAAAATTGTGAAGGAAGTGATCTTGGGAATAGATGATCTAGCCCGGTCATTTAAAATTTTTAGTGATCCTTTGTGTATTTGGTACAATAGAAACATCAACATTGCGTGCTCCTTTGATGTTGACCAGTGTGGGTGAACCATGTAAAAATATCAGTGTCCATGTGTGAGCATTAATAATTCACCACAAATTATTTTTCATTATATAATATTGTAATTTAAATGATCTACATAAAAATTAAAGATAATAAGAAGTGACCATTTTAATAAATCATTCATGTTCTAGTTGATCAGGAAGAAGTTTCAATTGAATATCAATCACATGATTCTCCCCCAATTTGTGGTTATAAAAACATTTTAGACCTACCAATTGGTATCACAGTGATAGATTAACTGATAAGATTTTATTTCTATGAAATTTTTCATTCTATTTTTTAACATAAATAACCATTATAATATTATCATTGTGTTCCACGGTTAAGGAATGAACTTTAAAGTAGAATATGATGTCCTGTTTTATTCCTCAATATGTAAGTGTTTACAAAAAAAATGATTCTGTTTAAGGAATCTAGTAGTTCATTGAAGAATGGTTAGGATGAGTCAGGAATAAAAATTATAAAATCACTCAACGTTATCAAATATATGCGTGAAGAAAATGAAATTCACTATGATGTTGAAATTTCTAAGGATTATGAATATCCTAGATGGCCAACAATGGAATATCACCATGAGATAACTGAATTGGATAAGAAATTGGGGGAAGAAATTAAATCTAAAGATATCTAGATCCATGAACTAAAAATTGTGGTCAATAATATAAGAGGATAAAATCTGAGTCATATTGATGTGGACACTAATCAGAAAAAGAATAATGATTATCAAGATGATAAACCGCAAAACGTGTCTAAAAAATATAAAAAATAAAAGATGATGTAAATGAAGAGAATCATATGTCAGATGAAATTCTGAAAATGAATTCCCAAACAGTTTATCCTACTACATTTGGGTCGGAACTAGTTTATAATAACCAAACAATACAACTAGAGAATGTATGATGTTCTGATTCTATTGCACAAGAAAAATTTAAAACAAAGGAGGAAAATGACATGGTATATAATCTAACATGTTAATAAGAATTTGAGATGAGTAGAGGGAATAATATCAAGAAATAAATTAACTCTCAAGTTTAATCAATTGATATTAAGATTATACAGTTGAGAGATGAGATTGAATCATTTAAGAATGAAGTAGATAAATACAATTCCAAAAGAAATCCAAAAATGATGGAATCTATTATCTTACTATTTTTTATCTTTTAGTATTTGATAATGAAATGAGAAGATAACATTTTATTTATAAATATAAATGAGAACATATTTTATCACCTAAAAGGCCATATAGTTTTGGAAAATCTAGTATTGGATATGATGATCCCCTTCACATGAATGATAGGAGGAAAGATGAGAAATTTTTTGAAAAGAATAAAATACTGTAGATTCTTGAGAAAAACCTAAAAAGGAATTTAAAAGAAGTATTTACAACATGTGCTATTTATATGGAACTAAAGGCCACACATAATGTTTTTTTCAAAGGATAAGGAAAACATTTCATGATGTGAATATATAAATCTTACAAAATTTATAAATAAGAAATAACTTCTTGAAATTTTTTAATGATAAGTATCCCTGAAGAAAAAAGTTGTCAATTTCTATTACTATGGAGGATAGGGACACAACATGAGTATGTGTCAAGGAGCTATAGGACTCAATGTGAGAAGGACATGGGCTGCATCAACATCTCAACTGAGGGATAATAAAATGAGGTATTACTTTAATGGAAGATGATTCATATTTTATAAACAAGCCAATGTGGAAGGAAATTATATAAAGAAGATATTGGGGAAGGAAAAATAACCTAGAATAATATCCTCATCACATTCAGTGTATAATGAAAAATCATGTATCATAAGGCAACATTTTAAGATGAAAAATTGTTTTACAGCCATAAGGTAATTAAAAGGATCTCAATGAATGGTGTATCAATCACACCCTCTATTACACTCTCAATAACTCCCCTGAAATGAATGTGAACAAAACTAGATGAAAATGGTATGAGCTACTATATTTGTGAGACAAAATAATTTACATTCATTGAAGAACAGACTCCCAAAACATCTGAGTAATTTTTCTTAGGTGACTGATAAGTGAAAAATTATTAATGAATGTATCAAAAAAGTAAGATGTCGTGATAGAAGGAAAAAATTGTTGGAAATATATGGAACCCTCCAACGGTAGAAGAGTTAAGATAATAAGACTATTGGAGAGATTCATACTCAGAGAAAAAATCATGAAAAATTGAATTTTGGTGGAGGTTCAATGAAGTATATTTATACAAGTGTGTATAAACCCAAAATAATTAAAAGGGACCATCACACAGAACCCATAAATTTGAATAAACTCATAATGTGTGTAAAGCATATTTAGTCTTATGGATAGAATTGGTTAGGTTTGATGGGTAGTTGAAACAACCACAGAAAGAGTACATCTCTTTGTATGACAGTACGACATGGTTGATCTCTCAGGATCGACCACAACCCTTTTCATGAGTATTATAGAGTGACACATCTCCCAATGTGTATAAATTATATTAACTAATGTTCATGGTTTTTATGTTCAAGGGGATATATGATCCAATGGTAAGTGGAACCAAAATATGAAAAATGGTGATGCGATGTCGTTATGAATTTAAACTAATTCCAATAAGTCATAAGAGTTGAGGAATTAATCTAGATTAATTTGTTTAAAATGAGTTAATTGATTCTGAATTCTTGATACGTATAGATGTAATTTGGTTCACCTGAAAAATAAAATTGTCTTCAAATATATATATGGTTTCCTACACTAATTTATGTTATAGTAGGATTATAGTTTTTATTGATGGAAAAATGAAAAGTTCCAGAACTGAATAAATGATATAGTAGAAGAAGAATGATTGTTGTTCAAAACATTAGAGCCAATGAAAAGAAGAGTTTCACATCATAGGGGGATAATTAAATCACTTAGTCATATTAATGATCTCAACAGGTTATAAAAGACAAATTTTTATGTCATCTGACATCGAGAAAAGCAGTTCTTAAAAGATGTTGAAAGCCATGATGTAACTATAATGGAGATTGACAAAAATATTCAAAAAATGAATGACCAATATCGGAATGATATTTCTGTAGTGATAATAAGATCACTAGATTTTATATTTCTAGAGGTTGACATAGAAGAATTTTCTAACAGTGAAATATATGAGCACAACTTAGTATCTGCACAATGATAAATGTGATGAGACAAAATTGAAAGATAAAAAATTATTGGTGTTCACACAGTGCTAGAGCATAATATGTGGATTAAGACTCTACAGCATGACTAATAGTTATCATACATAGATCCAAATTGTTTTTATGATGTAATTGGTGATGATAATTGGGTTCAGTATATGTATTAAGATTTCAAACAAATTGAGAATAATCGGACATGGTATATTATTTCAAGGCTAATAGATAATAATTTCTTTGGGAAAAAGTGGGTCCTTCACAACAAAATGAATGAATATAGAGTTTTTATTCAAAACAAAAAGAATAATTGCGTACAAAGGGTTCTCTAAGGTATATTGTTTCTATTGAATAAACAGAATTACATGTTCCATGGCAAGAGGCAATCATTTTTTTGCTACCCATTTCATTGCAAAAGAAGGATAATGACATCTATAAAAAAACCAAGTTAGTATTTATGAATTGGATTCTAGAAGAAGATTATTTTGATCATCCATATAGTTTTCTTTTTCTTGAAGACACAAAATGGATATTCAGATAAATAAAGATTTATATCGTTTGAAGCAGGAATCCTGAGCCTGGTATTCAAGGAAAGACCAGTTTTCGAAAAAAGCCCGGTTTTCAATATGGACGAGTCAATTAAAATCAATAGGTCAGCTATAATAGTAATAAAAAGATGATGGTGTTGGTTTATGATGATGACAAAATCATTAGTGGATATGATTGAATTCAATTCATATAGTTAACTAAATTAATGAGAAGTTAGTTTGAAATGTTAATGATTGCTGAAATGACGTTTTTCCAAGGATTAAATTTGACAAAAGGAAGTAACTGAACATTAATTTCATAGTTGAAATATGTAAAGGTGGTTTTGATATTATTTGGAAAGGATAATTCAAGGGAGATGATGACTCTAGAAGCTACACATATGAAACTATTTTGGGATAATGAAGGACAGGCGGTTAATGTCACTGAATACACACAGATCATTGGAAGCATGTTGTACATAATATTTAAAGGGCCAGATATTGTTTTTGCCAAATTTCATGAATCTTGGTATTAATGCAATCCTAAGGAAATACACATGATTTTTGAGAAAATATTACTTCTGTATATCAATGGAATAATGTACATTAGTTCAATTTATAATGAAAAATCTTATCAAGAGTTGTTAAGATGCATGGAGATAGATTTGGAAGGGTTAGTAAATGATATAAAATCAACATCAGGTGGTTCATTTTATATTGTAGGACTATGTATTTCATGTCTAAGAAAGAAATAAGATTTTATTTCATTGAGCACCATAGAAGCTATGTATATTGCGGCTAATAAATATTTGAACAATTTTTGTGGATGAAACAAATGATTTTTTATATGAGAATAGAAATGAAATCTCTGATCGTAATACATTGTGATAATTCTAGTGCTATAAATGCTAGAAATTATCCTTTCCATCACTCAAGGAAATTGAAAATTGAAATAAAGAATCATTTATTCATAGAAAAGGTGGAGAAATGGGTTAGGAAGTTGGAGTAAGTCCCTACAAAAAAACAAGTGGAAAATATTTTTAGAAAGTATATACCCAAAGAATAATTTGAAGGACATCGATTGGCTCTGAAGGACTAGTCGACTCCCCTCAAAAGAAAAATTGTGTATATGGACTCTCCCCACCCCCTAATAGAGTTATGATGTATTGTCCCATAATGTTCTAATATGTGTTCTTTTTTCATGTATCAGTCCTAATGTAAATATCCATTGGTTCTGTTAAAAAGGGGGGGGGGGGAATTTAAATTGTGCTATTGAAATGGAGAAATTGTCTTAGTCATGACATGGGGGGATGATTATAGGTAGAGAAGTTATATATGAGGATTTTATGTTTTTGATTGGAGAAGTGGAATAATGGGAGTATTCAATATGTTGCTTCTATACATGGTCGACCGAAGGATATATATCTCAACAGGTGACGTTCGTGATGAATGAAGAAGAGTGGTTTTGGAATGGAATGAAGTGATTCATTTATTTACGTTACATTATACTCTTTTTTCTCATACTATGCATGGATCATGTGGTATTAGATTACTTTTTCAGTAAATACATTATTGCAATCTTAATCACAAGAATCCAATGTTGGTAAAAGATGAATGAATCGTCACGGAGAAATCATATTATGAAAGTGATCACAACAAACCCAAAGGGGGAGATATATTTCATGAAAATCATTCAATGTGTCCTCTAGGTGTGCTTTTGGTGTGATTGTGTCTGTTGAAAAAGCTAGTTGATCTCATAAAATTATGGATATTGTTTGTCTAATGAATGTGTTTATGGTGGCGCGATTTCGAAGTGTTTTCCAAATCTTTGGTCCTCAAAATTGGGAGTTTGGTTTTTGGTAAAGAATGATTTACGCATAGGGGTACATAGTATGTAGAACATGAAGCACAATTCCTAGATTACAAATGTGGTACATGGAATGACGAATAAAATCAACAATGGAAGGGAACCACGAAGCATGAGATGCATACCACATACGAGAATTGTTTGTAGAAAATTTATTGTAACTTCCCAGTTCTGAAAGCCACTTAGGGGCACCCAATACCCAGTTGGTCACATGGCCTCAAGCACATTTCCCAAAACTCTAGAGGATGTCGACAAGAAGTGAGGTCTTTGGGTGTGATAGTGGGGAAACAATGCCCTCATTTGTAGAATACACAATGGATATACACAAATATATACAAAAGAAAAATCAGTAAATATAAAAAAAATAGTAACACTATTAAAAACTATACGACATGTATTTATATGTTACACGGAGTGTATTCTAGGTTTTTCTGGGCCATTGCCTTGGAAATTTCTCCGGAGCCTAGAAAAAACTAAAATCACACGTTAAGGTGCCATATTACGATCCGTGAGGGCCCATACTCCCCTCGAATCAATGATTGACATCTTGTACAAGTTATAATAAGGAAAACGGGAAATGATCCACAAGTTTAGTCCATGTGGGCCCATAACACCTCAATAACCATTTTTTGGAGTCCATCTAAGCAAAGAACTTATACAAGTAAATTCCCCATCAAACTGAATGGATTCTATCAAATCATCTATCACCACATCATGCATAATCTACACAACATCTATCACAAAAACATGCAATCACTAATGCATCCTAGATGGAATTGAAAGAATGCATGACCTGTGATTTTCTAACAAGTTCTTATATAATGCATGAGATGTCATACCCTCATCTCATCGAGTTGCGAAAAATAGAACCGCAATAAGGACATCGATAACAACACAAATCATGTGAATCACTAATGGTAAAATAAAATCTACTGTAATAATTGAAAAACTAGAAAAAAATTGAAAATAAATGAAGTAGATTGTATTTTACCAATACACAGGTTAACTACTCCCGGACACAGCTTATTACAAAGTGCATATTCCATCCTATCTCTGGCTAAAATCTCCAAACAGTAATTCAAGAGAAAAGAAACCCTCTAATACCACATCGTAACGTCCCTGTTATAGAAGCCACCAAGGGGTTCCCCGTACCTAATTAGTCAGATGGCGTTAAGCAAATTTCCCTGAATTCTTGAGGGTGCCGACTAGCAGCCAGGGCTTTGTGTGTGATTGTGGGGAAACTATGCCCACATTGGAAGAGTACACAGCAGAAGTACACAAATACATTAAACATCAGAAGTAGTAAATACCAAACAACAGTAACAATTGAAGATTGATAAAGGAAATAACTGGAGCCGATATATATATAAATGATGCATGATATATATATGTTCAGGAAAACAGCCAAATAAGTCACAATGATGGAATAAAACAGTGCCAAACCAATGTGCATAAGAAAGTAGATAAACTCCTCGGCATTGCAAGCCATAGCATGATCCCATGGTCTCCATCTCCATAAAAATAATGAACTTGAAGTCAAAGGGTGGTTGCCCTTATATACACCTATAATAATATAATTTATTTGGGACCAAAAGCACTACCTCAATTGGGTGTGATAAAAAATCTCAGTAGGCAACCACCCAAAGATTTGTGCTTAATAGTTAGTGAATATATGGCAAGTAAAGGTATAGAAAGAAGTAAACAAGAATGTCCTCAGCCGTAAAGGATCCACAATTTCAATCATATAATTTTAAAACAAGTAAGTTGAACAAACAGGAAACCTTATGGGTAATTCTCACAACCTATCCCCTATGGTTCAACCAACAAGTACTAGTAACCATCTGGGAGGCGCAAGTAGTCTCACTCCTCTCGTTCAGATAATGTATAGACTCTCTGGGGAAGCACTCACTGAAAATTCCCCCCATAGAATCGTATCGTACTAAACACACTCTGGGGAAGCACTCAACATCTTATTCCCCCAATGGACTGTGTCGAGGAACTACAGACACTATGAGGAATCAGTCAACTTCAATTCCACTAGTGGTCTCACATCATATTAAAAAGACACTCTCGAAAATCCCATACATCCATTCTATCTATGGTCTACTACACTAGGTTATCAAAGAAATGTGTAAAGTCTGCCAATATCGCATCGTGTAACGTCCAAAGTAAACCTTATAAACTACATAGCTAGCAGTCTACAATATAACATCATGGAAGAACAACAGTCACACCATACTACAACTAGGCATGGAACTGGCAATAACCTAACAGGAAAAACTAGACCAAACTGTAATAAACAGGAAAAACATGAATGGTAAAAACATCCAAATCATAGAAAATTACCCTATTCAGAAACAATAACCTATACTCAGGATATATTCAAAGCATGCAAACAGAAAGGGAAAACAGGAAACACGAAATACCACATTCAAGTGTATTGGTGGAATTTTCACAAAATACTGAACGACATTCTACTGATTGTCACAGACCACCTACCCTGATGTTAGAATATCAATATAATTGATCCACGGTCCTTGAATCTCCATAGAACGTTGATGATCTATAAAAATGTCTAAAAAGTTCAACCTAGGATAACATGGAAAAGAGAAGGAATTGGGAAATTCAGCTCAAGGAGGAGAGAGAACTCACCGTTGCGATTCTAACGCACTCACCTTTGTTTGAATCAGAGGACGAACGGAGGTTTGGGAGCTCATCGACGATTTGTGGCTAGTCGGCCCTGTCAGAAAAATAACACCTAGAAGAATATGGTTCTGTCCGTCAGATATGACCCTTGTGTGTTTAATGAAAAAAACAAAATATACAGCGTGTACTTTTTAAGTACAAGGCGTGTACTCTCCTTTTCTGTACTCTACTTTATGCGGCCTCCAAACACCCTTACAAGGCCGTGTGTGTGGCCCCTACATAGCCATAACACGACCTTCAGTGGAAAGGATGTACACGACATGGACTCATAAATTTCACCATGTGTACTTCAAAAATTTCCAGAAACTCCCCTTTTCTCAAAAACTCTAGAAAAAAAGAACATAACTAAAAAGAATGTCCATGTTCTTACATTTATGATGTATACAGAAGGATTGTAATACATAGTATGGCATGTCATTCTTATAAAAGAGGATATTATTTGAGAAACTACAATAGGATTCGTTCATGAAAACTCAAAGGGGATCTTGGCTGTTTTTCAGGAAGTGAGGAAGTACATGAACCATATAGGGAAGAACGGTTCACAAGAGAAGCATTATGTTGTGATGTCTATACCACATTAAATATTTTGGTTATCTCAGATTATCAAAATTTTTGGATTTATTTTCATATAGAAGGATAACTAATCCCATCATTACATCAATTTTTTATAAGAAAAAATCTTTTCCCTAGGAATTCAGTGAAGTCTAAAAATGGTTTATGAAGAAGAATTTGATGAAGGACGAATTGTTTCTTGATGAAGAAATTCTGCCAATGTTTTGTGTGGGGAACTATAGCCCGAAAAGGAACTGGACTAAGTGGATGAAGATGTGTAATGCGAAGGAGGGAGATACGATATATGAAGGATATAGGGTATGTAGAAGAAGGTACAATATGAAGATGAGAGGTGATTTGTGGAAGTGAAGATAGTCCATGAAGCATGGATGGTCCATGAAGCATGGACGGTCCATGAAGGAGGATGGATCATGACAGTGGAAGTAGTCCACAGAGAGCTGATCAATAAAACATACACACTATTTAGTTCACATATGATGCATGGTGGATCATAGAGGATTCATGGAAGCTTTCGAAAGACTAAAATAGTTCTCGAAATGAATTTATTATAACCTAATCATACATAGTAAATTGGAATTCATGTATTGGTGAAAAAAGTCGAAATCTATATATCATGTTCATATAGGTGATGATGACTTATTTAATGAAACTTAACAGAACTAAAATTCCATAAACTATTAGTGGATGACATCTAAGAGCTATGAGAAAATTAAGATGAAGACGATGACCCTTTCCACTAGTAGTGAGCTAGAGAAATTGGCATATTAAGTGACCCTTGGGAATGAAGTGAAAAGAACCTACACCTTGTAAAGGTAGTGATCATGTGAATATATGCTATATCCTATTTTATTTTTCAAAAATATCCTTAGTGAATTTGGTATAATAAACACATCATCATTGTATTCTCCTTGGACATAGCCCAATCACGGTAAACCAAGTAAAAATCATGGTTTCCTTCTATTTGTTTTTCAAATATACCTTCAATGAATTATCATTAGATAAAATTATATAGGACATGATCAACATTAACATAAATGAGATTAATAAATGAACATTATAATAATGAGGTCAAGATCCACTCTGACTGGAAGACGATTCAAAATAATATACATACCCTAATTCACCCCCTCTCAGGGTATCTAGGCCATTTTTGGACCACACAATTTCTACTTATTTTACAAGGTTTTTTAAATTTTGATAAATAATGAATGATCTTGATGACATTAAGATGAATTGATTCATCATATCGAGAAAATAAACATGGTGTTGTCCCATTATTTTTTATAACAATGTGAAAGATATATAATGTCTTTTTTACTATAAAAATCCATATTAGGGGATATAGAAGAACATGTACTCTTTAATTTGAATTGATGATCAATGTGATTAGTTATAGGGATATTATCAATTATCTATGAATTTTTATAATTTTTCCTAACCTTAGTTCCAGTTTAGAGATGATTATATTCATTGGAAAAATCTTAGTAGTATATATGGCTACTATTATTGTCTATTAATTCAATTTGGAAGAAAAATAAGTCAGTTGAATTAATGTGTCTAACGAATAGATCTTCAACAATTTTCTTGAATATTTTTTATGTGGTATTTGATGATGATATCCTGCTATATTCAGGGACATTTCAACTACATGATAGATATCCTAATATCATATTAGGTATGCTTTTCATGGATCACCTTTATCGTAATCCATCAATATGTAATTTATACAAATGAAATGTAATTTTTTTCTTATAATATTTGAGTTAGAAATTTAATTACACACAAAGAAGGTTCAAGTGGTGATTTCTTTTGATATTCATTAATATGTTTATTAAATCAGGTGGTTCCTCAAGATAGATAAATAAAATCTATTTTTTATTTTGGATTTCCACTACTCTTTAGCCCCAATAGTGGGTCTTACCAATATGGAGTGAAATTTGAATGACCATTTACTCAGTTAAGGATTTATTGAGATGAATTAAAGATTGATGAACACAAAAGATAAGATTATCAGATAGTATTTTATCAAATGTGATGTGTACATTGATGAAAATTGTGTGGGGTTAGGATATTTGATGATGAATAGAGATTATATAGTTTCATATGGGTCATTCTGTCTGTGATCCCACGACTGAAACTACATCAAACGTGACTTATAGTGATATTTTAGGTTCCTCAGATTAATGTTTTTGTGTCATTATATCTTTATTGATTGGTTTTTAGTTTACACAGAACATAATTCCCTCTTCTATAACATGTCATAGTGAGATTTCTATTTTTAGCAGAGGATTTTTGTTTTCTATCTTTCAAAATTCAAATTTTACATGAAAATTTAACTACGAATAGGTTATATCAATGTAGATTATCATAGTATGAAAATTTTTGATATACATTTTCATAGTTAGTATTATACACTAGAGTTATTTTTTCATATGTATTTTTTAGTGTAATTTCTGATGAATGAATTAATAATCAGGGAGTCAAGGAATTAGAATCCATGGTCATAATGCCCCTCATATTTGACTAGGTTATAATTAGATAATATTTACATCATGATTTAGTGTTGACACATGAAGGATTGGTAGGTAAGAAACACCTAATTCTGATATCAAGAAAGTAATATTGAATTGATCTATTTATATGGGTGTTTTATATTTCCAAAACCCTCAAGAGAGTATATAATGAGAGACTCAAAAAATTTGAAACTACAATACACTCATGGTTGATAATGATGTTCCTTGATATCTAATGTTACTTTTGTGGAATGGTATAATGAGTGACAGTGAAAGTTTTTTATCAGGATATCTTACATGGTAGTGGGCAATTACCAAGGATAAGAATCCTTCTGGTTATCTTTATCCACTTCTAGTGATAATGTGTAATTGGGAATATGTAGTAATGGAATTATTTTTAGGGTTACATAAAACCCAAAGGAGTCATGTTTCAGTTAGTCTGACAGTTGATTGGACAATGAATTCTTATCAATTTTTACTAATATATTAGACTAATTCAATGGATGATCTGGGAACGTTGTGTGTATTAGAAATTATATCCTTACATTTAATTCCATCAATAATTTTATTTCACTGACACACATGTTATATATCAATTTTTTCATAGGCATTGGAAAAGGAATATTTTAATAAACAATTTTTTGGTACATAGTGTCATTAAAAGACCAAAGATAAATTATATAGCATGATCTAGATTTTATAAAATATATTATAGGTATTTTTACAATGAATGTGGTGGAGCCTAGGATGATCACCCCGGTCTGTATGAATTTGTGAAAAAAATAAAATCCAATAATCTATAGTGATGGAATATTATATGTTTCTCATGGATGGTCATTTAGTTAATCTGTAAATTTTATTGAGGGTTGTGGGTAGTTTCTTTGGGGAATTATATGGTATTACATTTAATTAAAAGAGTGTTGATGATCAAGATTTTGTTGGAAACCAATAAAAGATGTTAGTAATCATTCTTTGAAAAATGTTAACAAAATATTGAGTCATATTTTATAGAAATATTTCCCTTGCAGACGAATCATTTGTTAGGGAATCAGTTATTATCTATGAAAGGGAAAAAACACAAAAATTCAATGGGTAGTTCGACATTTCTAAGAATGCATGGATATTAGATTACTTTTTTGACATTTCTCATGACAAAAAAGGACTCCCCATTGTGTTTCTTGTATCTCATCTATAGAGGTACATGATTAATCTTATATATTTGAATCACTATGTGTAAATTGATATGGAGCATGACACATAATATATGGAATACCAAGTTCATATTGTAGACTAGGGGGAGAAGCTATTACAGGTGATGATAGTTCCACATTTCATGATATGTGGGGGAATTGAGAGATCCATGAGGAATAATGGGGTTTTTTGTTTTACTAATAGTCCTACAATCCTGAAATATTCAATAAATATACATAGCGATTCCCTCAAGGAAGGGAAGTATTTATAGTGGGATATTAAAATAGCTACACAATTTTTTACTTCAATTTGGAGGTAATTTTGTCATTTCTATATATGTTTTTGACCAATTATTATTTTTCTATGACCTCCATCAGTTTTTAGTTTGTCCTATTTAATTTTTGATCCCATTTTGAAGTTGTAAGGGTAGAGTATGGTTTGAAAAAATTATGTTAGATCTTTTGGGAAACTGTGGTCCTAGTGACATTAGAATAGGGAGCGATACACAGTTAAAGTGCATAATTTATCAACACAATGGTCCTGACATGATAAATGATGAAACAAATTATAGTGTCTCTAATTATGGTTGGAACATAGTATATCTAAACTACTGGGTTCCCATGATATGTATAAATTCCCTCAATGATGGTTAATAGTTTTACTAACTGTTCATCCAGGCCATCTATTTATGTTTTAAGTATTTGAAATTCTATTATAGGGTCCATTAATATACCTTTTTATTGTTTTAATTAATATATAAATAACACTAAAACTATGATATTACATAACCCTCTCTCAATAATTCACTCTATATCCTTTCTTGATTCCAGTAGTTCCACATTCTTTGAATATCATGAATTACGTTATGTTCTTCATGAACATCTATTCAATTGGATTCATATAGATCAACCCGTATTCCCTTGAGTTAAATAATAGATAAAAAATTATGATTCAATATATATAGATTCCATTTACATAATAAATTTAATTAATGGATTGTTTCTATAATGTTGGACGATATAGAGTTTCACCAAAAACTTAATTCCTGAATATTAATTCTAGAATCACTGGTGGATCCAAAGAGGTATGTTTGGGTAAAACTTCTATATTGGATTAGAAGAACCATTAATATAATTATTTATACCTGATGTGATTAGGTTGTGATTGGTTTTGGAGGTTTTTGTTGTGTGGGAAAGAATAGGATAAAACTCAAGTATTTTTGGATGATGCGTTTTCAGGTTGTCATCTATAATCCAAAGGAAGGTAATTCCTTACACAATGTGGACAATATATACCAATGATTCTATGATTTAACTACATGTGGGGTATATGTTTTTTCCATGAATGAATGTGAGAACAAGTGTGTTCATTTCCTATAAGACCCAAAAATGATGGTTGATTCCATTATCAATCTTTTCTATATATTTGACCCATGTTTGATTGTAATCACATGTAAATTTTTATTTATATTAATTCTCATGATGACATAAAATGTTATTAAACAATATGATATACAACATTAATTATAAAATACCTCCTTGTATTGGTACGAATTTGGTAAATAGAATTTGTTAATCATCATGACTTGGTTATCCATTATAGGGAGTGATAATATCATGTGAAAATGACTCTAATGAACTAGAATATAACGTTTAGCATGACATCATTGAGGTCTGACATAGGGATGTGACATAAAATCAATTATGAAAATTTTTCTTCATACATTTTATTATAAGGATATGAAATACTTTTGGACATATATATGATCAGGACTGGGTTGGGGTTACCTGTGTCCTAAGACATGGTGGAGACATGATGTGATGACCTTTTTGCCCAATCTGAATTGATATTTTTTGATTGTTGAGAGGTATATTCGCTACACTTGTGTCTAGATCAAGATTAATTTACAAATCCATTATAAATTTTATTTTTTTCATATAGTCAAGATATGTACACAAGAGTCTCATGATCGATTAGTTAGCACATGAATTATCAAAATGCGGTTGTTTTTTCTTTCATGTTCTTGTACTGTTGACAATGAATTAAACTGTTATACATGTGCACACATTTTATGGAAACAATAGTGGGGACCTTAGGGGTTTCATTACTCTCACCATTCAAAAGAATCATGATGTGTGTGTAGATATTGTTATTCATGATCTAGTTAAGGTTTAAGGGTTATTTAGGGGATAATTTACCTAATGAGATCAAACCTCATAGTTGTTACAAGATGGACTCTTGATCATTCGAAAATTTCACTATTTCATTCATTTAAATATTCTTTTTCTGTGGTTATTATTACAATATTGGGATCCCAATTAAATTATATGATCTTAATGGGCTATATTTTTCTATTACAATACATGTACCTTATCTAGTTCATGATATTCTTCTTTTTATATTTTATTTATGTTTATTGTGTCTGGTTATGTTTACAAAGTGTATAATCCCTTGAATAAACTCTTAAAACCCTAATGTATATTACTAGCATAATTCATATGGGGATAAAAAAATTATTTCATCTAGATTCACCTATCATTTACTTTTTAGAAAAATTATATTTGAGGATTTACATTTTCTACCTTTATTCAAATTTGTCACTTTCTATCGTCCATGAACATCTCATTTGGGTTCCACCAATCGTCATATTTGGACATCACCTTTATCTCACATATAACATAAATTATAATATAGATCTCATTTTCATATAATAATTAGGTGTCCTTGAATATTCCAATTCTTGAAAATTCATGATAATTTTTCACAATTTCATAATTCTAATTCACATGCATGAAAATCCAACATTTTCCCTATTTTCTTGTGAAATATAAAAAATTATCTTTCATAGATAAATTACAATAATATAATGATGAATATACATAGTGGACATAAATTTATCCAGAACCCAAGAAACTTATTAAAAAAATATTCAACCACCATTCTACCAATTCATAAGAAACATAAGAAGAAAATTCAACCACCCCAAAAAGATTAAAAACTCTCCTCGATGAATTTTTACAAAAAAATAATTATACCCATAAATAAGAAATTAAAATGTATAATAGGATGGATTACTCAAAAGATCAATACATGGAGATCCACATACCAAACATTTATAGAATATTTAATACTTGTTTCTTTTTTTCTTTTCTAGTTATTACATGAGTCCTTTGTTAGTAAAAAATAAATATGCATTCATTTAACCATTGTTAAAAATATTAAAAATAATTATTTGATAAAAACTAGGAAAATGAAGGAGAATCACTATGCTAAAAATGAAATTAACATAAATGTATACATTTATGGAATGGAAAAACTATTTTAGATTTCTATAATCCTAGACATACTGTATTGTTGAACTTTTTCCCAATTATTAATGATTATGCATATGTAATCAATTTTTGAAATGTAATTTATGATAGTAAAAAAATATAGTAAAGAAAAAATAATGTGACACATCCCATGAACAACACTCTTTTTATATCATATTCATGAATTTAATAATTTTGTTTAATATAAAATGAAATAATATTTTGGTTATTTCCTATTCTATTATGTTATTTTATTATAGAAAATGTACTTTTTCCATAAATAGAATAATATTAACAGCCTAATAAAACAAGGTACTATTTGTAAACCCATATTTTTTCTTCAACATCATGATTTTTTTTAGGATTACTAATATATGTATACATTACTTTGGTTTATGACTCTACTGGAGATAGTTATAAAGATGAGATTACATACATTCTATTTATGTAAATAGGTCACTCTAATTTTTATTTTTTGGAAATAGTGGTTTATTCTATATAGTAATCTACAGATATATATATATATATATATATGTTGATATTGATATATTGAGCTATTTGATAAAATATTTATCCCTATAATTAATGAAAAAATCTTCATAGAGAATGATGTATTTTATTTTTCACCCACTAGACCCTTTAACACTTTCATACCGGCCTCTTCTTTAAAAACAACTCCCTATAAAGTGATTGACTATTATTTATGTTTTTCTTATTCATCAGTACTCATGTTATCAGAACAATGTTGTTTCATTCATGTTTTCCTTTCACCATTAATAAGTTTCTCATGATCAAAATTTTTTAATTCTTCATTTTACATTGTTTAGTGATTCTATTCAGAAATCTACAAAGTATTACATTTTCCAAAAAAAACTCAAAATAATCTCATCAATTTATATAACCATAGCATTTTACCTAATGCTTGATAAATTATATTTTTATCCTATTATTATTTCAACAGTATAGTAATCCTTGATAAGAAATATCATTAGCCACTTATAATGTATTCATGTACTTGGGCACTACATTTAATGGTGAAAACATATTTACACAACGTAAAAATAATAATAATCTAAAACATTTCATAAAAAAATTTCATAATAATAGTATATTTACAATGAAATTATAGTAACATAGCTCCTTAATAAATTAATTAGAGAAACAAAAACGTCATGAAAAATTTACCAACTAAATGATGGAGTACCAACATATTTTTTTGTTGGAATACCCCTTAATTGCATAAAATAAATAAAAATCTATATTATCGAACACACCTAGTAGTAGATTATCAGACATAAAAGACAATTATTTATAATTTTTAACACAATATGAATTATCATACAATATACACAATCACTCTTAAAAGAATATTTTATGTTTTTTATTTAGATAATATGATAATAAAAAATTTATACACACTATTAATTTTATTTATATTTTTAAATTATATAAAAATATATTATGTAATTATATCCTATATATGAACTAGATGTGAAGATGACTAATTCAGTGCATGTAAGTAGGAAATATAAATATAATAAATAAATAAATATCAATCTTTACTATGTTAAATAGTGTCAGAAATATATATCTACTAAAATACATGTGATAGAACATTACCAAAATTTTCATTTATCCTTTCAATTGTACTGATTTATTCTTCATCAATGTAGATGAATTTTAAAAAAGAATTCTATCATTCCTAATAAAAAATATTCAGTGGATTTAGGAAGGTATTATTATTATTATAATATGTTGTACGTCAAATATTTTCAAACATATATAGTAAAAATAAATAATTACTAATATTGACATATAAATTTTTTCCTATACTCAGATGAAGTGTTTTAATCAATAAAAACATTAATTAGTATAAAATATATTTTCATTTTCAATAACAATATTCCATTTCAAAAAATTATTAGAATAATAACATCAAATATTTCAAACAAGAAAGTCATCCAATAATGATATTGGTTTATTTATGGAATAAATTCATCTTATAAAATAAAAAATAGTATACACAATGTACACTCTTTGTTTAAGAAAATACATAGTTCATTACATTGTTAAAAAGTTAATTGATGAAATTAAAATAAAACATATGATAAGATATTAATAGTGGAAATTATTTATTAAAATTCCTATAAATTTTATGAAAATAAATTTCTAGGGGTAAAAATATGAATTATAAAAACAAAAAGAAACTAAGAAGTAACATTAAGGATTTACTCAAAAAATTTATAGTTAAACCATGGAAACACTAAATGCGATTGGAATTCACCAATGAAAATTACAATTGCAAATTCACAATGATTAATCAAATAGAAATTTTTAAAAAATAATTCATAGGATAAATGAAAAATGGCCCCACTATGAAATTCCACGTAAATATCATTGTTGACTTAATAAATAAAATATTAATAAATACGAAAAATTCGGACACATATTTCCCACAAAATAATTCAACAAAAAATCAAAAATGTAAATTAACATGAGAAATCATCACTAGAAAGTCCCATAATAAATTATTTATTGTTGGGATATCTAGAATTCTTAATTTATTTATTTTAATTATAATTACAATAAATCAATTATCATAAATTTTTATTATTTTAAACAAAAAAATATCACATTTATAGTGTTTATATTTTATGGGTTGATTTTTGTTATTCATGAAATAATAAAGAATCTATTCTAGTGTGTAGTCATTACATTTCAAAAAAATTATTATTTTTTATATGTCACTTATTTTTGTAATGTTGAAATTTAGACACACACACACACATATGCTTATATCCAGTTTTTTCTCTTATTATTCAGTCACTCTTATTTTTCATGGTCAATTTCATTTATAATTTTTCGTAACTATAATTTTACGATCAATAATTTCTCTCATGATAACATGTATATATAAATATACATATTGGTGAAATTTTTATATTGGGTTTATTAGTTTACCTATAATGATCCAAAATACTGAATAAAGTATGTACAACTAACCATATTGGTAATTTAATGTAATAGTCATGAGGAGTTCAATATACACTGTGATGTTACCATCAGATGTAAAGATGTCACATGAGCAAGAGAACTAAACACACTTATAAATTTTTCCAAACATGAATTATTAAACCATGAACATGAAATACATCAAACCACAACATAAATTTATAAATCACCCATAATATTTCTTATATTTATGATATTGTTATCTAGATAAAAATAGGCTAGATGATTTGAGATTTCATGAGAGAAATATGATTAATACGTGATAATGTATAAAATTTACAGTTGTTTACAAAACAATTAATGAATGAAGAACTCAAAAAATTTCCATATTCATTATAATAGGATACAATAGACTCTAAAATGTTATTGAAAGAGTGATGATAAGAATCAAACTCAAACAATATAAATGGATTTAAAAATAAATGGAGTTCAACACACTAAGAAATTATATTTATTTGAAGATCATATCATCATATTGTATTAGAAGCATTTACATAACATGATGTAAGATTGATATGTAATAATCATTGCCATTTATCTAACTCCTATTGGGATTTTTACATCAATCCCGAAATGAATTTTACATCCATCTATGTGATTTATTGGATTAACAAGCTTATAGAACTTGATTCCTCTTTATGAAGAATATTATATGAAGAATAAAGGAATAAACACTAAGAATTAATGATTCGTCATATGGAAGATGATGAATTATAGATCTCACTATTTTTAGACTTCAATAATTCTCTTTTAGGAATAGACATCAAATAATTTTAAAGCATGCTCTACTATAGTGCACATAATTGGAATGAACTCATGTATACTTCCTAGTATTTGGATCTCCCATTCAACGGAAATCATTTTCATATAATAGAAAATATTTTTTTTGGTAAATGGTTTTACCCAAAAAATTATTTTATGTTGTCGTGAGAAACCGAAAATCGATCATATATTAAATTCATGAAATAGGATGAAGCAACCAAACAAGTTTAAATAAATCAATCATATGTAGAAAGGTGACTTGATTATATATACATATTATAATATTATCAATAGTTCATATTTTCAGTAGATCTACCACAGAACGTATACTTTTTTATAATAAATTTTTTAGTTTTTCAAATTCTACATTCTTATAATATGTATTTTTGATAAATTATTCTATCAAAAATATTTATAAGTTTTATATAAAAATGATTTTTTTATTTTTTTTCATATCATAAAACGACTTTATTATTTAAGAAACACTATTTTAGCATTACATTATAATTTTGAATTACTATGTTTCTATTTGAAATATTTATTATATATTATCTGTTTTAAAATTAATTTATGTTATAAGAGTCATATTGGATGTGGATTGGGGATATTTTAAAAAACATTGGATGAGTATGATGACTTTAAAAAATTTAGGACCATATTTCATATAATTGGTGAGATGTATAATATTATGTTTATTATTTTATTACATGGATATATATGAATAGTTACCAATAATCTCCAACACATTTGAGATTAATGTGGACATGTAATAGCCATTAGATCTCAATAAAGGGGGATATGATTATATAACATCAAAATAAATTATTCCAGATAGATACATAACAAATTCATTAAATGATAACTATGATGTGATGAATCCATATTGTATCTACTATATAAATTATTTTATAACAAAAAATATTCATAATTTAATCACATACTATGGAAATTATTGTCTTTCATGACCTACATTAACATTTATCTTCATGTGCTCTAATGTTGTTGATAAGTTCTTTATGTTTTTCATTGATGATTCTTTTCACTAATTTAATTTTATATTTTCTGTTATGTTTATAAAATTTCTATTAAATATTACTCTTCCAATTTACTCATCCTATCAAAATAGAATGTGGATATGTCAATCCCAAATGAATTTATAGCTATTCAAAAGTTGTTACGCTTATAATAATAAGTTAGGTTTATACCAATAGGTCATAAAATTGATTATCTAAAAATTGATTATCAGATCCTATCAATTATGAGATTCTTAGGGAATACCATCCCAATCTCATTGTAGATAATAATGAACAATATATGTTGTATCATATTAGTCTAAACTATAATAAAATATCATGTGCTTTATTTTTTATTTTTTATTCATTTATCTTTCTTTATTGTTTCACTATTTATTTCTATGATAATATTAACTTTCTTAAATCATTGTAATGACTATACAACCTCATAGTATATATATCCTTATCACCAAGGGATATTAATATTCACATCATCAATTTTAATGAAAATATCAAATTAAAAAACCATTTTGAAATTCCCATTATGAATTCACGCATAAAATTAAACAATAAATTATGACTGAAACATATATATATTGGCCAGTACAATTGGAATTGAAATTTCTACTTTCCAAATAAATTCCAAATGGAATTTACTCTATGAAATTATCAACAAAACTTCCCACAATAAATTAGAAAGGTATAATATCATTGTCTAAATTAGACCAACTATAAATTACAACAATCTACTGTCATGTTCATATAAAATACTAATTGGAAATCCGAATTGTAATATCCCACTAAAATATATTACTAGATTAAACTGAATTATTAGTTTTAAATGGATATTAATAAATTAATTTTTTAGAGACTTTCACACATTGAATTTCCAATAAAAATATCACTATCTACATGGATCAAAAATTGAAAAGAACTAGAGATGATACTAATCATAAATTTCAAATTCTATGTCCCATAAATAATACCCATTGAGAATTCAATGTATAAATTATCATGTAATATTTCCATGTAATACTTCTTATAATTCATCATTGAATTTCAGTGAAAATCCCTTTAAATATTTCTAAAAAATTATGAGAAATTTAAAATGAAATTTATTATTTAAAATTTCTAGTGAGAATCAATTGAAATTTAAGATATTTTATCCCATTGAAAATTATGGGGATAATTTCTACTATAAATCCAAATTATCAATTTCATTTATGTATTTATCCTATATTTTTATAGAAATGGTAGTTTAATATAATAGTAATGTTTGTCAAATAAATCCAAAAAATATTAATATTTTGTGAATGAGTTTAATACTAAATAATATTTAAGAAATTTTTTTAAATAAGATATATTTGATTTTTGTTAAATAAAATTGTAAAAATATTAATATTTTCAATTACAATAAAACAAAATATTATTACCTATATGTGTAAATACAATGTTTCAAAATATATCTACCAATGTTTATATAAAAATCAGATTACCCCTCATAGTATGTCTTATACCCTGGGAAACCTAGCCAGTGACAATAATAGAAATTTGATTCATTCCCTGATAACAGTGTCCCCGTAATATCCTATTCCATTATTAATGTGTTTCGTCATGAGTTTCAATGCCTCGATTTAGTCACTATGAAATATTGAAACATTATGTTGTTCAAGAGAAGATTAATTTAGAGGGAGAATTTGATCATGAACCATGGTTTTTGGATAACTTATTCCATTATCAAAGTGGTGATTCCAGAGTGAGAAGCTTTTCATATCACCATTGATTTCAATAAGGGAAATAAAGAATGGTTATTATGGAGCACCAAAATTTCCATGTATCATGAAATGATCAATTCATTGAGACTGTTCTTTTGGACCCACCTACAATTAGCTATCTTCTAAAAAACCCTGAAATAATACCATCAAATTATTGTTAACTAGATAGTCATGTTAATATATGAGCCTGATATTTTTTGATTCACCACAAGAAGACTAATCAACAATATTTCAACATGACCTTTCATTCTCTCATATCTTATTTTCGTTCTTAATTCAATGTCAATACATCCCCCAATTCACATCACTAGAATATACTTTCTCCTCCAAAAAATCCATGATGATATTGGAATAATTACCCGCACATTATTTGTAATGAAGAATCCCCAATCCAGATTTAATAATAAAATAATTTAATAATGTCTTAACAAATTACTAAATGTTATATAATAATAATTGATATATATTAACAAATTATTATTTAATTTATATGTATTAAATTGTAAAAATTACTAACTATAAATAAAATTGATAATTATTAATATTTTATAAAATAAATAATAATAGAATTTAATTTATAATGTAATTAATAATAAATTTCAATAATAAATCACATATTTATTTAAATAAAAAATATAATATCTATTGAAAATATTTAATTATTATATAATTTATTTTTAAAAATATATTATTTAGATAATTTTTTATTAATTTATTCTTTTAATTTTAAATATAAATTTTTGGAAAAAAATTATCTTTTAAATTAGTATTTTTATTATTATCATTTATGTTTCAGGTTTTTAATTATTTTTTCTACACATTCTATGCATCAAATTTATCATTGACTGTATTTATAATATAAATTATATAAAAATTCAAATTTACCAATATGAAACATTATACTGTTTCAAGTACTTTTATATTTGAATGGTTGAAAAATATAATATATAAATAATATGGAAATAAAATATTGAACTATAATTATATACAAAAAAATTTAAAATTCAATGAATCTATTGAAAATAGTAAATATAAAATATCATTATTCATTCAAAATTTATTTTTCAAAACATTATGTATAAATTTTTATTTTTTCAAGTACATTTTTCATTATTTATTTATTTAGTAAAATGTATCTTCATTATTTTATTAACATATGATATATTAGTTTTTTTTGTTGTTGATTATAAAATTTAGATGATTTCAATATCAGTATCGAGAAACATCATTACGCTTCATGTGGATAATTTTGAATGATTATTTGTTATAAATAATAATCAAAATAAAAATTAAAATTAACATATAGAATACAAATATAAACAATAACTAAAAATATAAATAATTTATTTTGATAATAGAAATTAAAATATAAATGACACAAAACATTATTCATACAATATATTAAATGTATACTTTTTAAAAAATAATATATAAGTAATTAATTTATTATGTGTTAAATAAATGCTTTTGGATTGTAATTTTAATTTGATTTAGTTAATTTTTTGGAGTGTAGAATAAGTATTACATTTCATTTATTATGTTATGTATTTTATTTATTTCATAAATATTCAAATTAAATTACCTGATATATTATAGTGTTAAATGCTGGTGAATTTAAAATTTAATAAAACATTATATATAAATATAGTCAAAATTAAATGTAATATATAGAGTATGTTAAAAAATTGATAACATAATGGGTTTCAAGAATAAAAAAAGAAAATAGTAATTTGAATGTTATAAATTTTATTATTTCAAAATAGAAAAAATAAAATGAAATATTAGGTATTACTAAATACCGTGATAATATGGTTCATTATCAAATATATTCTTAATAAAATACAAAATGAAATTTATAATTTTTAATACTTTTTGAAAATTTCACTATTAATTAAATTATTTTTAAATATTAATTATAATATTAATATAGATAAATATTATTTTTATTCTTATATTACTAAAAGTTAATAAATATTAATTAGATAAATAATAAATAATTAAATCTTTATTTATTTTATTATCGAATATAAATTGATAAATATATTAAATATTAGTTACATTATTTTTTAATAAAGTGATATATTTCATTAATTAGAATATATTAGTATTAATTATATTATTAAAAAATATTGGATGTAAATTTTGAATAATCCTATGACAAGAATTTTTAAAGGATGGTATTTGGATGATATAGTTTCCCATTTTGATTGGAAGTATTAGAGGAGAAGTCACACATCATACCCTTAATCAAAATAGTTCTCTTAAGGAGAATTAAATATAGTTATTGAGAATGGTGAGGTAATGTAATCATGAATTATTTGTATTTATAGTTATAGATAATAGATATCTCCAAATACCGAACATGTTTGTGATAAGGGTAAGAGTTATAGAATTATTTAATCACCAACTAAAATGATAATGTATATGTATGAATCTTCTATTATTCTTGAGTTAATTCATTATTCTAGGGAATATGATGATGTGCATCCCTTAGTTATTAAATTTCATACTTTTCGTTATTGAAATAATTGATATATATTTTGGAATGTAAAAAATTTGGAAATATTATTGGTAGTGTGTTGGATCAGATCCCAAATGTTAATGTTGATAGGTTTTGTGTAATGGAATTTAAGGATGGCTCAGATGCATAAAAAGAAATATCTATATGGGGGAATAAAAATGTTGTTTACATTTACATAAGAAGTGGTACCTCATCCTATTTAAAGGATGTATTATCAAAATTAATTAATTTAATGGGTTTTAGAGAGGGTTTCACCTTAATACAACAAAAAACGGATATCACATAAGGACTACACCAATTTCCCAATGATGTTGACTACCAGATTGTCCAAGAATTCTTCAAAAGCTAAACATAGTATAGAGTAGGAGAGGGATAATGGTGTGTTCTAGAAATAATATATCCATTTTTTGTAATAATCTAATTATAAGAAAATATGAATGTATTATTTTGTAAATTATATGTTGTATTATGAACACAAACATTTCAATCCTTTCATGTGGATTACTTTATGTTGTTTTTCTGACCCCTTCAACTCGACTCTTTCTGTTTCGCTTTTTTTAAATGATCAAGGGATTAATCTTGCCTCATTGTTTGGAATGGTTTTTCTATTTCTCATTGAGGGTAGTTGATTTCATTCTGGACCACATATTTGAATTTTTTTCATTTTTCATTATTACAAAAAATGGAATGGGGCCTTTAGTCTATAGTATATCTAATTTTGAATTTTGATTGTACTAATGATTATTAATTATTTATCACATAATTAACAATTATTTTTTTAAAATATTATTATATTAATAATTAATAATTAATTATTATTATATTATTAAAAATAATGTATGATATGTAGGATGGATCCGATATTAAAAACCTATATTGATTGGAAATGTGGAAAAATAATACCACTAGATCCAAGAATCAAAATAATATTGAAAAACAACTTAAGGATTAAGAGAATAACAATCAATATTCTGAGGGGGAATATATATCAAGAGTATAAATTATTATGAAAATTGAAATCCTACCAGTAACCCAAAAATCTACCCTAAATAATCACCCAATACAGAAAAAAGTTTCATTAATTCTGTTTTTATCTCTATATCGAAGCATGCATGATACAAAAAAACATTCTCACCCTAAAAAAACATATAGGGAATAAAAAATATTTAAGGGAAAATTATAAGTAAAAATGGATATACTAATCGAAACTATATTAAATGATATTATGAAAAGATACCACAATAGAAAAAGAGAAAAAGAGGGTAGTGAAATAAGAAAAACAATTATGGATTTGAATTAATATAACTATACAAATTCTCTTCTTGAAAGAACGATTATAATTGGTATAAATTTATCATCGCATAGTAATAAAGTTGATAAATGTATCATTTTTCATTGCTAAAATATATAGTTTAACTTCACACCCATTTTCATGGAATTTTTAGTGCTATAATTTTTACCCTTTATTAGTTTTTGTTTATTCCAAACCAAAAAATAATTTCTCATTACTCAAATACCAAGGATAATTTGTACCATTCCTAATATATTTTATATATACATAATTATATATTCATAAATATCTTTTATCTAAAAATTAGTACATATTTAAAAAATATATATTTTTAATCATTTCTAATTTTGATTAATCTATTTATATATTTATAATTATATTTATAATTATATTTATTGATATATTGAAATACAGTGATTTTAGGTATATACATATTAAATAGTTTTTGTAGTTAAATTTACTACCTCTACTAGATGGATGTCATCAATTTCATAAACTGGTGTCCCACTCCTAAGGATCATGTTCTCCATCCAAGGAAAAATAAGTCGATCATCTACTATTAGACTATTTTTCCATGATCCATTGCCCGTATTTTCATGAGAGCTACCAAATATATAAATTGGTATTTTATCTGGTTTTATCTTTATTTTTGATGGATTGTTAATCCATAACATCATAATAAAATGGTTTATTCAAGGAAATATGATCAATTTTTTCATAATTTACATTGACTCGTTATTCAATCCAATCATCCATAGCATTACTATTACCTTGAAGTGACCTCACAAAATCATGTTTGACAAGTAGTATTTCCCTTTTCACATTAATTAACCTTTACTACTTAGATTATTCATTCACGTATTTTCAAAACATATCATAGGAATAATTTATAAATTTATTGTAGATGGTAGATTATAAAATATGGATATGTTAGGCATGCTTATTAAGATAGGCAACCAAGACATTACTATAGTAGTTATACAACTCTATATGACCAATAAATCTATCGTTATGAAATAAATTCAATACAAATTGCGTTATGGGATGGATAAAATAATAGATCCATATATGATCTAGATGATCCAATATTAAGTGGGGCCCATGAACCGTCAATACAAACAAAGTTCACCTAACCCCATCTATTTGAAGAGGATCCCTTTATTTTGACATTAATTGATGTAACATGAGTCGAATTTTTTTATTTATTTTTTTCTATGGACAATTTGAGTTCCAGAAACAATTATTTATCAATCTCAACCAAAGAATATATTTCCATTGAAATTATAATGTGACACAAACATTAGATAAAACAATTTATAACATATTACATGAATAATAATCATTTATCATTAAATACGAGTGTATAATAATAAATGTTAAGTATATATTGACTCTCAAAAAAATAATCTAATGAAAAAAATTTCAAGATTATGACTTTCCAAGTTCATTAAAACTATCACCCTTCATAGACATTTCAAATGTAAAACATTTATTCATATAAAATAAAAATTGAAAAATTATAATTGGTGATCATAGAATCTAAGTAAGGGTAAACAAATGAGAAATCAATGATCATTTAATAATAATATGATCTTATGGTTATGTAAACATGATCTTAAAAACTTAAATCCAAAACAATAAATTTATAAATCATTACCAAGAATCATTTCCTAAATCACAGTTTACCATAAGACATGAATAATAGAGGAATAAAAAAATTATATAAGAGAAAAACATTGTTATAAGATCATATCATATATTACATTCTGGAATTTTTCTATAATTATAATAATTGAAATATTTTTTGAACACTACCCACTATGAAATTAATCACGTGTTTGGCTTAGGCTGACCACCCATGTACTTGCTTTGGATATGGGATAACCCTCTATAACCCTCATATTGGGAAGGGATAAATTTCTCTGTACACATTATGCTCCTAAAATATTAATATATACCAAATAAATTGGATGTCTTTAATATACCCACACATCACCTAATCATAAGCCATTCATATATATTCTTAAATATGAAGAGAAAAATTTCATTTCATAAAAGATTAATCAACGGAAATGAAAACTAGTTTCATCAATATATTTTAATAAAAAACCTAAACAATAAAAATAAAATAAATTATTTTATTACTGAATCTTATCCCCAGTGATAAATAATAACCCTCAAATTATTTTATCATTGATGAAAATAGTTTTTAAAATATAATTATATTATTTCTCAAGGAAAATCACATTTTCATTTCTAATTATCTTATTTAAAATATAATTTCTTTTAAAATTATAAGGAATGCTCTTTTATTTAATTTTTAGAATTAAAAAAAGCTAAGGGATCACCAAATAAGTTTTTCTGTTATGGGGGAAGAAAAAAATGTTCCCCTGGTATATGTTAAAACAATGTTCTTGTACAAACTTTTCTAAAAAAAATTATCATTTTGATGATTAAATAACATTCCATTTAAAATCAGTGACACAATTTTAGGTATAGGTAAGTATATTTAAATACGAATGGAAATTTATAGAATTGTAGAAAAAATATTGGATAAAAATAAGCATAAATTGTATTGAATTATTGGTTATATAATTTCATCATTGAATATTTTAAGCCTAAATAATCCTAGTAATAAGTGAGAATGTAACATTATACTCTTACATCATGTATGATATGATTTTTATGAACTATAACATAATATATAATTATATAAAATTTATCATAAATATATTATGTAACTATATTCATATCAATAGTTCCATATATTATAAAATTATAACTTTTAAATACTCATATATTAATACTATTTTTTATAATAATCACTTTTGTGTTTCAACATTTTTATTTTAAATGAGTCATTTATTTTGGTAGATTCAATACATGTAAATATATAGTGGTTCTACAGTATAATTTTATATTCATTATATAATTATTACATATCATCACAATTATTTTTTTTATAAACTTCCATAATTGTCATAAATAGAAAAAATTATTAGACCATTCATTTAAATGATAGTCCGTACATACACATGATTAATGTAATAATTTTAAACTGAAAAGGGGTTAAATACAAAGAATATTTTATTATTAAAAAATTATAATTATATTATACATTCCATATTCATTTTTTAAATACCCAACTATATCAATCAACGCAAGGTGGTGATAGAAAATGAATCGATTCACTAATTGGATATTGTAGTCCCCACACACTCACGAGCTATTATATCAATCATGATTGATGGAAAAGAGGTGGAAAATTGATGTGAAATATAAAAATTAAAATTTATGTATATTAATGATAAAATATTCATAATGTAAATATGATTTTAGTAGGATTATATAAAATAGAGTATGAGATAAAATTAAAAGTGCTCAGTTAGGATTTATAGAAATTCTATAAGAGACCTCTTTTCGATTGTACCTAAATGCAATAATTAATTTTCTTTAGATAATTACACAAAAAATATGATGAGGTTATGTACTTTTGTTATGAAATTAGATAAGTTTATTGCTCAGTTATGAGGAAAAAATTGGAATAATGGTTTATAAGAGGTACCCTTTTTAAAAATAGTTATTTTACACACATAAAAATAACAAAAATATTGAAATAATATAATGTCACATTCTTGTGAAATTTTACCCAAATAGAAAATAATTATCTGATTGGGTAACATAGTGTTGAGTTAATGTTAACTAATAAGAATTACAGATGTTTATATGGGAATATTTAACTTAGATACTAGTTTCCCTCCCATTCTAAATATGTTTAAACCATAATTATGGTATCAATTTTTTTTCTATTAAAGTATTAATTATGTCAAAAAATGAATGTGTAATTGTTATTAAAATTGGAAACTATGACTCAAAATACAATATCAATTTCACCAAATTAAATTTCTATATGTTTTGGATTTTAATTTAAATTAAATTCTTCAAATAAAACCATCTTTTATAAGGATTCATTTTTAATCAAAAATATGAATTTAATTTCATTCCATTCTAATTGAAAAATAAAAATGCAATGTTAAAATATTTGAGTTAATATATAATATATATTTTATTATATTAATTAATCCACAATGATTCATTTAATTTTCTATGAGAAAACATATTTTTCAAGTGGAAAAATATTTTGAATATGAATATTGTTTACCTTTTTATTATTTTATCTCCAATCCAAAAAAATAAATAACAAATATATGGATGTCAATTCTGGTATGAGAAACAAATTTCATTTAAATCATTCTCTAATATTGATCAGTAATTTTTTATTTGATAATAATACATAACCTGTATAAAAATTCATTTCATCGAAAAAATTGTCTTTAATAAATTAGTTGATTTTATTAGTAATTTAATGGATACTTTTTAGGCATTAAACAATACATTTTAATATATGAAAAAAATTATATACATATATTTCATAATGTGGTAATTAAAATTTCTAAACAAAAATCCCACTACAAGTTTATATTGGTATAATATATCTTAGGTTCATTTAGACTTAGGTTTATATTCAATGTAAGGAATCAAATACACCAGGATTATTTCAAAGGAAGCACAAATAAAATCATGTAGTATTATATAATAACCCACATAAAATTAAATTTCACCTTAATGATATATGAATATTATAAAAACAAATGAGGATATATCTTCTTCTTTATTTCATCGATTTCCCATGTAGATATCTCAAATTCCAGATTCCTCTGATGAATGATTATAATATTAGTTTTCAAGTTATAGAACACATTATCTATATGTCCCCTAATTTTTAATGGATTTAATTTATTAAACATTTCATGCTATATTGATATTAAATTTTGGTTTTTTAATTGGGGATAATCATGTATGTATTTCCCCCAAATAAATACATGAATTAGATCAAGAACACAATATTTGACGGGTGAATGTTTAAAGAGATTGACTAGTTTTTACCCGATGTGGACTATAAAAGGGAACTAAATTACTTGTTCTCAATATTATATTCATTTTGAGTCCCTAAACAATATTACAAGAAAAAATTAATAACAATTCCTTCTCACCAAATTCTAATTACAGATATCATTGGTGATATTGAAAATGAATATTTTGTTGAATCTGAGCGACCATGATGTGCTACAAAATGGATTTAAAATTATATTATATTTAATCAGATAATTTGGTTCCATATATATATATATATATATTTACAAATATTTTCTCCAATATATTTTAGTTATTCAATAATTTTTAAAGAGTGATTTAAAAAAGACATTTATTTGTTTGGTGAAATCAATTTACATTCGAGAATTTGAAAAGAGGATGGTATCTATCTAGAACCCCATTTAAATATAAATAACATGATATTATTTTATCCTATAGGTTTCCAATGGTTATCTAATAAAATTATATTCATAAGGAATATTTTTAGTACTAAATTGCAAAGCGTTATCCAGAAATTGCAAAATACTTTTATTGATCTTTGAGGTAATCCATGGATATTTATCAAATATAATATAATGTGGTACACAATAAAACCTCGACACTTACAATACTTATATCATGAAAATATGACAAAGAGGGAAATATTATTTGATATCAATGAAATGTACCAAAATTTTAAGGACATATATTAGAACCCAAATAACATGATATCAATTTTATGTTTTGGAGAATTTGAAGAAAAAATCAATGGTGTTGTCTTGCCATGTCCATTAAGACATTTATATTGAGTTATTGTATGAAACTCATAGCTCCTTATTCTCCCTGATTTCAATATAATAATACACTATAAGATATCTATACATCCCCCTCCTTCAATTTCTAATAGAGAATTATAAGCTATGAGTTTAATCCAATAGCTCATTCTTCAAGTATCATATTAATGGGGAAAAATCTATTTCCAAGCATATCCTAATATTGATATCTTGGTTTAAAATAGGAAATTTTCTTATCGTTTTAATTTATCTAAAAACTCAATTATCTTTGATTTTATCATCCCCTTGATAAATGGTTTATCCCACATTTTTGTAAGATATTATTTCTACCATTACTTCAATATTTCAAGGTCAATAAATTGAATCATTACAAATATATTGAACCCAATTTTATATTCTTTTTAGAAAAGATAAGATTTCCATTTAACTAAAAGTAATAAACACCTTATTCTGAGTCATAGAGTGACAATATAAAGAGAAGTCATAATACTTAATTAATAGAAACCATATCCTCTGAAAAATTTTCCTATAATTTTGGGTGAATTAGTAATTTATGAATTTATGGTCGATATAAATGTCAAACCATTATCTATTCTGATGATTCCTCCACACAATTAATTATATAACTTCCCATACTAACTCTTGGTAATGATTTCATCAATTCCTCTCATGAATAAACATGGTAATTATGAAATATGATATGTGTATATTATTTGAAATAAGGACACATTAGATCCAATTATCTTATAAAACACTATATATTAGAAACCATTCTCGACTGTAGGGAAGTGTGACAATATATGCACTAACTAATATTCTCATTAGTTCATTCTTATCATCATCATATTCATTAGTCTAATGGAATGTAACTCATTTTCATGATAATATTTTGAGTGAATTAGATATACATGATAAATATTTCACTAAAAATCAATCATATCATTCTAATATAATAAATCAATGCATCTCAGTCACAATGGTTGGTCTAGAAAAATGTTCAACAACTTTTCTCATTGAAGGATCCGCTAATATACCATCTCTTTATATTATATAATCGAAAAAATAAAAGTTTCTTTTGTAATATTCATAAATTGTTAATTTTTTTTATAACATCTACTTCTTTATAATCATTATTAAATTCCTCAAGTGAACAATATATACTTCCTTAAACTATACCTTTATTATAATATCACCTATAATGAATATAAAATCTGATCAATTTTTTAGACTCTATTCATTAAATCCCAGATGATATTAATTGAAATATTAATGAAAAATGGAATTAATATAAAATAATTATTTTAGTAACTTGTTCAAATGGAAGACTTGGGTACGTATTAACTTTTTACCCACAATATATAGAATCTATAATGAAGGTCAATATTTGGGAAGTACTGAGATTTTGAAAATAGATAAAATAAAAAATAAATATGGGGTAACACAGACATATCCATGATTATGATATTATTAGGTTATTCATAACCAAGATATAGAAAAATTAATTAATATTTATTCTTTAAAAAAAGTAATTGTGAACCCAATTATGAGGAACATGAAGGAATAGATCCCTTTTCAAGATTCTATTGAAGATTTCTATTTAATTCCACTAACTCAATCTGGGAAATTCTTTATAGGGACTTTGAATCAATTATATAACTAGGTAGAAGTTATATAGAAAATTCAACATCAGAATTTCAAATAACACTGGTATACCCAATCGTAATAACATCAAATAACTGCCATACTGTTGGAATATCCCTGATGATCATTTTTTACCAACCAACTATAATAAATAACCCATTTGAATATGATTAAGACCTATATAATAAGTATAATTATCATTTCATTTATTTATATATATCATCACACAAATAGACTACCAAATATTAGATTGGAATATCGTTATTGGCTTCCCTTGCTAAAAAACTCAAATGAATTTTATATGGCCAAATCTAGTCCTTGCCCAAAATAAACTCTCATTGAACAGAAGGTATAATAATGAGATTTACATGAATCAACATCCAAAAAACTTCAAGTTTATAGGAATGATAAAATGTAGATGAAATCTTAATACATTTATAATTCTTTAAAACTAATCAATAACTATTAGTTATGTTGATAATATGACACCCTTAGATAATTATTTAGATATAAAATGGTGGGATGATCCAAAATCAAACAAGACAGCATAACCTCTAGCATGGATGATATGTATACCATTCACTTCTTTGTTATTATAACCCACTTTATAAATTGTTCCCAAATGATATTTATATTTACCTCTAGTCTTAAGAGTTTATTGAAATTGATCATCATTAATAACACTCATATTGTATCAATAGTTATCATAATTCCTATACTCATATCATTTGAATCACATGATTGTTGATGGTGTATTATCTGAAGACATATCTCCATTCATATCCATATTTATCATAGTCCCATCCCTTTTTCAATTATTTTAATGATCATGTTTCATTCCACATATAGATAATTTAATATTCCTAATATGAAAATATCAACCATTAATATCTTCATACATCTTGTATATGGTTAGGATAACATTAATACCTTAATTTTATTATTATTATAATTTTGTTAAATTTTATCTCTATATTCTTATCAAATCATGGGTAATGATTTTTTTCTATGATCATTATTTATATCATGACACAACATCAAAGTATTTATTCATCACTAATAAAGACACTTATGGATAACTTTATAAAAAGGCTATATTTTATGCCACTAAAAAATCAATAAATCTTGATTTATGTTATAATGATAATTCAATTAGTGGAAGACACATGTCTTTTAATATTTTCCTCAAATGTACCAATGTATTCATCATTCTCTTATTTTCGCTCATGGAAATCATTACACCTTTTAATATAATGAATATGAGGAATGTAATTATTGAAAAATAACCTTCATAACATACCCTACTCAATATATTCCAATTAAACAGGTCACCCCATGTTGTTGATAATTTCTAACAATTAATCTACATCACATTTAGACTGAGAAGGATCATTAATATGTTTTTAACCCTAGTAACAGTAGATAAATAAAAATATTATTTTAGTGTAACTAATATTGAAATCATAAATCATTGGATAAATGGATTCAATAATAGATGATTGATATATAATTATGAATTACTCAAGATAATTTTGTTACCTCCTTTTCTATATTGGATGATTAGTGTGATTCATGTATTGATAAAGTATCATAATAATAAAAATGGTATTATTCATTTAAAATCCCATAACATTGGGATTTTATGATTGAGAATAATCTTTTTTATATCACATGAAATGTTAACATGTTGTTTATCAGTCATTACATTGAATACAAAATATGTTAGTTTGATAAACAAGCATTCATAGTGAGATACCATATAATAATGGAAATTATTTATATGATGTCCTAATTACAACACTATATTTTTAATCAATGAAACCATATATATAAAAAAGTGCATATCCATGGTCATTATATATTAAACCCCTTTATAATTCAACAAAAAAATTGTGAGGAATCATATTATTTCCCATATGAGTTTATAGCAATGTTTGTAGACTTAGGACCACCCATCACGCACTAGTGAAAATAATGATCATAACTAATCCAACCCTTTTAGTGTTGTTTCTAGTATCTGAATATACTCCCTATCTACAATAGTTTTGAAATATCTATCCATGTATTTTATTTAGGAATAAAAAATAATTATTTTCCATAAATATTTATATTTATATTATAAATATTCATATCCCACTGATAATCACTAATTTTTTTCATCCTTGTTTAAAAAAATCAACAATCATTATATTTATACCAAACTTGGTGATCCAAATATTACATACCTAAATATGAGATAAAATTAGAATAATTTTAATTACTTATCATGAATATCCACAATATAACTATAAATCAATGGTTTCATTGACAACATGGTTACATAAACAACTCGTATAAAACTATCAACATCACCTCAAACTGTGTTCTTTACAACTACCTCACTTATTGAAAATATTATTCATAAAGCCATTCTGAATGTCCAAAGAAAAAAGAAACACATATAAAGGTGATCTCAGATTCTCAGTATGGGAAATATAGTGAGATATCAATGATAATTTATATATAACATGATAATAATGGTATTTGAATAGTTTAATGACAATCATGAAGCATAAAAAATATTCATAGATCGTAACCATGGTCCATTGAAAAATTCCTTGATGTTTTTCAAACATAAATAATAATATAATTAAAAAAATTTACCACAACATCATAAATATCCATAATATATAGTAATAAATGAGTATCTGAAGGATACAAGTAATCATAATCATTGAAATGTTATGTCAACACTGCCACAAAGATGGATACCACATGGTAAGCTAGGAGTAACCACATATATACCAATATTGGCCTTGAAAAACCTCCCATGTAACCTCTTTGGGATTTGGATAAACTCACATATACCCTTTAGATCATAAAACAAAAAAATTTACTTAAAACATTAGAAGGACATTAAATAACCCACCCACCAGATAATCATAATCCCATCAAACATATGACACAACACCATTGAATCATTTTTCACTACATTGTCACACAAACTATCAAAAATAAAAATGTTTTCAAAATATTTGATCATAATAATATTATTTCTTAAAATAATAAACATGATGGAATTAAAAAAACATATCCCTTGGGAGTCATAAGTAACATCGAAGTATCTTGTCAAAAATAAAACAGTCTTTTTAAAATAACATTTTATTATTTTATAAGTACAATATCATTTTAGTTTTTAAGATAGTTATGTTAGTTATAAAAGTATTTAATTTATTAAGGAACTAAACTTTTATTTTAATGAACCAATATAATATTTTATAGAAGTATATAAATTTGAATTGGTTATGAAAATATAATAAACTGTCCATATGGTGTATGTTATTAAATTATTATTTTTAAAAAATAAGTAAAATATATCAATTTTTAAATTGAAAATAATATTCCATTTACAGAAAATTATAGAACACAAAACAGGAGAAAATTACATTAATAATTATTTTGAAAATATTAAAAATATTCATTTATATGTTTTAATCAAAATATGGAAATGGAATAAAGTATTCCAATTTAAATAGCATAAAAATTTTGTTTAACATTTAAAAAAAATTAAAATATAGTCGAAAAAATGACTGAAATATATTATTTATTGAAATTACCATAGTATAAGAAATTACATAATATTTTTCATATAATAAACATATATATTAATAATTGAAAAATATATATGTAAACATTCCTTATATAAATTATGATTGTATTATAAAATACTTAAATAAAAATTGAAATGATACTTATATTCTATAATATCCTTTAAAATAAATTAAAATTTATTATAATTATATAAAAATATCATAATCATTCCAATAATAAAATATATTTTTCAATGATTACTATTCAACGCTGAATTATTAAAAATTCCTAACAAAAAAAATTCATCTTTCGGTGTTAAGTGTTTTATTTTTCATGAATGGTTTGATAAAGATGTAATATTCCATGAAAATTTATTAGAGTTCAATATTATCCACCATTTTAGTAATGATATAAAAATTAAATATATTCATTAAAAGTGCATTTGATATCATTAAGAAAAGTTAGATGTTAAAATTTTAATTAAATCATTCATGGTGATGGTAGTCCTTCTGTACGCATGAAAATTGTTTTTATTTTTAAGAAACCAAAGGAATTAATAATAAATACAATTTTATAATTAAATAGTAAAAACTATTTTTTAAATATCATATCACATTTGGAGGTGGTATCACAAACGAGTGCATAATTGGAACATATCTTTCCCATTATATGTAATGGTGGTGAAAATTTTTATTCAATCATCATAATAACTTATTGATATATTTATGATACATTATTAAACCTGATATAATGTTACACCATGTTTAGATATGGTCGAGGATGAAATAATATTGAAAGAGAATAATTCGAATTTATATTTCTCCTTTGAGAGACATCCTTTGGAATAAGACATAAGACATAAAATATTTTTCTTAGTATAATGACAATGACTCTGGGACATATTAATGGAACCTAAAGGGAAATTAGTGATGTTCGTGGAAAATATAAAATGCCAAAAAGTCATTTATAAAGCTGTCGATTATTTTAATTTTTATAAGTGAGTGAGACTATAAATGTATAATAATATAAAATGATTAAAAAATATATTGTCACATTCCTGATTAAATGGATCTAAATGGTCATGAAATAAATTGTTGGAAATTATTGGGTCAATATACATTCATGTAATAATATATATATATATATATAAGTTTATGTTTAAATATTACCCTTATTACATAGTTTTATCCAATTGTAGATTTATTCCAACCATACCCATGGGAGCAATTTTTTATTTATTTCACTATCATTTAATAATAAATATGATTAATAACTAAAAAATTAAAAATAAAAATAAAAATATTGAATCCATTTTATCTAATTCATATTTTTTATATGAAAAAAAATTAAAACTTATTTTTTTTTGAAATCCCATGGAAAAATTGTTTTATATCATTTTATTTTTTAGCATAAAAATGATTTAACATTCATTTGATTTTCAGTAAAAACAATCTAATTAATTTTAATATATTTTTGGTTTTATATAATTTATGAATTTTTTCATAATAATTATTCCAGAATGATGGTTTTATTATGTTATTATAAAATAAAACAATTCTTATTAAATAATATTTATTAAAAATTAATTTTTCAAATGAAAGGATTATATCTTCATTCCTAACCATTATATATATAATGTATGGTTTTTTTCAGCATAAATATAAAACAAATCTCATTAAAATCACAAAATTATTGTGATCAGTACATTTTTTAGGTAATAACTCCTAATATTGAGAAAAATATATTTCATAATAAATATCGTTATACATTATTTGATATTTTATAAAACCAGTAATTATTTAATAGGAATTAATTAATAAATTTTAATTTGGGAAAACTTTTCAATATATATTTAATTATATAGTTAATATTTTTCATACATTACAACCCAATGACAAAGTTATAACAGTTTTCTATATCAAATGCACATTTAGAATCATTTTTTGAGTAAATAAATCTATTTAATACATTGATATTATTTGAATGGAATTACATACATAATATTGATGAGTTAAAATATTTTTCACAAAAAATATTATTTTCTACATATTTTAAACCCTCTAACATAACATCATTAAAAGAAACTCAAGTTGAAGAAATTTGGATTTCACTTTAATCACCAAAATCATCCACCGAAAACCCATCACCCTACTGAAAATTTTTACACATCCTCGAATGAGTGGTTTATCCATCGTACTACATACCAATATGCAACTTTTGTTATGCCTCAACCTTATAAACCTTCATGTATTAGTGAATTTCGATGTTATTTTTTACCTGAAACTTACTTATATTCAATTAATACATTATTTATAAATGGTTGTGGGATTTACTATTGTATGAATTCCCTAAAACCCAATATTTCATGTCAATTTACAATCAAAATAGGTCAGTTAATAGAACCAACATCTCATGTTGAAAAAATATTTTCCTAAGACAAAGTGGTTCCATCCTGTATAATCCCATTCTACTCTGCATTAGAGAGATATATACAATAATAAATATGTTTTCTTGGATTATTACTCATAAAATATTTGTTAATATGAAACTTGTGAGAAAAAATTATATAAACCATGGTCTGCCAACAGTGATTCCATCAATTTATAATAAACATAACGTCATTAAAAATAATGATAAGGGAATAAAATTCTGTAATGCACCGACCCTATAAGTCGCGAGCTAGGGATATATTTTTTTACATAGAAATGATCATATGAAATGAAATCCTGAAGGATCAATCATTTTACTAGCCTTGGAAAATATAGATACAAACATAAGTTTAACATTACATTAATATATGAAATACAACATAGTATCGACATTAAAATACCCATAAACCTTAGATTATCCCTTCACATTAGTCAGATTTTACCTCTTCACATCTGGGGGATAATTTTACATAATAAAGGGGTGATTTCATGCACACACAAAGGGTAAATAATATAGAAGAAACAATACGGATAAACTTTCAAGGAAATGGATATAATAAAACCTCAATCCATTAAAACAAAAAATTGATCATAATATAGAAACTATAAATTATGTGAATCCATAAAAACATTCACATAAATATTCCACTATTCCAATAATCCCAAGTAATATCATTTACAAATTTCATAATTAGTTAATGAATAATGTCTGACATCGTAACCACATCATCAATGCATCATGACATGAAGATACATAAATGGATAAACACCCAAAATTATGTCTCTCAAGAGACCATCTAATTAATCAAGGGGTAGTAGTGGGACCCACCCATCACTTACTATGTCCAATGCATTCATCTTATGAAACTGTTAAAACATAACTGTTATAAATATTCTTAATAAAACTACCAAATAAATAATTAATACTATATCCGTAAACCATGAATGGAATCAAAATAGACCATACAAAAAAATCTCAATCTCTTTTATACAATATCATAGGTTGTATCATAAGAAGTCATCATCAGTTAAACATATGATCAAATAAATGATGTTGACATAGATAAAAATGTTTTTAATATACCCATTTGAATATCCTTTATATGAATACCCCTTTTGTGGAAAATTTTTATTTGAAATGCTATAATATTTAAAAATAAAATATTTTCATTTTGTAATAATATTTTTATATTGGAATGGATGATTTAAAACATTATGTTTTCACAATGGAATAAAAATTTAGTCATTCCATATAATAAAAAAAAATTATTTTCATACTTTGTCAAAAAATATCATACAATTTACACCATATGGAAAATGAATAAAATATGCTTTTATAAAATAGAAAATGGGTAAAAATTTATTTAAAAACTGTAGTGTAAATCTATGAATATTTTTAAATTTTTTTTATGAAACATTGACATGGATGATAAATATGTCCCCACAAATTCTAATGTAAATGTAATCATGTAAAATAAAGAGATTGAGAAATTAACCCTTAACTCTAACTATCCATTATTTCAGGGTGTTTTCACCTCTTATATAGTGGTTAAATAATGTAATTATGTTATAAAATAACTACATCCATGATTCATGATATCATATATGATCCTCTAATTTTTTTTCTTAATAATATTTCTATTTTATTATTATTTTGGACATTTATTTCATTATTTTATTATGTTTTTTTGTAGAATATGTCTTGTATATTTTGAATCAGATATATCTTCATCATATAATAAATGGTATTAATTACATTAATATTTTATTAATTCATTATATACATTTTCATAATCCTTTTTAAATGGTTGTAGTAGAGGATAAATTTCATTGTGTCATGGAGATGGTGTGTCATACATACACATGAGTGATGATATCATTCAATTAATAGTTTAATGGAATGTAATTGGATGTTATGTAAACTATACATAATCATTATAATGTCAAATTCATTATTTATATCCATTATACTCATCATCATACACATCCAAATAAGGTAGTGTTGAATGACAAATTACACATCAACATGGAGATGATAAGTTGTAAGTACGCACACATTGTGATATTGTTATTTCAATGATTCATAAAATAAGGAATATGGTTATAAAAGAATAACAACAATGTATAAATAATCATATGATACTATATTAACAATGAAACACCATAGGAATAGAAAAAATAATAAAATAATAAATTGAATTGAAATGGTAAAACAATTAACTGTTCTTCAAATATCTCTTTTTGATTTACACAAAATGACATATTAGGTTGTCATTAATCGCAATATAAGAATACTAGATTGAATTTTTAGATGTTTTAATTATAATTGGGTGTGTTTTTGAAGAGCCAAAGGGAATTAAATGTTGTTAATAATAGAGATGGAATGCAGTCCATTTATAAGAGTGGGTAGGGGAACATTTGGATGCTTCAAAACAATATATTTAATATCATTTGATAATCTATTAAAATAGATCCAAAGTGAGTTATTTTTATGAAAAGATGATTATATTTCTAAATACCTTAAACAAATTAAATTTAGACATTGTTGGATTTTATTTTGATCCTTATCATTTTGATTAAACCATAATTAATCTAATAAATTATAATTTTTGAAATAATTTTCTATACATTAAAAGTATATAAATATTTACTTATATGGTGTAAAGTGTCAATAATTAGACGATTTATGATATTTTATACATTATAATTATAAATTTGTTGGTTTTAAATTTTTTAATTTTTTTAAATAATTTAATAAAATATTATTCTTATAAAAAATCAATAGGGTCAATATTGACACCATTAAATACATTGACTTAAATTAAAATCCAATCAAAAGTTTAACATTGAAACAAATGGTTTAATATACTCTAAATAGGTCATAGTAACCAAGAAAATATGTGGGGAATCCTAATTAATTGAAATTATTTTTATTATAATAAATTTATATCAATTTATTTGATATTTATAATAATAAAATTAATATTACTTCACTATTGTTTCCTCATTAATGGTAAATATTTAATCTCCAAAAAAATAAAAATAAATTAATATGATAGAGGTAATTAGTTTATCATTCCAAATAATATTTACAATTGATTTCATCTTTAGGTTATCTCCATCCATCCAAATAAAATTTCTTTTCAAATGGAGAGAACCCAATTCCCCAAACTAAGGGGGCCTAATATAGTATAGGCCGATGGCATCGCCTATGACCAAATTCACACCATCTGGTTTCAGATAGCCAACTGAGATTATATGAGTACTAATGGAACTCTGACCCACCAATGTGGCCAAATAATCCGTGACCTTGTTTCCCTCACACCAAGTATGGGATTCTCGGATATTGGTACCATAAAGTGCTATGAATTTATGAAAAATATATGCTATGGACCAAGGAGAATAACATTTCCCACTCAGGGAGTTTTTAAGGACCACCTAATTGGTTTCCTACTATGAAACTTCCAGGTTATCTTGCGTAAAAAAAATTCCCTTGGTGAGTAGTTCTTTAGCCTTGTCCAATAGAGGGGTACCTTTTTTGTTGAATGTCGAATAGGGTAAAACCATAGTACCCTCCAGATCATGAACCACTCCCCCACCTCTCATTGCACCCACAACACAGGACCCATCTGAGTTTAGTTTAAAACCTGTAGTAGGAGGGTTCCAATATACCTAATTCCCCTATACCATGTGAGGGAGTTGATCCTGGGTCCTAACTTGAAGATTCCACAAAGAGGGAGAACTCAGCCTGTCAGGGTAGAATGAGGCCATGTCATCCAAAAGAATGTGAGTTATCTCTATGATGGACCTCTTCGAAGATAATTGGTCGTCGAATCTAGATTTGTTTCTCGCATTCCACAGACTCGAGCACCTGACATTATAAATCACCGCCCAAGCCATTCACTCCTTAACATCATCCAAAAATCCATTGAACCATATATTCATGAATGTAGTGTCCCTGATATTCCGATATTATAGGGCTGTATAGCCACCAAAGGCAGACCAAACTGCCAGAGCCCATTCCCCTTCATGAAAGAGATGTAGAGAACTCTCCTCCCTCCTTCGGCTATAACTATAGAATCAAGACACGATACTGATTCCATGCTTCATGATATTCTTGTTGGTGGCAGTGGCCCGATTCCTAATGCACCAAGATAGAATGTTAAACATAGTGGGAATCTATTTACACCATAGTACCTCATTCCAGATCCAATGGGTGACCTGAGTAGTGGTCATCCCTCTAAATTACCCTGGAAGTGAAAATACCCAAGTGGGAGTAAATATTCAATTTTCCGTCTTGGCATTGAATATGATAGTCTTGAGTAGTTTATTTTTCTCCCCATCTAGAACCGCTTTCATAATTCTCGGATAACGACTCTATTCCTTAACTGAGATCAGAGGCACACGACAACTATGAAATCCTAGAAAAGAACCAACCAAGTTGAAACTCCAAAAAGTGATAACCCTCATGCAATCCTTCCAAAGAGGAGTTTTCTGGATAGATTTTAATGAGGATTGATGATCGACCAGAAGGCAGATACTTGACCATGCCCCACCTCCACGTAGTTCCCACAAATGAAAGACATGGAACTTCGCCAAATCGTTTTCTCATCAAGAATTTCCCAAGCGATTTTCACATGCATGCAGTGAAGAGTGCTCAATAGACTCCTCAAATTTACCCCTCCTTCAGAAGCGATTCTTTCCATCCTTTCCCATGAATCCCAATGTGTTATTCCTTCCGAAATGGCATCCCAAATGAAATTGAAAATTACATTGTCAATTGTGGATATGACTCCTTGTGGCACGTATATAGAATCTAGATAATGAAAGGGAATGGAAGACAACACACAATTAACTAGAAAATTGTGGCCCTCAATCGAGAGGAATCTGTTCATCCAATTGATAAAGTGGCTCGTTATCTTTTTAACAATCTGATCGAAGTCTCAAACCCGGTGAGGAAATACTTTTTGGAGCACATCTCTAAGGGATAAAGAAGATACTTTTTGGGTTGTTGATAATTTTCCCACTCCACTAGAAGTAGAAATCCATGTGGTTTATGATTCCCGGAACAGAGTCACTTAATCTATTCATAAATATGACTGTATAGTCCGCAACCATTTGTGGGTTTTCAGAGGGATACTAAATTTCCTTTTACAAGGACTAAAATCTCCAGCATAGAGTCTTATGTTGATGAGACAACTGAGAATGTCCTTCCCCAGCATGTAGATGTTGGGTGAGATGGGGTCTCCGTGACAAATTCCCCTAGTTGCTTTAATGAAACCATGATACTTCCCCGAAAAAGAAACCTCCACCCATGATGACATGGAACTCCTAAAAAGGGGGTCAAAACCCTTTCCCGAGTAACCCATATCCTCTAAATCACTATCAATAAAAATCCAATAAAGGTGATCATAGGCCTTGTTCATATCTAATTTGATCACCATGTTCACATCGTGGGACTTGACGTTAATTTCTCTCATCACCTTTTCTGCCAATGCAATGGAACCCTGAATGGGGCGGCCCTTGACAAACATGTGTTTTTAGATGGAGATGCTCCTCGGTAGGATGGTAGACAGTCACTGGTTGATCATTATTGCAATAATCTTCTAATGGAAGTTACATAAAACCATTGTCCGATATTAATAACTAGAATAACAGTTCGTTATCTTTACAATGAGGCACAATGTGGTCGCACTTGCAACCCGAGGCAGGCTCCCCCAGCCGAAATAGTCCCGAATCGTTGTTGAGATGAACCCCATAACCACACCCCAGACACCTATATAGAAATATCCTGGGAAAGTCTCCGATCTAGTTCCACCCTAGGGATTCAAGTTCAATATCACATTATATTAATAAGAAATGAGTGTGTAACATTTGGTCAAATTCATTGATTTTTAATAATATGAATTTCATAATCATGGAAAATTTTCAATTTAAATATTCAATTTAAATACATAGTTGAGAATGTTCTAATATTTCAATATAATATGAATTATATATTTTTTTAGGGTATTTTAATAATATATTTTAACCATTAATTACCCGATTTACCATTCATCACTGTAATTACAAAGAATTACTATTGTTACTATTCATGAGGTCATAAAATAAAATAAACCAGTTTACAAAATTTAGATCAAATGATTCCAAATATAGAATCCATTATTTTAAATCCAAACCATATATCTTTTAGTAATTAAATTCAATATAATCCCATTGATGGAATGATAAAATAAGGATTTAAAAGAAAACCCCATCAAAAGATTGACAGGTTTTTATATCCATTTTTATTGTGAAACTAATTCAAATTTCTTAAATGATATTAAATGATAAGAATATAATGTAATTATACTTTAAAACTATTAATAAATTTAATTTAATTGTATACATTATTTTGATGAAACAAGTTTTTTTCCAATTAAATATTCATATTTTCCATTATTCATCAAAACATTAAACATATCATAATTATACCAAAAACTGAACAAAAGTAAAGATTTATACTAATAATTTAAATATAAACATTATTTTTTCAAAACTAATATATAATATTTTCAAAAATTTTATTTTAAATATTTTCTCCGTTAAAATGTGGAAAAATTACTTTGATAAAAAATAGCATTTTAATGTATAAAATTGGGTTAATTATTATATTATTCCTATAAATTTATTTTGATGGAAGTAAAAACATTTAATAAATTATAAATTATATATATTTAAGAATTTTTTAGTAGTATAAATTAATTCCTTTTAAATGGATAGTTTTATAGACCATGGTTCACTCGAGCTTGGTGTTATGTGCATCGCAAGATATTGAATTATTGAAAATGAAGAAAATAATGGAAGCATGTGGTCTTAAATTATTACCACGTTCAAATAATGTTGTCCTAGAAATTTAGAAAATATCACCTTAAAAAAGATTTAGTGGGTTCCTCATCATATGATCTTCAGGTTCCAACGTCGCCTCTTCTATTTCATGGTTTCAATTATGAAACATTGGTATACATGTCTTTTGATTCCTCAACATATGTTATCTAGAGTCAGTAATATAAATAGGATAATCATTTTAATAAATATCAGGATATAGTTTTACTTATTCATCGGTGAGTAAATGCATTGGGTCTGAAATATATATCCTTATAAGTGATAAGTGGAAAACATCATGAATCTTGGAGGGACTTAGTGTCATTTCTAAATGGTGAGATTCATATCCAACTTGTTCCAGAATTTCAAAAGGTCCAATTTCTATGGGACATAACATAATCTTCTGACCAAATCCCATAACACCTTTTCGTGGATAAACACTCTGGAAAACATGAACACCCACTAGAAATTCTGAATCAATTAGTTATCAGCACATGTGTTTTTCCTAGCTTGAGATGCATTGATATGGGAATGAATAATCTTCACCATTCCCATTGTTTCAACAATGTGTTATGTGGAAATGATTTTTCATTTACCAAAATCATCCCAATAAGTCGGTTTATTAAAACACATCACATATAACACTTCATATGGTTCAATATGAATACTTGAATGGAAGATATTATTCTAGGAAAATTGTACTAGAGGTAAATAATTATCCCACATACTTTGAAATCCAGGTGATTATGGTATCCACATGTCTTCCAAATATTGAATTGTCATTTTTGATTATCTATAACTTGACAGTGGTAGGATTTTCACAAATGAATCTCAGTATCATGGTCCATAGGGAGAATTTTACCGAATCTTGATGTAAAACTAGATCAAAATTAGTAGCAATCGATAGGGGTAAAACATGAATTCTAAAATCCACATTAATGTAATGTCTTGATAAATGTTGAAGTGGTACATCTTCTCTTATAGAATGAAAATCTACTGATATGGTAATACAATAAACAATAAGCCATATTTTATTATTTCATATAGATATATTTTTATCACCATGACAATGTCCATTGTAATATCATCCCATTTCAACACATGTATTGGAATTGGTTCTAATGACTCTTGTAGGATTTTGTCTTCCAAACATTACCTGTGGTCAACAAAAATATATTGAAATATAATCCAAAATCTCCATCTTTTTTTTCCAAAAAATGATCCTTCAAATCTCTAAACATCTTAGTGCTAGATGGGTGTATAGAGAAATTGGAGTTATGCACATCATCAAATAAAACCCTTTTTAGATCAGATATAGAGGTAACACAATCCCTCTTCTCAAATTTCAAAATATCATCTTCACATAATAGTCTACGAATCTCCAAAAAATTTCACTTTTAGTTTTATATTGACAATCCTATTTATCAAAATAAGAAAATTATATATTTTCTAGTAAATATAGGTTTGGAACCATTGTAAAAATAACTGATTTTTTACCTTCTACGTTTTTTTCGTTATATATTTTTATTAGACCCATGGTCATAGGATCCCTTTCAAATATCATTTTTTTCAAAACTCCTAAGACCTTCCAAATCAAAGAATCATCTACCTTATTTACCTTCCATGGGTGATAGTATATTTTCCAATCAAAATCCTTGTGTAGCTCAGGCCTTCTCTATTTCCTCTTGTTGACTTCTTTCTGTGATAAAATATATTTCAAAATCCTATGATAATTATATATCTCAAATCATTCACCATTTAGATAGTGTCTCTTTATAATTATAGGAAATATTACATAAGTTAACTCAAGATCATGAGTTGTGTAGTTTCTTTCATGAATTTTTAATTTCCTTGATAAATAAGAAATAACATTATCATTATGTATAATAAATCAACCAAGTCATTTCTGAGATACATAAATTTAAATAAAAAAACCCATCATTTTTATTTTATAATGTTAATATATGACCATTGACTAATATTCTATTAATTTCCTCAAAAAATTCTTCACACTATGTTGTCCAAATTAATTTAACTACATTACGATAATCTTAGTTAATGGGTTAGCCAATTATGCTATATTGAAGATAAAATGTTGATAGTAACTTGCTAATCCAATAAAACCGCATATCTCGGTTATGATCATCGGTGCTATAAATTTATTGATTTCCTTTTTCATTTAAGGGTCAATGGAGATTCCATAATTAGAGAAAATATAGATAAGAAAAAATATTTTTAGGAGTCATAATTAAGAATTTATAAGTATAACATATAGTTAATTTCTTATAATAGTCATCATAACATTTCACTAGTAGTTATAATAGAATTTTTATATCTTATTGTATAAAAAGTTATAATCAATAAATACTATGTTAAAATCATCATGATATTACTTGAAAAATATTCTCATTAGATGCAAGAAAACATTGGGTGCATTAGTAAGTCCAAATGACATTACTGTAAACTTGAAATTTCTATACCCTGTTCAGAATGTTTTCTTTGATATATATTATTTCTCTACACAGAATTGAAGATATCTATAATGAAAGACAATATTTGAAACATATTGAGCTCCATGATGTTGACCAAAAAAATCAGTAATTCAAGTAAGAGGACCATTTTTTATTGTAGTAGCATTGATTTATCTATTGTTAATGAACCTCCTCATTGGTCTATTGTTATTCTTATAAAATGAACTAGGGCTCTAATGGAGAATATTTAGGGGAAATAAATCCCCTAATGATCCACTCCTCTAGTTGTATCTTTAACTCTACTGATTTCACTGTGGCCACTCTATATGGAGTCTTTGATATTTGTCCTGCATCAGGGATTAAGTCAATGGAAAACTCAACATCCCATATGATGTATTTTAAGGAATTTCCACTAAAAATACAACAACATATTATTGTACAATAGGTACATCCTACATCTAAAGTTTCATATGTTCTATCCTCTCTTCTTCCACAATAATTTCAACTAGAAATGCTTCATGGGGTGGATCGATATATGAATAATATTGTGAAGTTTCTTATATAGATATAATAAATTCTATATCTTCCTCAAAAATCATCACTTCTTCTTATATTAAATTTTTGCATCTTTTATTGATACCCAGTCCATACTAATGACTGTGTCAATGTTTATGAAAGCTGTGGTGATATATTCTGCAGATAAAGCCCCTTTATATGCCATAATGGGAACATACTAACTCATTGTTGTTGCAATGAGACATCCCTTAGGGTTTTTACTAACAGATCCCAGGTAAATGTGAATTGGAAATATCCAATTTTTAAAGAAAACTATATATATATAAGGAAAATTGAAGATAAATAATATAATAATTCTTGGGAAAAAATTTAGAAAATAATTAATGTACCTACCACCACATAATTATGAAATTAAACCACAATATTTCTGATCCCAAATTCTTGGACATGATCACTTGGCCTTTTCTAGGTCAATTTTACCAAACTCTTAAGAAATTAATTTTCCAACCATCTCATATCATTAAAATTGTATCATTTAGTATTTGTAGAATCTCTTAGTCCCTAGAAATAATGAGCTTGTGTGCCTTTTTCTCCACAATTGGAAGAAACTCACATCCCCTTCATGTATGTATATGGTTGTTTCATCAAAAAATTACCATATGGTAGAAATTCAATATTTCCCTTCATCAAAATATTTCGTTTTCCATAGAGTTCAGTGGAAATCTATTTCTCTTTATTTACATTAACATCATAATACATATATAATTTATATTCTATCAGGATATAATATGAAACTATATGATGGTATGATGAGAAATATTATGATACTAACTCCTTTTAGAGGAATGGTTTAATCTAATCATATAACCGATCAATCTTAATTCATTGGTTGCGTTTTAAGTTTGCACCATTCTTTAATGACCTGGTGATGTTAGCTCTATAATATGCATCATTATTATAGTCCATTTCCCTCAGACTCAAAAATGTATTCCCCATATATGTTCACAGATCTAGAAGAATTTATTTTTCTTGTAACAATTCATTACATTATCTTTCTCCATGTTTTCTATTTCTTCATCTTCCATTATTTTTTGAATTAATGACCACCATTGATAAACATATCTTGAATGATTATAAACTATAATGACAACTTTTTCACATCTGTTAATTTACTAATAAAAAAATATTTTATTTAATGAACTTATAAAATGCTCAACTAAAAATGGATTTTTAGTCCCATTGAATGATTGGGTCCATTTTCTAATGATGCGATATAAAATTTTTCCTCCACACTGTTGATTAGGATACTTCATATATGTAAGGATATTATTCATAACTAGAGTCAATAGTCCAAGTATATTTATAAGATATTTAAAATAATTTGTCACTCCTATTCCATCATCAATATTTCATAGATGGGAAATACCTACATGGATTACATGTGTTGATATGATTTATATTTATTTTTTTCAGCACCACTTCTAACCTATGTCATTAATTGGATTAAGTTATGAATCATAATGAGTAATTTAAAAATATGTGGAAAAATTTGAAATTTTATGAAAATTTAATATCATAATCATAAATTGGATTCATTGGGACATATTTATCTTAAAATCCTTCATAATGGATCTAAAATAAAATATTAATTATCATAATCACGTCCCCTAACAATAACGACCCAACCTTTTTTTATATTACTATTTCATCATTATAAAGATAAAAAATAATAAAATTACAAAATGAGGATCCAATGCTTTAGTTCCATTGGAAACCTATGTCCAACCATACCATTCACAATATCAGACATAATCATTTATTTAGTTCATTCTTGTCTAGGTTCTTATTGTCCCTTAAAAAATCAATAGTACACATAATCACCTAAAGATATACATCAAAAAGGGTGATCCAAAATCCCAATTAGTGGATAGATATGAAAAATATAACATGGGGAACTCATAATCTTAAAATAATCATCAAAAACATGATAGGATTCATTAGATAATGTCATAGAATATTGACATGTATAAAAACATCATGTATTTGTGGTAAACTACAACAAATATTTATGAACATTGATCACATCATGTTCATGAATCCTTTCACTTTATCTCATGAGATTAATCATTTTACCCAATACATTGGAGCACTATATAATTCTGGGTGCACCTGTTACATCAAAACATTCATATTTCACTATATAATTCTGGGCGCACCTGTCACAACATAACATTTACATTATCCTTAATGCTACATAGAACATATGATAAATTTGAACATAAAATAACCCATGGAAATAAATGGGTCTCACATCATAAATAATACATTCATAATCATTTGTCTCCCAAAATAAATAGGTGATAATATTCATGACATAGAACATCCAACGATGAATGAAGTAGAAAAAATCATTGAGAGGTAAAAAAGAGGGTGCGTATTTGTAAGGAGAGTTCTTTTGGATGATCATTGGGTTTTTCATAAACTAAATTTGAAAAAAATTATATCCTCTAATTGGTAATATGAGGATTAATAAATTAATCATAATTCATATCAATACTTAAAATGGCTAGAAAGTGGGGAAACCCAAAGCATGAGAGTTGAGTTTGAGAATCTCCCATTACCATGTATCAGAACACTTTCTTCACATTAATGTAATGTATAATGAAATTATATGAATTAATTAGAAATTAAATAACCTTTTATACAAGAATATGGGTTAATATGGGTTCATTAATTTCATTTATGGTCCTTTTATGGGATTTAAATTATTATTTCATTGTTCCATAATGTTAATTTTCTAAACTTTTATGAATGTTTCATTTGTATTCATGAAAAAATGTTCATTTAAAACATGGATAAAAATATAGATATAAAATTATATGTTATTGATTATGTAATATATCTATAAATTATATTATAAATAATTTTTTAATATACCATGATAATTAAACAGTAGATAATAATTTAATGATGATCATTTGGGGTTAATTCGGGCGGTTTTTCGACCACAACGAACTTGTTTTTTTAATAATTTCATAATATTTACATAATATTGTTCCAAAGGAATAAATATGATGTAATACATGTAAAATAATCTGTTTAAACAATATAAATGGTTTCATGATCATATATATGAAGGTGGTTATGGAAAATGATAACATGTTGTTCTTGAAGGGGATAAATTAACAACTCACCAACGAAGTTTTCTTTTCAAAAATAAAAAAGAAGAGGACAAGGGGGTTGGATTATATATTATCACATTATTATCATAACATTAAATTATATTTACAATACTATAGTTAAAATACCCTGTGGATGATGATCAGAGGTTATAGATTAAGAACAGAACATGAATTTGCTATAAAATTAAAGGAAAAGAGATAGAGGGGAATTACCTCTTGAATCCTCATTAAGGAATAATGGATTGGTCTTTTGATGAGTCCCAAAGCTCTTGGACATTGGGTAGGGGATATGTAATATGTTTGAGGCATGTGTATATAGGTAATGACGCTTGAGAGGTGTGAGGAAATGAGGGTGTGAAGGGTGATATTTATAGTGGATGGGACGAGGGTTTTATTAATATAATATGCCTTAAATTATTATTTATCCCCAAGAAAATAAATAGTTATGATTCCATGAACAATAAATAATTGAGTACGATATTTTTGTTCTTAAATACCTTATGTTATTAGGAATGTTGGATTTAAATTATAATGTATTTATACGGTAAACTAATGTATTTTACTATTCACCAAAAATTCACGTATTTCAGAAATATCTCAAAAAATTAAACAAACCATATCAACATGTGTAGAATCCAAAATATAACTCCATTTTTTGAAAATATTTTTATAAATATTTGTATTAAAATTTTTATTCAGAAACATAATTTACTTGAAAAATACAGATATTAAAATTAAAACTGATTTTATAATACATTCAAAAATTACATCTGGTCTAATAAAATTAATTTAAAACCAGAAGAAAAAGAAATATTAATTTACGATTGCATTTTGAAAATAAATATTTTTATATGAAATTAATTAATTAATTATAAATAATTCATTATGACTTACAAAAATACCAATACTTTTACTATGATCATATAGTCATATAGAATGCCTAAATTTTATTTAATCATTCATGGGTGAGGTTGATATTATTTTGGGTGATTAACTATACATAAGGGTCATAATTTTATTCATAATGGTATGTGTCTATTCATAAGGGTAGGATTATATTTACCAAAAAATAATTTTTTCTTATCAGACTACAAATATCTTACAGATTGCTACCATGTATGTTAGATTTGTAAAATTCATAACTCAAAAGTGAAACATTTATGTTTATAGGTCACATAGTATTTCATTTATTAATGATGTTGAATTTTGTTTACAAATGTTATTATAAATTAGGTATTCATTATTAGAAGGGATTTCCATTATTAAAACATTGGGTAGTTATACTCTTCCCCCCTTATGAAATTTTACTCTCGAAATTTCATTTTACCCAATCAGAGGAGGGTACATCTCATTCATTGCCTCCTCTGGTTCCCAATATGCTTTTTCAGACATATGGTTCCTCCACAACACTTTGAAATGGTGGGTTGTGTTATTTCATAGATTCTTATCACTCTGATCTAGAATCCTTACTAGTTCCTTCTCATATGGGGGAAAATATTCATGTTTTACCACCTCTATGTTCAGTATATGTGAGGGATCTGGCATGTACTTACTCCAGAGTGACACATGAAACATTTCATGAACATGAGCCATATTTTATTGAATTTCAAGATGATATTCCACAACTCTTATTTGGTAAAGGATCTAAAAAATCCAATTTAACATGGGTTTAACTTCTCTTTCATTACAAAATGCATGACCCTCTCAATTGTACTATTTGAAGGAAGAAATTATCTCTAATTTCAAACTCATTTTCCCATCCACAGTTCTCATCATAACTCTTTTTCTGACTCTGAGCAGCTTTGATATTTTTTTGGATGACTTGATCAATATATGAGATATTTTGTATATGACTAGGTCCATGTAGCTTTCTTTCCGCAACATCATCCCAACATGTTGAAGTTCTACATAGCATTCCATACAATGCTTCATATGGAGCCATATAAATACTCAAGGGGAAGAAATTTTTGTATGATAACTCAACCAATGGATGATGATAATCCCATCCACTATTGAATTCTTGTGAGTAGGCTCTTAGTATTTCTTCATACGTCTAAATTGAACTTTCAGATTGGCAAATAATTTCATGTTGATAGGCCCTGCTAAAATTTAATTCCATAGTTAACGTATGTTGAATACTCCTCCAAAATTTTGATGTGAACCTTAGATTATTATCAATGACAACTACGAGTTGAATATCATGACATCTCACCACTTCCATCACAGATATATTTTCATCTTTTTCAAGAGATAGATCTTCTAAAATAGTGATAAAATGGTAGAGTCTTGGTGAGTCTGTCAACCAAAACCCATATCACATTATATCCTTTCGACATATTTGGGAGACCTATTACAAAGTCCATAGTGATAGTCCCCCATTTACAAAGAGGTATAGGCAATGGTTGTATAATACCATTGTAATTTTATCACTATGTTATATGTTTTTGAAAGACCAACCACCTTGAGATATATTCCATAATCTCTTTCTTCATGTTTTCCCACGAGAAGTGTTATCATAGATCTCAGTACATCATGGTGATACTTGGATGAATAGAGAATGTTGAGCTGTGTGAATAATCCAATCACTTGTTCTCTGTCCTTGGTGATGAAGGCAAACAAATCTACATTCCAAACCAAATGACTCCATCATTATCGATATGGAACTCTTGAAACATCCATTCATTTACTGAATTCATCTTTTTTTGTAACTCCATATCATCACATTGTTCCATATTAAACATCTCAAGTATAGATGGTTGTTAAATAATTTGGACAAGGAAAGATATATCCCCACCCATATGATTTCCAAATACATCCTTTGACTATATTAGAAGATAAGGTCATTCTCAATCCACAAAATGGATATAGTAGCAGGTTCATTTCTACTTAGATAATCATCTACATTGTTCACTTTTCTTGGATGATTGTGAATATATCCATCATAGTCCTTGATTATCTGTAACCGTCTACATTGATGTATGCCGAGATCCTTTGTAAGAATATGTAACATAGGCTCTTTTGGTCAGTGTATATGTCACACTTCCCACCATAATGTTAGTTCCATTAGATATTCAAGGAAAAAATAATATCTTCAAGCTCTAGATCATGGATCAGGTAGTTCTACTCATGGATCTTTAACTATTGTGAGTCATAGGCTATCACATTATCATTTTTAATGATTAAACAACCAACAAATTTATTTTAAGCATCAGTGTATAACACAAAACATTCTCCATTATTTGGTTATGTGAGTGCAGGTGCAGTGATAAACATTTTTGTTAGCTCTGTGATGCTTCCCTCACATTCTTCCCACAAATTATTAACATAGTTAGAAGGCTTTAAAACTATGAGAAATATATCAAAAATCATCGGTAGAACCCATCTAATCAATGAAAACTATGGATTTATGTGACACTATAGGTTCTGGGCCATTACTCAACCAACATTTTTTTGATGTTTCTATAGAAATTACCTCTCTTGTGATAACATAAACCACGAAAAAAACTTGCTTCATCCAAAAATAACCCTTTCTAAACATAGAATTCATCTACTCCTACTTTATTGTCTCCATCATCATCCTTATATCTTCATCATTATTCTCATTGCTCTTGGAGTAGATTAAAATATAATCAATAAACAATATGACAAATTTATCTAGGTAATTTATAAAGTCTCTAATCATCAAATCCATGAATATTTAGTTGGAATTAGTGTATATGAAGAGCATCATAAGAAACATATTGTTCCAATACCATGTACATATAGCAGTATTTTGAATACCATCCTTCTTCACCTTTAGCTGATGATATCTAGAATGAAGATCCACCTATGAGATGTATTGCGATCCTCTTAACTGATCGATAAAATATTAAATCCTTGGAATGGTATACTTCTTCATTATGGTGATCTTGTTGAGTTCTCAATAACCGATATACATCCACCTTGATCTATCATTCTTCTTCAAAAATAGTATTGATGTAACCCAAAGTGATGAACATGGGCGTATGAACCATTGCCCAAAATTCATTTGTAGTTTCTTCATTAACCACTATCGATTAATAGGATTCATCCAATAGTGACACATTAATATTTCAGTATCTCCAAGTATAATTTATACGGAGAACTCAACCAAATCATCATGGGTATGTCCTGGTAACTCTTTAGTAAATAAATCATTGTATTCACTCCGGATGAGACTTTAAACTAATTTGACACTTTCATTTGACTCAATCATATGAGCAATGTATACCTCTTCATAGGGAATCAACACCCATCCCGTTAAAATATTTTTAAAAGGATATTCATGATCTTCAATGCATTTTTTGGGGAGAATTATATGGTTAGAAATATGTAAACATATTTCCTTTTCCCAAGAGTTGTTATGTTCCCTATATAAATAGAGGCAATCCATTCCCATTATAGCATCAAATTACAACAAGGGAAGTATTATGAGATTTGATTGAAGAATATTCCCACATAAACCAACAGTAGATGATTAAAAAACATGGGTTACAATGATTACACAACTAGGTTTTTTTAGATGTATATACGTCAATGTTTTGGAGCTTCAATTATAATGTTCTATAAAACATTAAATATATAAAGGAGAACGTAGAACTAGAATCAAATAAATTATTTTCCATTCTTGAGTGTATAGGAACTGTAAATTGTACGAATTTATTATCTTGATCAACGTTGATAGTATTAATGGAATATGGATTCCCATAATAATTTTGATTTTGTGGCTGCTGACACAGATCACCCTCGAGGACTCGAGGATTAGTGCACTGGCATACATAGTGCCCTTGATCCCTAAAATTGTAGCATCAGACCATGGGTGGTTCTTTCCATTCTTCCACCACATTCTAATGACTTATCAAGTCTTTTTTGACAATATTGAGCATTATTTCATCTCTTCAAAAAAGAATAATTTTCCTATCTCTTTGAGACAATTCCCATGATGCATCATTAGATATTTTTGGAATATGGGTAGTTATGTTTTATTCCCATCTATGTCATTTGATCCTACAAATTGAAACTCCATCTTTCATTTCTTATCACTAAATTCGTGGGACCATTATCCAAAATCCATCTCAACATTGAGAGAAAATTTTACAAATTATTCATTTATCCCCAAGTCTTGAATTGAAAGAGCCTTTAAAAGGCATGGTTTCAATCCACTAATGAATCTATCATTTTTTCTATCATTATCAATAACAAAACACAACATGTACCTTTCATGTCTTGTGAATCTTTCTTCATAGGTTGTGATAGATTCTCCTTCCTTTTTCGTGAGTTATATGAATTATCTATCTATCATTCTATAAAACGTTCACAGGAAATAATAATTATGAAACATGATCATAATGTATTCTTATTCCTTATCTTAAATTTTTTCCCTTGGAATAGTGTTCTTAATCAATGTCCACCATTTATCAACCTCTCCATATAGATGATATACAGCTATGTGACCTTCTCTATATCATAACAGTTAATAGTAGAAATGATCTTATCGATGTAGTTCACACACTTTTCGGAAAATAGTGGATTTGAAGATACACTAAACAACGATGGTCATTTCCACATAAAACACTCGATAGCCAGTTGATCTCGATTTGATAAAGGAGTTCGTTCCTTTTTAATAATTTTAATTTTCACAACCTCAGATCGTAGGGTAAGAACATATGTCACACATAAATATAAAATAACACATTTAAAGAAATGGTTATCATATCATAAATAATACATTCATAACATTTTTCCTCCCAAAATAAATAGGTTATTTAATTCCTGACATTTAACAATCAATGATGAGTTAAGTAGAATCAATCATGGATAAGTAAAAAAGATATTTTTTATTGATAAAGAGAATTCAATGGGTTGAACATTGGGTTTGTCCTAAAATAAATTAGAAAACATGTATATTCCATAATAGGTAAGATAAGGATGATGAAATGATTGTTAAGGGATAAGCATGCATAAAATGGTTTGAAAGAGGTAAAACCCAAAGTATGAGAGTTGGGTTCGAAAATTTCCCCTTACCTTGTATCTAAACGATTTATTCACATTAATGTATTATATACTGAAATTATATTAATTAATTTGCAATTAAATAACCCTAAATGCATGAATATAGTTTACTATTATTTCATTAAGTTATTTTATGGGCCTTTGGATGATTTATACCTTATAAATTCATTGTCCAGGAGTGGTAATTTTCAGAGCTTTTATGAATGTTTCACTTGTATTCATGAAAGGATGCTAATTTAAAACATTGATAAACTTATAGAATTGTAATTATGTGCTATTTATGATTATAATTACCTCAAAATTATCTTATAAATAATTTTTATATAAATCATTATAATGAATCATTATATAATAATTTAATGAAGATTGTTTGGGGTTATTTCAGGCAGTTTGTTGACAACAATACATTTATTTATTTTAATAATTTAGTAATATGTAAAAAAGATAGTTCCCAAAAATTAAATTTGATATAATACATATAAAATAATATGTATAATTTATAAAAATTGTATCAGGACCAGATATGAAGTTTGTAAAGAAAAATAAAAACATATCATTATTGAGGGTGATTAATTAACACATCACGAACACTGTTTTTCATTCTAAAAATAGAAGATGATAAATGTGTTATATTATATATTATCCCATTAGTATCATAACATTAAATTATATGTAAGATACTGGAGTTACAACATCATGTGTATTATGATAGGTGGGTAGAAATTAAAAAAAATAATTGGAAATTGAAATAAAATTAAAAGAAGAGAGAGAGGGTGGAATTACCTCTTTATCCTCATTAATGAACATTGGATTGGTCTTTTTATAAAAGTAAAAGATATTGGAAGTGGGGCAGTGTCATGGGATGATTTTTTTGTGGTGTTTACACAAGGCTTCATGCTTCAGCGGTTTGAGGAAATGAGGTCGTGAAGGGTGGTATTTATAGTGGAGGGGAGGGGGTTTTCTCAATATAATAATCATTAAGTTTTTATTTCACCACAAGAAAAGAAATAGTGATGAATCCATGAAAAATACACAGTAATAAGTGAATGTGGGTTCATGATTTTGTTGCTTACATAACATATGATTTTTATAACAGTGGATTTAAATTTTAATGTTTTTATACGATAAAATAAAGTATTATACTATTTACACAAAGTTCAAGTGTTTCAAAATATCTAAAAAAATTACCCAAACCATTTATTGATGGAGGGAATCTGAAAATGAGAAATGATTTATGAAATCAATTTTCTATATATGATAAATTTAATTTTAAATTTAAATCATTACTTACTTGAAAAATAGAAATTTTAAAATTAAAACTGATTTAATAATGCTTTCCAAAATTTCATAAGGTCTTATAATGTTATCATGAAACCAAAAGACATAGAGTTGTTAAATTATAAACACATGTTAAGATAATAATGTTTTCTATTAAATCAATAAATTAATTATAATTAATTATATATGACATACAAAAATACCAATACTTTTACAATGGTCTTATTTTCACTTATAAGATGCCTACATTTTATTTAATTTCTCATGGCTCAGGTTGCTATTACTTTTAGAGATTAACTATTCATAAGGGTAATAAAAAATTTATAAGGGTAGTTTACTATTCATGAAGGTGGTTACTATTCAACCAAAATTATTTTTTTCATATGGAACTCAAAATATTATACATATCAGAAACATGTATGTAATATTTTAAAAATTCAAAACACAAAAGTACAATTTTTTTAAATGTAACAATGTAGTTAATTTAAGAATGATGGGAAATTGTGTTACCTAATGTTATTATACATTAAAGATTTATTAATATAAGTAATTTCCATTGATAAAACATTTGGTCGTTATAGTAATAATGTCAATCCAGGTGCACAGTAAGGTCCATTTTCGTCTACTAGGTTATCCAGACTCAAGCCTAGAATACCTTGTCAATGTTATTACTCCAAGTTACATATTTTTTGTAACCACATCAATTTTTAGTATGTAAAAATTAATGTATTTTATAAGAATACCCATATATTATCTGCCTTACGAATATTTTATGTTGTAATTCTAAACATATCCCCAAATTTTATCTTATGGTAATGTTCCCAAATAAAAGAATTTTCTAAATCTTATTTCCAATGACAGTATTAAACATTCACCAATACCAACTGTAATTCCTCAACCCTAAAATCCTAGATCTAGTGACTTATTTTATCACATTGACTTGATAAAAAATATAAAATCCCAAAGGACATATCAGTTTAGTGGTCTTAGAAAAACTATATACAAATATATGTTTTATATTACAATGTGTTATGAAATAAATATAGGTTTTCCATTAAATGACCCATATCCCATAGTATATATCTACAATTCATTCATAATATAACGTGGGACATCATGGTGAATAGCATACATAAGAAAGTGGTGAGATCGGATGATCAAAAAAGGAAAACAATATAATAGAAAATATAAGAATTAACTTTCAAGAAAGGAATGTAACTGAAACAAAATACATTTAAACAAAATAACGATTTCTAAATATAATATATATATCAAATAAATTCTTAAAAACATTCACATGGATATTATACTTGTTTCATAATATCATGTAATATCATTAACTAATTTCATAATGAGGGAATTCATAATTCCAGATATCATAACCACATCATAATGGCCTCAGGCCAAGACCATTCATAAACTGCTAAAAACGCAAAACTCGTTTGTCTAAAGACACCTACTGATCCATAGAGGGACTTTAGTGGGACCTAACATTCATTCAATTTTTTAAATTCATTCCTCTTATAATAGGGGTAAAATGTAACAAACATAAATATTCATATTAAAACTGCCATATTAATTGTTAATAATTTTACCTTGAACTATGAAATGTGTCAAAATAATGCATCCATAGTAAAAATAATCTCAAAACCTTAAAAATATTATAGGTTGTATCAAAATAAATCAACATCAATTTAACATATTATCCAATAAAGGATTTTGACATATATGAATGTTATTTAATAAATCCATTAGAAACTTTTTAGGGAAAACCATTTTTATTAGAAATAGTTATTTATAATGACATAAAATTTTAAAAAGAAAATATTTTAAATTAAAATAACCTTGTATGATTGTAAATTAATCATCAAAAATTTAATTCATAACAATTTTTGACAGATACTCTTATACTTTATATGTTAAAAAATTCATATCGTACTTTGTCGAAAAAGGAAAACAATGTACCTTGTAAATAAAATGGAAAAAATCATTTTTTAAAATCAAACATTGTTAAAAATGTTTTTAAACAAATTTAATTAACAGTAATAATATTTTTAAATATATTTTAATTAATCATGTGCATGGATGATAAATATTTTCCAGTAAATTATTACGTAAAAACAATCCAGAATAATAAATACATTAAGTAATTATCCATTATATCGTACTATCCTTTATTTAAGGGTGTGTCAACCTTCTGTATAATTGTTAAATAATGATATTATATTTTAGAAAAACGATATCCATTGTTTCTGATATCATATATTATATTATTATTTCATTTTATAAAAAATACATCATTATTAAAAAAAATTCGACTGTGAACTGCATTATTTTGTTATATTTATTTTGTTGATTAAGATTGCTTCTTATTAATAGGATATGTCATATTCATAAAAAAAATTATTTATGTAAATAAATATTATATTTATTTATTATATTAATTATTATAATCATTTTTAAACAGTTAGAGTGGAGGATAAATCTCATTGAATCATGTAGATGGTCGGTTGTGCGTATACATGAGCAACAATATCCTTCATTCTATGGTTATATTGAATCAAATGTGATTATATATTAATTATATAGAATAATTATATTGATATATTCATTATTTATACTGACTACACTCATCATTATTCTCATTGAAATAATTTTTTTGTTGAATTTCAACATTAAGCCAAGCATGGAGATGGTAAGTCGGGCATACAAATGCATGGTGATATAATTTTTCATAGGATGGACAAAAGACTGAATATAGTAGTCACAAAATAAAAATAACATATAAAAATATATATTATATTGTATTTAATAATTTATTATTGAAACAACATTGTAATAGGAAGTAGAATAAGAAATGATATTTAATTAAATTGGTAAAATATTTTTTTCCTCCACGAGTATCTTCTTTCAATTTACACAAATGAGCTTCATAGGTTGGCTTTATTACCAAATTATAGAAACTGGGATAAATTGAGATATGTTTTTAGGAGATTTCCATTAGATATTTCAAAGCTAAATGGATTTAAAGATGTGAATAAAATAGAGGGATATTATTTCTTTTATTAGATAGCGGAGGGGAACTTTTGGATACACTGAAAATATTAATTTAATATAAATTGAATTTTTATTTCAATTAGCTCCAAGGTGAGTTATTTTGGGATAAATTGAATACATTTTTAAATCATTTCAATGTATAAAATTTATATGTTCATGGATTTTATTTTTAACCTTATCATTTCAATGTATCCATAATTAATCTAATAAATTATAAATTTGGTAACAATATTCTAAATATTAAAAATTTTAAAAAAATTATTTAATGGATTAAATTTTCTATAAATAATAAATTAATGATGTTTTAGACCATATAATTATAATTTTTTAATTTATATGGTTTTTTTAGTAATTTAATATATTGCAATTTTTATAAAATATCAATAGTGATAATTTTGACACTATTCATCACATCGACTAAATGTAAAATCCAAATATATATATATAACATTGAACCAAAAATATTATAATATTAACATGTCATAGTAACCATGAAATTTTTTTAGAACGTTAATTATTTCAAATTGTTTGTCTTTTAATATTTTTAAAACCATTTATTCATTATTTTTGTTAAAAAAATATATTATACATCACAATTGTGTCATCACTATGGTAATTAATTAAAATATAAACTGTATTAATAAATTTCTATGATGTAGGTAATTTTTTTTATTACACATAATATTTACAATCCATGTTATCCCCTAGTTATATATATTTAAATTAATATACTTATAAGAAATGATAGTGAAATTTTGTCACATTCATTGATTTTAATAGTATCAATGTCATATTCATGTAAAAGATTTCATTAAATGATTATATTTCATTCCATTGATTATAAGTGTCCAATTTATTCCTCCAATATTATTTTTACATGTGATAGGGTGATTTTAAAATTTATTTGTACCAATAATTACCTTATATACCCCTAAATTCTCTTATAAAAAAATTTATAATGTTACGATTCATAATGTTAAATAATAAAATTAACTTATTTATAAAATATGACCACCCTAGTTCCAAATATGAAATCCAAATTTTATAATTCAAAAAACTATAGTTATAGTATTTAAATTAAAATTAATACTGTTGATGGAATTAGAAAATAGGGTTTTAAAACATAAAACCAGAAAATGATTCATATGCGATTATATCCACTATAAATGTGAAAATAATTACAATGAAATATATTATATAAACTGATAAAAATATAATATAATTATAAGTTAAAACTAATCATATAGTTATTTTAATACTATAAATTATTTTGATGAAAAATATTGTTTGCAATTAAAATTTTGCAACTTTAATTATTCATCAAAACATGAATCTAATCAGAAAAATAAAAAATATTAATCTACTTTAAAATATAAAATTATTCTATCAAATAAGAATATTGTTTTTTCAAATTGAATATATAAAAGGGAAAAATATTTTATTTAAAAATCATTCACCATTAAAATGTAGTAAAGTTACTTAAATAAATAAATATCCTTTTAAATTATAATATTGAATTAATTATGACATATTACAATAAAATAAATATGGATGGATGTAAAAAAGCTTGATTAATTATATAATATATAAATTTCATAACATAAATAATATTATACGTAACCACTTTTTAAATGTCTATTCTAATAGATCATGGTGTTATTGAAATCATTTTTTCATATAGTGAAAGCTATTTAATTATTTAATAAGAAGTATATCATGGAATCTTTGGTTGCTAAAATTTTATTAAAAAACTAATTTCAACCTCATCAGTGGATAAAATAACTATATCAATAAATATAAATTTTTTATAATCCTAGATGATTTTAGGGGTGAAGTGCCTAAAAATGAATTACTCTATCACCTATACAATGGTATATGGTACTCCAATATTAGTGGAAAAGTAATAGAGAGTTTTAGGATTCTATAGTACCTTGTTCACCCAATGGATTTTTATACATACATGAAAAAATTTACCTAAATATAAGAGAGATAAAAAATCATTATCCATTTAAGAGTTTAGTGAAATCATTGTTTTAAGAAACTAGAACCAAACGTTCATTCCCTTTACTATTTATTATCGGAGTGTAGTAGACAATAAAAATATAATTGACCAAGGGAAATAAAATTATATTAATCAAATCCCCAAATCATGGAAACTCGAAAAACAATATTTTTAGGATTTTGTGGATTGAATCAATCCAAACTTACAAGAATACATAAAAAGAATAAAAAACAAATTAATTATAACTCTAAAATATCATCATTGTCCACTGAATAATGTTTTATTGATCCTTTATTGTGAGTTATTCCATTTTCAAAATAAAAAAAACAATACTAGTGGGCTCCCAACATCAATCCTGGACTCAAACCCCACCTTGTTACCTAGTTGATCGAAGGAAATTGGATTCCAAAGAGAACCATTGAAACCCAAAAGTATACTTAATAATTTATTTGGATAATTTGAGAAAATTAAATGTAAATTTTATTTACTAAAATTTAATTATATAAATTATTTAAATTTTTAAATTAATATATATTTATATAACTATATTTATAATAATATTTCTAACTAAATATATATATATATTAATGTATCTTTTTTGTTATGACATGAATCTATATTTATCATTCAAATCATGTAGTATCCTAAAAAATGTGAGAAATACGGAAATGATAAAAGAATATATATAAAATATTTCATTATGTATTCAGGTTTTTATAAATGTATTTATATATTCTTCGATAATGTCATGAATGTAAGTATGTATGTATAGATAACTATATGTGTATGTATATTTGTTTGTATGTACATATATGTGAGTGTATATGTATATTTATGTATATATGTGTATGCATATATATACATATATGTGTATGTATAAATTGGTACAAATATCTATATATGTGTATATAAGTGTCTGCATTTGTATGTATGTGTATCTATGTGTATTTTTGTGTATGTATGTATATGTTTTTTTTATTTATGTATATGTATGTGTACGCATGCATATAATAATATGTCTATGTAGATATGGGTAGATAAACATATGTATATGTGTATATATGTATATGAATGGGTATTTATATACATGTATGTGTACGCATGTGTATATATGGTTATGTATATGTATATTTATGTGTATCTAAGGGTATATGTATGAGTGTATGCATATGCTTATTTGTATATATACATATTCGTATATGTATGTACAATTATTTATGTGTCCATGTGCATGTATGTATATGGTTATATGTTTTTATGTATGGGGATGTATGTATATTCATGTTTATTTTTGCACATGTATGTGTATGTGTATGTTTGTCTCAATATGTGAATGTTTGTTTGCCTTTATGTGTGTCTGTGTCTATTGGTGTATGCATATGTCTATATGTTGATACATGTTATTATGTATGAGCATGTCTATTTGTATTTTTATTTGTTTTTATGTATGTGAATGTATGTGTATATGTGTGTATATCTATGTATATCTATATATATGTATGGATGTGTATGTGTATGTAATTTTATATGTATGTATGTGTATGTGTTTGTATTTGTTTATATCTCTGTGTGTGTGGGTGAGTGTAAATATAAATTTCTTATAAACCGTTTGTATTTAAATGTAGTTGTGAATATTTATTCCTTTTTATTTTAATATTTATTCATTTTTTATTTTTTTTGTATATAATTAATATTATCTAATAGGTTTTTTAAAATTTTCCTTTTATATTGAATTTTAGTTATTAAATTTGATTAATTTTTAGTTTTTGTTTTCATTAAATATTAATTTATTTTAAATATTTTTATAATATTTTAATTTTTTATATGTATTCATATTTATTAATTATTAATTTAATATTTTTTTATATTATTCACGTTTAAATTTGAATATATATATTTTATTATAGAAATTACATATTTTTAATATGTTTTCATTTTTTTAATTAATATTTTTTTAATATTTTAATTTTTATATCCATATTTTTTGTTTAAATTCTTATTATATTATAATGTACTCAGTTATATAAGAATTGTTCCCATTGATAGATCACAAAAATGTTATAAAATCATCCCCAATGAACTAATTCTAGAATGAATATTGATGAATGAGTATTTATGAAAATCCTTTGCGGAAATTTTTTCAAAGGAAATCCAAACATTCTCAAATGCATTTAAAAGAGAAATGAAATTCCCCACAAGAACCATGATATTTGTGACAGTAGCTGCTAATTTGACAGGTTCCTCCCAAAACAATTCTGTTTCAAGATAACTGTTATTTAAATATATAATAGAGACAAGAGATTTTATACTGAAGAAGTTTAGGCTAATGAAAATCATCTTGAAAATAGTTATCATGAAGGAAAAAATCAAATTCTATTTAATTAGTAATCTTAAAGTCACAGTAATTGGTGATTAAATTTTGATATACAACAATAAATAACCCAAAGAATACTAATTGAATTCATTTGATATATTAATGGAAATAATTAAACCTGAACTACCAGTGATGTCATCACTATTATCTAGGATGAAATGTTTGAGGGTTAATGGCGTTCAAATTAACTCATCCCCAAAAAATTCTATAATTTTAACATCTTTCACCAGATGATTTTCCCCATATAATGGGAAAATAAGATTTTCTATTATCCTACCCCAATAATTACCCCTTCAAAGGGTTTTACTATTAGAGACCTCATGTAACAACGTGATGTTTTCTAATATATATATTTTTATAAAAATTTAAATTAATTGATTTCTTTTTCCCATGAAACAATAATTTTAAATGAGCTCTGATATTCTAATAAAATAATGTGACTGTTATATCTTAGCAATTGGATTAGATGATATGAATAGAACTAAATAAATTACAAAAAACATAAGGTTTTAAAAATTAAAACAATTAATTTATTAGGTTTCAATTATTCAGAAATGAATATAAATATCAATTTAAAATAATTAAGGATCGTTTTATAAAAAAATTAATGTGTAAGAATTTTTTATTATTAAATTAATACCTTTTTTTTTAATTATTTTAAAGAAACTTATATATTTATTATTTGATCAAATATTCATAAAATGATATAAGTTTTTTTCGAGGAATGGTAGAGGAATAAATAAAAATATATTCATAAACACATGCATTTTCTATAAAAGAATATGTGGATTCTTTGAAATTAATTATACAATAAATATCCTCCCCAGATTGAATTTAAATTATAAAAAATTGATAGTTTATTTGGAATCAAAAGGTCCATATTAGAAAAAAAGATCTGTTTTATTTTTTTATATTATAAATAGTAACCATTGTAAAATTTATCAGCTCTATAAAGGGTTAATTAGGACGAACAAAGTTATAAATAAATTTTATGGTCACTCTTCCTAATATTAGTTATTTTTGGATGAGGAAACATCAGCCCTTATCACATTTGTTTTAAAATTTCATTTTTTAGTGGAACCGTTTCAATGAAAATGACTTATATAATGGTTACAAGATAATAATAAAAAAAATATTAAATTCTGAGGTCTAAATATCTATAATGAATTCACATAAGGAAAAAGAAATAATTGCATTAATTTTAATTTTAATTATTAGTTTAATAATATTATTTTCATTATGTTAATTTTTTTTGAAATTTTATAGTTACCTTTAATGTTAACGCAACTCAAAAACAATGATTCTCCAATTAATAGAAAAAAAAAATTTATTGATTTTAAATATATAATATGTAAAATAATTTTACTGACATATAGTTTTAAATGAAATTTATAGATGAATATAAAATATTAATTATGTATAGACTGAATATATTATATTAGAAATTTTTCTGTTATGTCTTCAATTTGAAATTAAATGAATGCCAAAATATTGATATTTATGATTGTTTGGAGGAAAAATATATAATTAAATGGATTAAAATTCATGAAAAATAGTAATCACATCCATGTGAATGGAATTTGATGATATATATCCATCACAATCTATTTATAATCCACATTTCCGTTTATAGTATCATTCTTAATAATTAGAAACTGAAATATTTGTTATTATTGTTAAGGTAAAAAATTCCTAAAGAAAAGGTAAATAAAAAATATAAAGATTATAATGAATCCAAAAACTATATATGATTAATTATATGATATTATTTCAACCATATACAAATTTAATTCTAAATAAACACCATTTTAATTATTTTTATTAGGATTTAAATTGTCATATTTAATATTAAACTAAATTCAAAGTGTGCCCACTCTATCTCATTTAAAAGGGTACCCCTCCATTCTCTTCATATGGACACTTTGAGCCGTCAATATGGAAAATAAAATACCAATTTATCAAATAATCATAATTTGACATATTTTATAGAATATGTTTTCCCTAAATGCTAACCCTAAAATCCTTTAGAAGAGAACTAAATAAATTCTTCCCAAAAGAGGTAATTGTCATAATCAATTATAGTATTTTTAGTAATTCATTTACATAATCTAAATCAATCTTATTTATCATAAAATAATAAATTCAGTATCCCTAAAATAGTACAATTTTATTATTACTGTTATACCAACATTATCCTCCCTCTTTCCCATCAAATGGGATGTGAATGTATCACTCGTGAATACATATACCTTATCATCTATCTATGAATGTATAGTTATTTTTTCATCACCCTATATTATGGATGGGTATTATAATGGTTTTAATTATTATATATTTTAATTGGGACATAATTATACTTATAAAATTATGATATTACATCCATAGTCTTAACATATAATCCATTATAAAATAATGATCTTTCTTGTTCGTACGTGTAGACTAACACCTCTTTGAAGCACCTCAATTTTCAATTCATTTTATATCACAAAGAGGTTATTAAAGATTAATTTAATGAATATATATATGATTAAATAATGAATTTATATAAAAATTAATTATTTACCTTTATTTAATTCAAACCATCAAAAATAGAAAAAAGAACATTCATGTATACATATAACATACTGTACCCATGAACAATGTAATACCTATTTCTATCTCTAAATTTTATAAATGATAATACGTATATAGATAATGGATATATAATACATTTAAAAAATAATTGAATTATTGATATTATAGAACTATGATCATATCGAAATAGAAGGAAATACTAAATCATAACATTCATGGGAAAACAGACACCCAAAAAATACTATTTTAGATAGTAATTTTAGATAAATCAATGTAAAACGTTTATATGGGAATAATATATGATATAATAGTTATTTAAATGAATTTGGTATAGGAATATAATAAATTTAAATTTATAATACATGATCCTATAGTTTATTCAAATAATATCAATCTCAGGGAAATGGTTTTATTTTACGATGTCGTTGTTCATTGAGATTGTTTGAGATTAAACTTATACTGATAAAATATTTTTATCTAGAACTGAAGACTACCATTGGTGTAATTTGATTATCGTTAATGTTATTTATTTCATATTTTAAAATAATTTATATTATTTTATCTACTAATGATTTTGAAATATCCTTTTAAAGGAAAATCCAACATAAATCTCTATTCATTAGAGATTCCTTTTTGTAATATATCCATGTTTTCAAAAAATAATTCCATGATTGTTTTAATTATTATATAATTATTTTTTAAATAGATTTTACCCACAATTTATTTATTAAATAATAGGAAAAATGTAATATTTTTTAGTTTATAATCATGGTACATTTTGGAATTTTATTAAAATATTTTATGAAAGAAATGTTTTCTTTTAATTTATACTACATGAAGGGAAATTCCCTGCATCATGTCCACTCAATTATTTAAGTCTTCTATTATAATTTTTTTAATTTTCTCTTAATATAATGTTTTTAATTAAAATTTTGATATTATTTCAATTTTAAATTATAGATTACAGATAGAAAATTTCATTTTCTTCCTGAAATGTTCCATGTTGTCTTTTAAATAAATTTTTAATCTATGATGACATCCTTTAAAGATATATATGTTTTTCTATGAATATAATCCCACGATTCCATCCATATTCACTCTATATATGGTTTATGATAAGGAGGTCATGATATTTATGTATCCCTTTTCTTTTCAAAGGGTTATGCTATGATGAAATGATGAAATGTTTTTGAAACCTATTTTTTTACATTGGTTATGATTTGAAAAAATGATTATGATAATCATTTAATTTTCATAGATTATGAAATTATCAATTTTTTATGATCTTTTGTCACACACAGTTATTATTTTTTTATTTTATTGGAGTGACAAGAATTATATAGACCTCTAATGAATTTGGAAAATATTGATTTCTCAAAAGATAAACATGAAATAAATTCCGAGTGAAGAAAACATAGAAGGGGAATGTATACAGTATGATATTATATAGAGTGAAACATGAATTAATTAATGAAATGGGGCGTCATACCAATACACTATGATAATTTTGGTATTAATCATTTTCTAATAAGGAAATTATTTTCAATGATTGTTTAAATGAAAAAAAAACCTATGGACTATGATAATGTTATGTGCCTAAGGGCTATGCTTATTTATTACATTATGATTGATGATACATGAATCTTAAAATTTTATTTATATGACTCTATTTTAATATATATTGTATGTTTTTTATTGTTTTAAAAATTAATGATCGTGTTATCTCATAATTAATATGTTGTTATTAAGATTTTATGATTGATATCTCTCCAGATTACCCTTATTGGTAATCTATGATCAACATTTATTATATTTCTTTTCCCAATATTATGAAGAAATATTTTAGGTGTCATATATATATGTTTTTTAATAGTAATCATGAACATTGTGGGATATTATAAAGACCTTATATAAATACATTGTTTATGTAATGATGTTTCCATGATAGAAAACCTACGTAATTCTTCAATGGAACATTATGTTATTTGACAAATATTTATCTATTTACATGTAATATCTATGTACGAATAGTATTAATCACTATAGTTGGTATATTATAAAGTATTTTTTACCTTTTAAAATGATTATGAAAAATGATTAGTGAGAACACTTGGTATACGATAGATTATAGGATAACAACATATTGTTTTGGTAATGATCATCGATGACCTCGGATATAACTACAATGTCCTATTTTGAGAAGAAGGTTATTTGATTTAGACATCCAATACATGATGTTTTCTTGTTTATGTGGTTTTACACTACTATTATTGTTTCTCATAGTATGTTATTTTGTAATAGAAAATATCTTTAAAAATCAAGAATCACATTATTTTCCGACATGATTGAAAATAAAATGATTTTTCACTTATGAAATGAAAATTTTGGCTATCTAGAGTGAATATTTTAGTTTTTATAATCACAAAAATCTATCAATATATAAAGGATGTTTATCTTCCAAACCAGAAAATTAATTAATAATGTTTTTTTCATGAGTAAATACATGCATTAATTTTTTGGTCTTATGATCCAAAAATTTATGACTAATGTATTAATAAAAATAAATATATATTTTAAATTCATCATTGTTCAAATTAAAAAAAATGTAATTTTGGGATTATATCATTTTTAAGGAAAATTATAGCAGTAGAGAAAAAATATCAAGAAGAAAAGACAATGAGAATAAATTGACCCCATATATTAGAAAATATTTAAGATCTAATATTTTAAAAAGTAATTTCATTATAATCATAATATTAAAATATAAAGTGATTTCATTATATTTAATATAAGGATGATGGATCCTTTAGTACCTATGTTGAAAAGTATAGAAGACGCTTAATGTTTTCATCTAAAATTATAATCCATCCTGAATATAAGTTTGATTTATTATTCATTTACTTATGTTTTTGTCACTAATGAAAATTATCAATAATATAATTAATTATTTACATAGAATTATATTAATGTTTTTTCAAGGAGTAAAATGATCGATGTTTCCAATAATTCTCATATATTTATTAATAAATGAAATATGGAATTGAAAGGAAAAATAAAAAAACTTGGGGAGTAGATGATGATAATTAAATACTTTTTTTGTGAAAATAAACATGATAGAAATTATCTAATTGTGGTTGGAAATTTCTATATTATAAATGGTATGGTCATCAAGAAATTGATTCTAGATATGATTGAACGATGTTAGATAATAATGTAGGAAAATAACCACACAATTCGACCCCCACACTATAGTGTTTCAAAATGAAGGAGTATGAACATTATGCCAACTAGTGATAAAACATGAAGGATATTAGTGATGATCAATGTCAGTATCCTCCTATGCATATAGAAAAATGGAAACATCAAGAAATTACTATTTTGGGCATGTATTATAATAAAAATTAAGAAATAGGAACACTTACCTTCCACTCTACAACTGGTAATATTGTTTTTAATTTGGGATCAAGAAGCAAGATTATATGTGAATAATTTGATAACAGTTTCATTGTATAAAATAAATCATTAGATGACGAATTTGATGTGAAAACAAAAAATGGTAAGATGATTGATTCTCTAGTACATGATTCTTCTCTTATGTTTGAGGTAGTGTGATTCATTAAAATATCATTGCTTTCCCTCTATCTAGATTCAATGTTATTTTTGTACATGGAATGACTTTCTTTACATAAATCCCACATCAATTTCAATGGAAGTAAAGTCATGGTTGATATTCAATATCAAAAAATGATTTTCTACCATTATTGTGGTAAATATAATATTTTTATGGAAATTACATAAATTTCATTACTGAGTATTCATATTCATTGGGGTGTTTATCTACGATGTTTTTGGAGTAACTCAACATAAAAGATCTAACTACTATACAAGATTATATTGATGTTTGTCCAGAAGATATATTCATTCAACCTCTGAATTATAGAATTTATTTTCCAAAAGAAAAATCAATTGTTGCTAAACCCAATTCAATGAAAATATAAAGATTAAACCTGACTTAGTCATTTTAATTTAAGAATCAACTCATGGAGAATCTTGATATGTGAATCATTTAGCCAACTCTTTCACCATAGGGTTAACATTTTCTTTTTTTTTGTTTCGAAAAATGATAGAAAAATTTGACTATTTATTTATTATAATTAATTGAACAATATCATAATAAAGAATAAAACCCTACTAAATAGTTTTGATTTCTTGTCAATAAAAAGGATCCCATAATTTTTCCATTACTGGACTTCATTTTCGATATCATTTATTGAGAGTGATGAAAGAGGATATAACTAATATGAAATTATATAAAAGGATTGGAAACAATTATTTAATAGTTACCCCATTGGATTCAATAATTCACCAACTATATTCATGGATATAATTATTGGATTATATGTATATTTCCTTGATCATTATGTGGATGTATTTGTAGTTTATATTATTATATATTCAATGATAAATTAATAGAGTTGTTATTAATAGAGGATTAAACTAAAGATCATAATGAAATAGAATATGTATAAATGAATTTAATAGTGTGACTTATGGAATAATTTTTTTATTATGGGACATAAAATATTATTTTAATAATATTAATGGATCCATGAAAGAGATATGTTAGTGAATTTTGTATTAGTCCAACCACTACGGCTGGCATGAATATTTCTATTTATAGGGATGTGTATTATCAATGAATTGTGGGGAATATCCCATGGATGTATAACCCACTATCACAATTTAATTATAAGGGATCCATTTACCTTTGGATATATAAATTTTATAAAGATATATTATAACATATTCTAAGGTTTGTAAATTCCATTATTCTTACATTACCAAAAAATAGGGAAGGGTTTGTAATCTGAAATGATATAGTGAAGAAGGGATTTTGATGTTTCAACACATAGACTGATATTATCATTTCTTATGGCTCATATAAATTGATAGTTCATGAGTAAAATTACCATAATCAATATTTATAGTTAGCTTCTATAATTTCATTACTACAGACGTAGAGGAATTATCTTTATGATGAAAGGCCTCATATATATATATAGATCAAAAAAGATTAAAGTATATATTCACTCAAAACGTGTTAAATGTTACTAATACATTTTCGGTGGAGGAGAGTAAATATTATGTCTACTCAATACATTACCTTTATATTAATGAGAAGAAGGTGGAAGATGAAGTGAGTCTATGGGATCATCCTAGCATAACTATTATAATGATCACAATAAGACAGATATATTGGGATTGAAAATGGATTGGTCTAAAAATCATGAAGTGTGTAGGGAAATATTTTGTTTTTCAATTAATTATTCAACCATATATCCATGTGAGGATTAAAGACAATCCAAATTACTATAATAAAATACTTAATAAGATCAAAATATAAATAATTTCAACATTGATTATGATGAAAAGATATGTTTTCAGAACTCTATATGTGTTTAGTCTATATGAAATATGATGAATAAGGTGTTTGATAACCTCATGGATCACTATTAATTATTCATTTTATTTTTAGAATGATGTATAGTTATTTTAAAGACTATTTAATGTGAGATATAATGATAATAGATATTGGAATAGAGCTATATTAGTTATTATTAAAATAAATTAGAATTAAAAATAGATTTCTAAAGGGATTCTACAAATATTATCCATACTATAATGTAAATTGGAAAACAACCCAATGGGTTTTGACATTGGACTACCAAAAAACAACTAAATGAATTAATGTAATTATTATTTTAGTCAATCACTATAAAAAATCATCAGAAATCATTTCTATCACATTATATTTTTATATTTATCATCATTTCAAAATATAAATTAATAAAATCATAGGGTTTCAAGGTATACCCACTATATTAAATTCTTTTTAGATTTGAGGTTTACCTTGACATTCTGGAAAATTTTCAAAAGGATTTTGATTGTGTGTTAATTTTTTGTTATTGATTATAACCCCCATTTAGTTATTTTTCTAAGGGACACAATAAAACAATAGAAGATATATTGAGATCATTTTTAATGGAATTGAATGGTTTTTTGGGAAAAACACTTTCAACTAGTTGTGTTTTCGAACAATAAATGCATTTACAAGAGCATTCATATGTCTCATTATGAAAACATAAATGAAAAGATGTGTTAAAAAATTATAGGAGATAAAAAAAGATAATGAAATATATTATTAAAAAAATATATATGAGTTAATGATAGAGAATATCATATCTATTTAGCATCACAAAATTATAGATTAGGGTCAACAGAAACACAATTTTTTCAATCATCAACTATGTATAGAATTAAAATTTCGTTAGAAGGTAATTATAATTTTTTTTAAATGTAACTTTTTTATATTAATCAACAATATAAAGATAATACATAGTTGTATTGCCCATTTAAGATTAAAGATTGGATAGGGAGGTTAGATTAAGGCTTAGAACATCCACTGAACCATTCTCAAGTACAAGATGTTTTCAATGTATCTATCTTGAATAATTACAGACATGATCCCTCACAATTTCTTAAAAAATTGGTTTTATTACCTGAGAATGTTATTTAAAAAGAAAATAAACTAGTATAAATGTAGTATTATAGATAAAATGTGTTATGAATCATGGCTAATCGCCTATACATTATTATTTGATAGATAAAAAATTCAAAGATGCTACTTTGAAACTTGAGGATGTGATGAAATAGATATATCCATTTTTTATATCAATAATATGTAATTTACTAGGTGAAATTCAAATTAATATATATATAGTGTAATACCTCCAGAATTTAGAATATATCTATCCTTAATGAAATTTGGCTTATTAGATAACTTTACTTTGATGCAATATGATGTTTAAATAAAATGTGATATCCAATTTAAAAATTAGTATATAATATGTAATTTTTCGCATTACCATTATATTTTAGGGGATTCACAAGAGTAACGAAATTATGAAAAAAATATTTTCTTTTAATATTATTTAATTAAATTCAATGGTAATAAATATATTAGAAATTAAAATAATAAATATTTGAAAAAAAGATATGTTTTAACAAAAAACAATCCTGCATAAAATGAGTATTTATTAAAATAATCACTATCAATGAATTATATTAACGAAATTTTTATATTACATGTTCAAAAAAAGTTCTTCAACATTAATTTAATACTTTTTATAAGCATGTGATAGGAATAAATAAAATTCAATGATAAACGGAAAGTGTTTTTTGAAATATAATTTCAATGAGTTTTACCGAATCATTTTTAAAAAAAATCCTTTTACTCATAAAATTTGAATAATTAAAATTATAGTCTATATATGTAATTAGGATGGATTTTTTTAAATATTTTTTTTTATTTTTAGTTAATATGAATAAAAGGCATGGTTAAATTAATCATGTTGGTGAATGTTAAATCAAGTTAAATTATGAAAAATCTAAATTTTGATGTCTCCATTTATCATCTTAATTATTAATGAACTATGAAAAATAAACCCTTATCATATTATTCATAATATTTAAATTGTTAGGGGACAACTGGCCATTAAATTTCATATATTATATTTAATTGATTGAAAAATACAAAATGTCACTCTCTAATTTTTAGGATTCAATAATGTTCACACATAATGAATAAAACAATATTGTAGATATTTATTAGTTGTTATTTTTATAATATTTATAATATTTTAGTTATTTTTTATATTTATAATTTTTAGTAATTATATAAATAACTTAAATTCATACATAACATATATACATCTTTTTTTACATTGATAGAAAAATAAAATAAATTAATTTGAAAATATTCAATTTATTATAATTTTAGTGAGTAGAATTCTTCCAAAAAAATTATATATTAATATATAATAATATATATGTGTAAAATTATTATATTCATCTTCAATCATTTACTTGTTTATAAAAATTCAAATTAAATTAATTGTTCCATTATCAAAACTACTGATATTTTATGATAAATAAATATATTATTAATAGAATTAAAATTCATTAAAATTCAAATATTTAGAAAGGTGAATTTAATATGGTTTATAATATCATCCATGGTCCATTTATGTGTCACATTAACATTTATAGTATATATCATAATGATATTGGATTGAAATATTTGTTACCAGTGTTAAGGTAAAATAATTGAATGAAGGGGTCAGTAAATCTTATATGACTTAAAATGACACTAGATGTTGTATAAATTTTATTTATATGATTTTATGGTGACCTTACAGTAATTTTAGATTAATTAATATAAACTTAAAAATATTTTTATTGATAATGAGGTTGTTGTAATTAAATATGATATGAAATTTTGAGTTTATCTGTTCCTTTCAATCAAAAAGGGTACACCTCCATCCTCTCATTAACACCAGAAAGAGCCTTCAAGATTAAAAAATATACTTGAAGAGATAATTTCCAACATAATTATACACATTACATATGCAATTTTCTTCCTAAAATACAAAACCTATGGTTATTAAGAGGATATTTAATGGATTTTTTACCAAAAAAAGGAAATATCCATAATTGTTCACTTTTTTTACCTCTAATATTACTTCATATAAATTAATGGTATTTATCATAAAACAATAAATTATCTATCCTTATAATAAAAAAATGTTGTTTTTAATAATAAAACATTTTCATAAAACATCTATCCCGTCAAATGGGAAGTGAAAGTACCACTCGTCCATACGTATGACTTACCGTGTCCACATAGTGATAACATTTAGTATTCATCATCATATCGAAAGGATGTGAATTCTTATTGTTTTAATTTTTATATATTATATTTATGATTTAATTTATATTCTTTAAATATATTTTAACATATACCTTCTTACCATCAAATCTTGTAGATAATTATAGCATCGCAAATGAATATGTTTGGACAACCATCTCCACAATGTGATGTGATTTTCATTCATTTATGTTCTACGTTAATGGTAATAAGGATATATTTAAGGAAATATATTTTATATAAATTATATCATATAAAATATAAATATTTTATATAATATTTACCTTTCATTACTTCTACCGTCAAATTGTTAAAATATTGTTCATTCAAAAGTACAACTAACCATATACATGAATAGTGTAATTATTTTTTTCTCTATATTTTATAAATGATTATAAATTTTTATAAAATAGATAAATGTTCTAATTTATCATTATGAAATAAATTAATATAATGTAACTATTTTTAGTGAATATAATAAAATAAATAATAAAAATGAAATTCTCATAATAAAAACTAAATATTTAATAGTACAAAATGATAATATTAATGAATAATTATTCATAATAAAGTGTTGAAATGTTATATGATGATCTTATAGGATATTTAAGGTATTTAAATAATCATTATATTTAGTTATAGTAGTTTTACTTTTATTATATAAGTGGATAGAGTACAAGTAATGTAACTAAATCTCAAGGAAACAATTTTATCTTATAATATCAATGTTGAATGAGATTGATTATGATGATTTTTCTGATGATTAAATATTATGATATACTTCTCAATAAATTAATTAATTTTCTTAAAAATTATATATTCCAAGAAATTTCTATTTTTTCCATTTATTTTACCCACTTACATACTAAAGAGATTGAAATAACATATTTAAAGAAATATGAAATTATTTCCATTTCCAATAAAAAATATTTTATTCTATACACAATGATGCTGATAATTTTTTAAAAAAAAAATCTAATATTATCATATTATTTATTAATTTAATTTATCCGAATAATTATAATGTATATTTTTTTAAATGTAATCTTCTTTTCATTTTCGGAATGTGGAACATTTTGGTCTTTTTTATTATTATATTGACTGAATATATTCTTTTTACTTATTCTAAAAAAACATAATTTACCTCCATAATGACCACAAAATGATATGATGAATCAAAAAAATACTTTAAATGTTATTTTAAACGAAATTTTATATAGATAATTTGAAATGCATTAGATTTCAAAGATTTAATTCGAAAAATAAATTTATTTTTTGCTCACAAATTGTTTCATTTGGTCCTTTATGTGAATTTTTCCAATATGGTGAAATCAGTTTACATTATTTAAAATTCCCTATGATTTTATCCAATGATACCATCATTATTATTTATATGGATGACTTATAAATATTATGGAATCATATTTATGAAACTTGTTTCTTTTTTATGGTTTATTTGTTATCCATTGGGTAAATATGGATAACTGATAAAAAATATGACATGAATTGGAAGTGAACTTAGTTCTATATGGTTATTTGACCAATATGATATGCAAGGGAGTGAACACTGAATACTATGATTAAATGGGGACAGAAATGAATGCACTATTATTGTTTTTGAGGTGATCCATAAATTATATGAAAATTATTTTCTGAATTTTTTTTATCTAAATAATCAATTTGTTATAATGTGTTATGTTATCATGGATTATTTTGTTTTTCCATTATGATTGTTGTCTTATGAATTGGAAGGATTTATGAATTAATTAATATTATGATGTATGATCTATATGGAATGTCCATAAAATATTAATATCATATTCTCATATAATTATAATTCTTTTATTCTTATGTGATCATTTATATCTCCCATGATTCAGTTAACAAGAATCTACAATCTACCATTATTATATTTACATTTTCCAAATCAAATATAATTATATAATTTATGATATGATTATAATGTTTTCAATTCATGAGGAAAATATTGGGAGATTATGTAAAACACATTTGAACAAGTTAGTTTTTTCTATGTCTTTAAAGGAACAAGAACTATATAATACTTCTATGGATCAATATGTAATTTAATGAATATTATTCTTATAGGATTTAATATCTATGTATGAAATTTTTGGGTTATTATATATAGAAAATTATTTATTTCTCAATAAATACACCTTATATTTATTCATATCTAAATCCCTACCCTTATATGGCATTTATAATAATTAGAATTAGACTTTATTAATAGTTAGAGAAAAAAAGTTCACATTTCCCATATTATTATTATACATAAAAAAACATTCCCAATGGATGATTTGGTGAAGTATATACCACTATCGGGCTAGAAAACATTCTACTTATAGTCCACTTTATTTTAGGGATTAGTGATAACAATACAAAACCCCCAATGCTCACGGATTTAGATAACCCTTTAGGTTTGTTGTGGGGGATAACATCTTTAGTTTTTTAAATTTTTTCTGAATTTAATATTATATATTCATTTCTGCTTTTTTTTTAAATTTATTAATTTTAGATTAATATTTTTTATTCATTTTTACATTCATTCAGTTAATATTATATATAAAAACTTATGATGTATAAAAAAATTTAAATAGTTAATCATTTTTGAATTTTTATTTATTAAGTTTTAATATTTTTTAAAAAAATTTGTTTATTTAAATAATATTTAATAAGTTTTATTTTTTTTAATAATTATAAAATAATTATTTATTCATTATTAATTAGTAATTTATTTTATATAATTGTTATTAAAATTAATTTTTAATTACTATTATTATTTATATAATTTATACACATCATTTTTTATATTTGGGATATTTAGATAATTAATATTCAATATTTATCCTTCTTATATTTATTGTGTATTAGGTGTTTATAATTTCTAACATTAGTGTTGATAAATAATTCCCTTATTAGTGTTAAAAAACAACATATAATGATTTTTTATTCAATAATATTGTTATAACAGTTATTTTTTAATGTTTATAATGAAAACCTTTATCTAGGAATAATGTTTTAGCACCGATTAAGGTTACTTCTATATAGATAATTTTATCAATGATAAAACCATTTACCTATTGTTAATATACCATAAAGACCCCAAAACCCCTACTTGAACAGTAAAACCTATGATAGAATAAAATATTTTGTACCAGCATTGATGAATTATTGTAATGAAACTACCAAAAAAATAAATTTATTCTCTCTATTACTTTTTCTTACAGATCCCAAAATATTTTTTTTATTATTTTAACGTGTTTTTTAATTATCACTAAACCAAATGATTCGTGTACATTAAATTATATAATACAAAATATCACATAAATAAATACTATGGGGAGAAAAAAACTGCAATTTTATATCACTTTTAATCTAAAAAAACCTAGAGATATATATTTATTTTTATATGATACAATTATAATGTTTATATAAAGAGTTTGTATAATCCACTGAAATGAAACTTTTAAATTTTTTGTTTAAAATTTATGATATTTTAATTTATATAACTTATTATTTATTTATTTTTGGATATCGGTATTATATATCCTATATTTCATTATTATTTCTCCCTAAAAATATTTACATTATTTATTAATTTCATAATTTTTTTAAATTTTTATGTCTTTCTATTTAGAAAATGTTCATCTAAAAAAGGGAAATATAGGGGTTTAATTCCATTATAAAATTTAAACTCACTAAATTTCAGTATTAGTTAAATATTTAACAATTTAATATATAAATTATATATTAGTAACCTATATCATTAAATAAAATATTCAAAAAACGAACTAATACCAAAAGTAAAAATAATTATTTTCACAACAATAGAAATTTTAAATGAAGGATTTATTTATTAAATAAACAATAGTTTACACAATATTAACTTCTATTTATATTTAAATAATTAGTTGTGAAACAAACATAGTACCTCATTTTCTAAATTTTTTTTTGCGAAATATCCATCAGATTTTCTGTTAACTTTTTTATTCGATAAATACAAAAAAAATTCTCCATGAAATGGTAAAAAATTGAAAATCTAAAAAATTTAGATTTGTTACAGTTTATAACATTAATTGATTATAAAATAAATATTAATAAGACTTGAATTGATATACATAATGTTATATTTTAAATTTCAAAAAATGAAATTCACATTAGTGTGAGTACATATTGCCATATTTAGTAAGAAATGAAACAATTTAATATTTAAATGTACTGATAAATAAAGAACTGATGTGTTTCATTAAAATAAAATTTTTACTGAAATATTTTAACACTCATACTATACTAATTAAATATATCAATTTAAAATAACATTAATATTTCAATAATTTCAAATTTTAACTTCCCCTTATTGTATAGTTATATGAGAATTGTACACCAATATATAATATTTTTATTCTTTCAGAAGACAATTATTTTTTGCATGTTAAAAATATTTTTTGTACATTTTAATTTATATTTCATACAATGAAAATTTTATAAAAACAAGATAATTTTAGATCACGGTATATATGATCTAAATGTTAGCCAAAAAAATTATAGAAAATAAAATAAATTCAAACATACTTTAAAATTTTAAATTCATTGATTCCTAGAATTCATATAAAATGAAAAATGAGTGGTTATTGGGAGGATAATATTTTTTTCTGTAATAATATGTTTTTTATCTCCCTTAATGAATCAATTCAAAAAAAATTAATTAATTAGCATAAGTTCTTTCTTAGGTTAGAAAATATCTGTTATTATAAATTTTATTAATATAATTATTCTTTATAATATATTTTGAAAAGTTTTTTATTACGTAAAATTTTATATGAATAAAATTTACTATAAACTATTGATTGTTATTTTATTTATAAAGGAATATCATGTAGTGTGGTAATTTGATAATATAATGCATAGTAGCAGAAATAGAGTTTATAATTTTATTAAATTTTTGTACATGTATTTGTTTATTTATATTAATATATGAAAATATTGGAACAAAAACTGAAGAATATAAATTGAATATGCATGGATTCCAATATAACGAAAAACAATATGAGGTATAGGATAAAGAATTCATTATGTCTATAATAGAGTATTCAAATGACCCTTTAAAAATATTTTTTATTTCATTGTTATTATTGAAAACTATTTTTTTAGTATATTTATATAAACAATTGATCTATCTCATAATGTATCTATGTAAAAAATGTTTGACTAAACACATAGAAGAACTGAATATAGCCTGTGACTATAGAAACATTATGGTTATTATATTGTCTCATATGATTTCAACAATAAATGATGTATGATATAACATAATGGAAATGTGTAACATCCCTTACCACGATTACTCATAATAATAAATGAATCATGTTTACACTATACCTCAGCCACACCATCCTATACTCCACTGTAAACCAATGGGAAATTGTGGCATAATGTGGCACATTGGTGTGACAATATATGAAATTAATATTTAAACATACTAGTAAATAATAAATCAAACTCATAAAAAATATACAGTAAATACCCATAAAAAATTCATGGTAAATAATAAAAGGTAACTGATTCAATTTGATGATGTGACAAGAAAATACAATATTGGAATTCCTACATCTACAATAGATCATATAAAACATGAATTAATAGAGAAAACATTAAATCTTGATTACAACACCGAAAATTGTCCTCATTCCTATCCCAAAAAAAAACATTCATGATCCATTCAAGAATCCCAAACACACATCAATTATCATGAGATTTCAATTCCCCTTTTCAGATAAAAAAATGTTTTATCAGGTACCAAATAAAATTCATATAAGTGATTTTGTAAGAATATGTTTTTCATCGACAATGAAATCTAAATTCACACCTAAAAATGACTATACTTGCTTTGATGGAATCATAATTCCTAAATTTGTAATGAATTATTATGGGTAAATGATGGCCCATCATGGTTAATCCCAAGAGAAGAAATAATTAATTGAAATCATTCGAACCCAAGGATATCACCCATGGTGTTATATGTATTAGTAATAATCATTGAAATTGAGTATTAATAACCTCAAGACATTATAATGCATCATGATTTTTTCAAAACCTAATGGGAATCGCCGAACTTTTTCTAATGTATCTAGAATCATCATTGATCCCAATGGGGTTCAGCCTAATAAGTTCAAAAAATTAATCATATTTAAAACACACATTTGAAAAATCAGTAAATTTATTTATAAAAAAAAATATCTTCTATAATCCTTGATAATCACAAGGGTCTGTTTTTATTAATAATTAATTTTACCATGTCAAGAGAAATGGAAAAAATAGTCAAACATATATTAATTTTATAATATCAAATATCAATAAAAATTATTTTGTCTTGATCCTGGAGCACATCATAAGAATCCTTATCACATAAACAAACTTGAAAAATCATGGAAGTCAAATGGACATATCTCAAAATTAACAATACATTTTTCCCAATTCAATATAGCGCATTTGCGGATTAAAATCTAACCACTCTCATGGGTTCACATATCAAGTCTCATGAACCCATGTTTTCTCATCTATAATATACTATATCACATATTATGGTTATAGAGACCCAATGGTTGGAATATGGTCCATTCTTGTAAATAAATGGATGTTTTCGGCCCATTGGGGGGAGGGTTCTATTTAATTATTTGAGGTTACAAACATTTAATCATATATTAGGACAAAATTGATGTAATTTTGGAATTACTAGACAACTAATAAATAAATAAGTAGTGATGAAATATGGGATCTCTCCAAAAAACATAACATACACTAAAAGATTCCCACTCATCAACTATCAATACTTATTTTGAGTTAAAATGGTAGAAAATAGAACACCTGATGAGTACCCTGAAATTTTTGAAAATTGAAAAAATATTATTGGAACACAGTTCATCGGGAATAAATTTAAGAATTAATGGTGGCCAAATGTTATTCATAACACTAATTTCGTATTTCAATAAAAAACATGTGATTATTTGAAAAAATTTGTGAAAACCCTTGTTGATGTGGTTGGAGATGAATGTATATGACGCTCAATGATATCTACATGCCAAAATGGGAGCCCCCATAAAAAAATAAAATATCCCTAAAAAATTAAATAAAATTGAACATAAGAGAAAACTTTTATATAATTTTCAATGTGATTCTTTACCATACGTCATTATTTTTCTAGACAAGCCCCTTTGGGTTCACTACAAATTTGTTTTCATTGTGTGATGGCCTCTTTTTCAATATAAAAACCTACATGATATTCATTTTTATCTTCCATTATAGTTATCTCCTAGAAATATAATCTGAAACCAATCTCAAAACTAAAAGTACCCAAATATAGGTAAATTACAGACTTTTAAAAAAATTAATATTGTTATACATTGTTAACAGATAAATCATTACATCGCCTAATCATAAAGTATGTTATATGAAAATGATATTTAATAATAAAATATAACTCAATGACAATTAGCACTAGAAAATGATTCTACATATCAAACTATTCATCTATTTTATGTCCTTGTAATTTATGTCATAACACTATAATCTAACCAGAAGAGTTTCCTTTTCAAAGAGAACATGTTCACTATAATAAATTTATTAAAATATGATAATCCTAAAATAATACATAATTTTTATGATAAAAATACTACTAACAACCCTAAACACATGTCCTTACTAATAGCCTTATCCGTGAAATCATCATCCATTAGATAATGAATATTGACACATCATATTGACATATTTACTACATTTTGTTTCATGATTCGCACCAGATTCATGTGATGAACTTAGGATTCGCCACTAAATTAAGTTAAAAATTTGGTTGAATATTTATTCAAAGAAATGAAATGATTATACAATAACAGTATTTATATAAGTACCAAAATCAGAAAAAATCATGCATAAGACCTTAACCTACTCTAGGTAGATGCCACAAATTTCCAAATATGTTGAACAAGCTCCAATGTGTCATGCACTCGAATAAGTGGGATCATTGTTAATTCCTTATTATCCCATGAACAGAGAGGAGTACTCCATGGAATATAAGTGGTTCACCCACGGACCACCAATGTCAATGACACATTCTATTAGCATGTTCTCTTTGATCTAAATCATCATACTATGCATTCTACAAATATATGTTAAATAGTTAGTCCACTTACGAAATTTACAAACAAGAATCTATTGAAACTATCAAAAACATCCATCTCATACATTATTCATGAAAAATCATTGTCACCATGATCAATTAATGATTCAAAATATACACCTCTTCTTGTCAAGGTAATGAAAAAGTTGTACTAAATCTTACAACACTTAACTGAACCTAAATAACACATGCATCGATACACTACTGATTGAACAAACTCCACTATAATGCCACACAAATGGTGGATTATTTAAAATACCAAAAAACCACATCAAACCACATTGGATTATGACACTTTTCTAATATTGTGTATTTTTAACCTGATCAACCTCATCAAAAAACATATTACCACACTCAAGAATAATCATAACTCAAGGACATTCCTAATTATTCATGTTAATTGTTTATCCTAGAGTAATATATTCTTATAAATCTAGTCTCTATAGTAACCTTATTACAAAAAATATTATCTAGTCATGTCACCCAATAATAATATTGAATCTATCAGTTTCCATTTATAGATCATTAAAACATCATTAAAACTTATCAACTCTCACCCAAATGTCAATATCCTCCATTTTCTATGGAAAAATATATTGTTTATATTAATGGTTGATAACAAACCCACAACCACCTCTTGGGGTTTTCAGCTATAAGTCACATATTTTATTTTACTAAAACATCTCAAAATGAGCATCCCAAACTAAATTGGCCACATTGTTTTACACAATATATGACATCCTTATTACCCATATATGAGGATGATCTTGTTTGATAATAATTGGAAACCAATCATTGGAATCCACATGTAGTGATAGTATTATTTGAATATGTAATAAATTGATTTCCTACTAAATACTCTATTAATACAATTGTACCTATAGAAACCCACTTCCAAAACAATTCATAATCCCTCACCAAGATCCCAAGCCTAATAACAATATCTCAATATTAAAATACCTTTCTCAATATCAGGTGAATTTAGTTGTTATCCAACAACGAGAAATAAATATCCCCAATAGAAACCCATATTTGTGCCAGTACCTTAATCAACCATGAAATATCATTATCTAGTCTCTTAGCCATGACACAAGAAAATAAATCCATCACTATTTCACAAGAGTCATAGGTCATTATATTACAATAGTAAATTTTCATAAGAGGTCACTACACATCTCTTAGATGATCTAATTTTCATGACAATAGTAAGTCCCCATCACATTAATATCATTTCATTATCACTTGATTGGATAACATCTCTTCAATTATTCATATCCAAATGTATCCATTTCCATGATAGTCTACAGTAGGTCATTCCACAAAAGCCTTTTTATGTGAACAGCATATATAATATCACTAACAGTCTACAACCAATTTCTTATTTCACTAAAAAGGAAACTCATATGATTCCAAATAAATTTCACAATATATCATCCTATCATCCCATTGAAAACATCATCCTTACTTCAATGAGTACAAGAAAACTATAGAGACTAAGAACCCACTAGAACACATAAATATGACATAGAGACATAATCCACATCGCTATTTATGGATGAATATATACATCCCATAATATTTATCAATATATTAGTGGAAAAAATGAAAAATCCATTCATTTCACATTATATTGGGACCTCACCTTAGGTTTCTTGTAACATTCTCCATGACAACTGATCTTTCTTTATATATCCCATAATATACACAACGACATGTCTCACATTCCATTCAAATCTAACCACATAAATTTATCCACGTAGATCATCTCTCTATGATTAATATTAGTTTTCACTAAACCATCAACCATTTAGGTAAAAAATTACACTCCCTTATTCAATTTAAAGGAGTATAAATATCATCCTTTTTTGTGGTGCTCAACATCTCCGTCTACCATCCAAGAATAAGAAACAAATATACAACCCAACATTACTCTACATTACCATCATCATAAACAATATTTATTTAAAAAAAATTAATAGAAGACTCAAAAATACAAATAACTTATTTAGTAATTCCCATCATCTGAATAACCTTATAGATTAAATATTCTTACATAGCAATTGTTTTATTTTAATATAAGGGAAGAACAATCAATCTAAATAAATTCAAGTCATCCCTAGTACTCTCAATATCCCCCAAAATCCATTTCATTATACCAACGCTCGACTTATTTATTATGTAATAATATTTTACCACCTTACCAAAAATGTTTGGAATCCAAATTACCTAACCCCTTCGAAAATTGGGCACAAACGACTATATCAAGGTTGAGAATCAACATCAAATCTGAAAATTCAGTTAAATTCATATACATGTACTTTCTAGGAGATAAATATACTATTCTCTATATAAATAATTTATATTTAAAATTTTTCTATATGAAACCATATTAACAATACAACAACTCACTATGTTCACCCACATATGTTACATCTATCTTATTAATGGCAGGGAAAAATTCTATTACCCAGTCGCAGTGCTTTAACCACCAGTATCATGATCCACATATCAATATCACAATTAAATTAATAGAATAAAGCACATCTCTATTATTCACACACACAAATAGACAGACTCATATATATATATATATCATCATCCATAACATAAGATAAAAACTACTATAGGGTTTCTAATAACTCATTTCCCTACTCAATCTGAAATTTTTTTTGCATTAAACTAGTCTCAATTCCACTCTCATGCCCCATATGTACATGGTATCACATACATTATTTAGGATATCCAATATTACAACTCACAAGATATCTATAATGGACCAATGATAATAAATAATCATCAAATATCAAACGTTTTGAATTTCACTATTCTAGAAATTAATGTCACTATAGTTATATAAAATCACTATCTTCTACATTCAATAATATATAAGTTTACTAACTATGATCTATCACAAGGCATATCAATCAACTCTCTTTATTAAGTCACAAAAACTATGACCCATATAAGAACAAATTTATTTTAAAATTATCAAAATATTAGTTCATGGAATGATATAACAATTGCAACACCCAATAATTCCCTGAATCTCATACTATATGAAACTCAAAACCCATGAACTCTCAACACCCCCAAATAACCATACATTGGATAAACATATTATAAAATAAATATCTTGTATACATGAAACATGATACCATAATTTTATATTTCACAAAAGTGGATTTTTTTATACAAGGGTCTCAATTAAATGAAATATAAAAAACAAGTTATAAAGGAAAGCACCTTTAAAGTGGAAATTGGATTTTCAATAAACTGATGAATTATAATAATAAATACAAGTGGTTATCTAAAATAATATAAACCATGTACATGAAATATATTATTTTATAACTGATGAAAAGTTAAATTTAATATCAATTAATTGGTATTACAGAAAATACTATATATGTAAAAATTCGTATTTGATTTTTTGTATGGTTGATTTATATTTAAAAAATTGATCAATTGACAAGAAGGTCTCCATATATGTGATCATTTAAAAAATATAAAACCATACAAATATATTGGAAAACAATATATATATAGATGAAAACACATTAAATAGATGGGTTGTATCATTGTTTGTGTTAAAAATCATATAAAAGCACAAAATTGAGTGTGAAAATAATATGACTAATATGATGTGTAGACACATGAATTCATTCTATACTGAAAAAAGATAAATTACCATAATTAAATATTCTAATAATCATATTTATCACCCAATGTGATATTAGTAAAAAGTTAAAGATATCAACAATGCTCAGAATACTATCCCAAAATATGTGGAATCCCCCCCCAATAGGTTAGAAAATGCAAATAATTATTTTCAACATAATTCCCAAAAAATAACTAAATCCAATCTAGCTTTTATTAATAATATGAAAAAAATAATGATCCTTGATACATCTATAGGGCATCCCCTCCCCCCATCCACTCTAAAATATGTATGAAAAACCATTTCTAGAAATAATAATCATGGTGAGGATTAATATAATTATGTAAAAAAAATTTAAAAACTGCAATGGATCCTCATGTTTTAAACTGAAATAAATAATTAAAAATACCTACATAAACCTATTATATATTTACATATCCAACGAAATATAAATAAAAATAATAATTAATATAAAAAAATCATCAATAAAATTATATAATTCAATAAACATGAGGCCTCATCCCACATAACCCCTAGGGCTTCCCCTCTCATTTTATGTATTGTTTTTCAATCTAAATTTCCATGGTAAAGAAGTCAAGTATATATTATTTCAATTATATCTGAACCCACAAGATAAATTTTGTCCCTAGGTTCTAGAAAACATCACAAGAATACCTTCCATATATGTAGGTTTTTAAAAAAATTCATGGACCATATATTGTCTCCCATTTAAATTACCAATCATTATTTCCCATTATAATCAAACTTTTTTCATGGATCATGTCTCAATCACAATCACATGTTCAAATCTCTAGTATGAGGAACACCTTGGGATGCCTAATTAATTTTACATGACACTTCTTAATGTTTGGAATACCTTATGTGGGGAAACTCCTGTTATACTCACCAACGTCACATTCATGGACTATGTAGAGGATCTGTCTCATGTTTTAAGGTTGACATATTTTAGTAGTATAATTAGGTTCAACGTGAGGTAATAATAGCATTACCACACAACACATAAATTATTAAATGATGTTAAAAAAGCATGATAGATCATGAAAACCAAAAATATACTCATTGATTCCCACTCATCCGATATCTATCATTTATTAGAGGAAATCCTATAAAGATCATAATACCATAAGTTTACCCATGATATTTGAAATAATTATTATGATAACACTCCTCATAATGAATTCAATAATGATATAAATTATAAAAATAGATATACATTCAAATAAATATCAAATGAAACTTAAAAAAAATGATTAAATATAAAAATTATGTAAAGATAACTCTTGATAGGAAATTAACTATCGTGAAGGATGTTCATGGAGGGTAACTAGGTGATATGGGAGACCCTTGAAATTTTTCAAACACAACACAAAAAATAAAAAAATAAAACATAAAAACCCTAGTGGAGGGTTTCAAAATATAGAAAAATTATTCATGTAATGAGTTTTTGAGTTTGTACCACATTGAAAGAACTACATGTCTCTTCACGGTAAGAATCCCTCAGTCATTCCATGAAACTCTACATGTGATTAAATTTTGGATAAATTTTTATTTTACTCACTAAAACACATTAAAGGACCACTACTCACAAATGAAATATCAAAATTCCTGTAATATACATTCATCTAGAAAAATAATAAAATATTTTATAACATATAAAGGGTTGATATTTAAAAAAATGATAATGGATGTTGGAAATACCCTTAATGATGGTTAAATGTTTTATGAGCTGTTAAATAGCTATAAGAGGATTCCATTACATGTTTCTTGTACTAAATATTCAATATTTTTATCCACAATGATGATAGATTTTATTGATGTTGTAAATTGATAGTGTGACATGAGTTTAATAGAAAAACATGCACTCTTGAATGAAACGTCACCATAAAATAATATTCTTTCTATAAAATGATTCTAAATGAATACTATGTTTACCTAATATGATCAATGATACAATTCATGATTCTAAAAATTAAAATATATATTCGGGGATAGATTAGGAAAAAATTAAAAATACATTATGTGTGGTGTGAATCGATAAAAGAAATATGAATGATAAAATTTTATTATTTCATGTTAATTTGCAGTCATTTTTTGGTTTATATAGTTATATTAAATTTTGGAGACTGAAAGGTAATTGTAATGAAGAAATATAAAATAATTCATTATGGCAGACTTTATCACCCTGTAGAAACACCTTAAAGTATGAATAAAGAGAATGAGTATCCTAGAAATAATTACCAGTTTATGAAAATCTATCTTTCACTTTATCTATATATAACATATCCATTTTATGTATAGTTTATCAATCATGATATATTAATGGTTATAAAATTTTTCCATGGATATGCATGATGTCAAAATATATTTTTCTATATTTGATAATATTAAGACAAAAAAAACATGGAAACCATTTTGATGTTTATTTGGTTCCATTGACCAATGATTTGAAATTAATTTTTGATTTAAATTTTAATTATATGATTCTAATTAAAATACAGATTTCACACTATAATATATGGAGTTAAAAATTATAAATGATAATCATTCATATGGAAATTTTATAGGATACAATATTAAATGTATATTAGGGTGATCCATGGGTGAAAAAGATACAAACTCAGCTTTAATGATACCTTTGTTAGGGACTATGTTTATTATAAAATGTAAATTTTTCCCGAATTATATTAATAAAAATATTTGAGATTATTATTAGATGTGGATTTTGGTAAATTTAAAACACAATTTCTATTATCTGGTAATGAATATTTTGCGAATGTAAATCATAATGTTTCAATTTATATGTAGTCTATTTTCAAAAACAACTATAAAAAAGAATTGAAAAAATGGATTAGTTTTCATGAATTACAATATTATTGTCCTTTTTGTGTTATTAATTATCATGATATAATTTATATTGATAATATTATATTTGATATAGTCATTATAACTTTAAAAATTCATAGACTTAAAAATCAATTTAGGTCTTGGTTAGACAAGATTGATAGATGATAATAGTTTACATATTGCTTGTAGAGGGTTAAATATGTACTTATTTTTGTCTCAAAGATTCTATACATTATTGGAAATAGTGATTTTTGTTTTTAAACCACATTAATGGTGTAAAAAATGCACATGGTTATTTAAAAAATATAAAAATATTATATTAATGAATGATTATAATGTAATGGGGATCAAATCAGAAGACTACACTGCTTTAATGTACGATATTGTGTCTTTTTTTTACATTACATTCTACCTAAAAATTATTGATTGTCACTAATCATTATACATATCATTGATAAAGAAATATACATTATTTTCTATATCAAATGTGGTTTCCATCAATATAAAATAAAATTCATATCATATTATGTGAATTAGATATAATATTCCCCTAAAATTTCATTGATATAATTTTCCAATTGTTCAGAGATATATGGTTACGTGATATTTTTTATTTCAAATGGATGTATCCCCATTGAATTGTATATGGAGACTTTTAATTGTCATCCAGAAATTGAACAAACCTTATGGATGTATTACTTAGTGTTATAGTTTAAAGGATTTATTTGACTTTGGTATCGATAACCGCTTCAATGTGGATAATATATTTCTCCAAAAATCATATTACAATATGTCAATTTTTGGAGACTGTTGTGACCGCCAATTTTTTAAATTTAATTCAAAATAAAACATTATATAATCGACATCATATCTTATATTTGACCCTGAGAATAGATAAACCATTATACAATAAACCATTATAAAATATCTATTGAATTAAAATTTAAGAAGAGCAAAAACCTCAATTATGGAAATTACATATAAATGTTTGAATGAATTCAAAATTGTCTTTTAATTTATAATACATAAGTACTCAATTTTCAGAAATGTTATTTTACTGTTCAAATTATGTTTTCCTAAAAAATGATATTACCCAATTTTTCATATGATAAAATTATGATTTATTTGTACCATTTCAATAAATATTACCTAATGAAATAATTAATATTTTTTAATGTCATAATTTTAATATTTTATGTTGATGATTATTTACGTTTTTCTAAAAATATATATTTTTCATTGAATATTGAAAAATTAAAACTTTATAAAAATTTTCATATATTTTGATATATATTTACCATAAAATTTTATTATTTTACTTTAAATTATCCTATGTCTAAAATAATTATAAATATTTTAATTAATTACATGGGAATCAATATTATACATGATTTTCAAAGAAGTCAATTTTTTAACATAAATACACATTTCCCTAAAAATCTATTTTCCGGTGCCCAATTTATTATATTCATAATAAAAAAAATTATCTCTATTTATTATATTTAATAATGATATTTAGTGATTATATATTCAATAAAATATTTTATCCTTATTTTATGATTTTTATAAGGCATAGAGGGGTTGTAAATTTGAAATTATGACTAAAAATTCCTTTATCAAAAACACCGTTTCATTTTTTTACCATGATAAAATATAATAATGTTCTTCAAATTATAAATATTTAATATTTTAAAATATATTAATTATTTTGAATTATAAAAAATATTATATAAGTCAGCCCTAATTTTTTGTTTTTGTTAATATTAAATGCCCAAAAATTTTATTACCACAATTAAGGTTAAAATAAGTTGTTCGGTGGGTGGTGGGTGGGTTAGTATCTATGATAAGGATATGATCTTCACAAATACATGTCATATTATTAGTTTATGAATTAATTTCAAACATATATTACACATAATTCACATCCCTTGAAAAGTTTATCCATATTTTCCCTGAATGTTCTCATAAATCATTGAATTTTATTAATAAATTCAAAGTTTGTCACTCTCGTTAAAAAAAAGAGATACCATTATCCTCTATTGTTCACATAATTTTATCCTTAAATATTTTTAAATAATAATAGCAAACCCTTATTTGTATACCTCCATTTATGATCGTGATTCTAGCCTTCCTTACATTATATCATTCATGTTTTATGGAATATTCCAAAGGAATTCCTTCAAAAAAGTTATATCGATCTTAACAAGTATCATTCAATTTTATTTATTCTTATAATAAAAATAATCATTTTGTAACCATCCAAATATGATGAATATATTATAAAAAATATACTAATTTGTTATTATGATTATGGAACAATAATTTACCACCTCGTCATATTCCAATGGGAGATTAATGTATTGCTTCTATAAATGATTGTACTACTTCCTCTCTATATTGATAAAAATCATTTTCCACCATCATCATTATTGGGAAGTTACTATGATATATTTTATTTTCATAAGTGAATTTAATTTTATTATAATTATTACGTGAATATTAATTAATATTTATATTTCATTCATTCTATACTTTAAAAAATAGAAATGTCACTTGTGCTTAGTCATATAATAACCAATCTATATTGTTATGGAATTTATTTTTCCACACCACATTATATGAATGGTTATAAATGTGTATATAATAATTATATATTAAATTTATACCATGATTAATATTCTATATATGAATAGTCCATGATAAAATTTAAAGGAACATTACCTCTGAACCATAATATACATTAAAAATGTAAGAATTAATAGCCGAGATAATGGAGATAAGATCGATTAATAATGAAAGGGTGATAAGATTTTATATGTAAAATATGTGTGGTATTTTAAATATGATTATTGTTCAATTATATAATCCTAATAAAAATAAATTAATAATAATGTTTTTTATATTTCTTACAAAGAATAAAGAACATGAAGTAAGTGTTTTATGTATTAATCTATTTTATACTACAATTGTTTATACCATAATATTTAATGATGAAATTATTCGGATTATCTATTATATGTTTTTTAGTTTGTACTTATATTATAATATTAATAGATTACATTTTTCTATCAATTTCAATTATTTTAGAGGTCAAATGATTAATATAATATTTTTATTGGAAAATATCCTTATTTTTCAATTTGATCGACAATATTTTATTTCATGTCTATATTTTATTTAAAATTTTTAATTATTTTTTATAGTAATATATAATTATTATTTGAATTTTTTTCAGTAAATATTTCTTTTTTACCTCATTTTATAAATAATTTGATTATATTTTTCTAGACATATACATTTGACTTTTTCTGTAAAATGTGAAAGGATTATTTATTTTAAAAATCACCACTTGTATAACTTTACCCAACATCGTAAGTTATCATTTTATTAATAATATATTGGATTGATTTATTTTTTCATTATAATTAAATTTTAGACGTAATAATTTTTAAAATCTTTGATTCAAAGTATGATATTTTATAATAAATGGGTAGATAACAAAGGAAAGGTATTTGTAGATATTTAAATGTATACTTATCATTGATAAAATCATTTAGTGTATCTTAATATATAATATAGATGAGATGTAATGTTTCATTCCTTATTCATCCACTGTATGGTTTATTTTTTCATGATTAAATGATTACAAAACCTATATCCATTCCACATGTTATAAATTAATGATATGATTAATTTTTATGAACTTAGGGTACATATATGAATGGGTCTCATTATGTGAATGTTGGAACAGAAATTATATATCACTCAAATTCAATTGTTAAAAAAGTATGTCTAATAGGATAATATGTCTTATAATAGGGATTAATCAAAACTTTATGTTGGATTTTTTCTAATATTGCAATCCTAGGAGTAATTATTAACTATTGATATGATGACATGTGGATTTAATTCAATACATTATAATATTCTAGTAATTTAACCTTGAATAAAGAATAGATATTCAATCCATATTTGAATTACCAAAACATATGTCTTATGCTAATGATAAATTTTTGGGTCAAATGATTGAATTTTGTTCATTCAACACTCTTATGTCTCATGTCATTTCATTGAAAAAATCATACTCAATCATTCAAGTTTAAATATCATTAACTATTTGGGTATGACTATTGTATGATTTTTTAATGTTTGAATACATATTTTCGTCGTTAATTATCACTTATGATAATTTAAAATTATCACTTATACATACCCTTACTAGGAATATGATATCACTTATTTCCTATGTTTCTCATACATTGGTTATAGAGAAAGGTTTTAAATATGCTATTTCAATGAAGGGTGGAAGTTGTGAAAAAATAAATGGGAAATAATATAGATAATTTATGTAATATTATTTACATATCCATGTTTCCATAGAACTTAAAACTCATTGTTCCACTAATATTTATTATTGTTAAATATATAGATTATTTACCTAAAATGATTTAATATTAATGTATGAATATTATATGTTACAATATCTTGTAAAGAAGAAATAAATTATTATCTTATAAAAACCGGGGTGTATAAAATGTAGTGGGAATCCATATGATAAGACTTTGTTTATGAGAAAATCATATTTTATGGTTACAATATGAGTGTGGGTTCCCATTTAAATTACACCCATGTCTAGATATATTAGGTGTATATGATTTTGAGTCAATATCATCTATGGTTAATAATCCTAGAAACAATTGGTAGAGATCATATAGATCAACATTCAAGTGCATGATGAATAGTCTCTTTAAAATCACATGGATTCACACCCCATGGAAACAGGATTTGGATAATTACCTTTTAATTTATGGTAAATTATGATGTATTTGAATAAACAATGTCCATGAATGATATATATTAATAATTAGATGACTTATATTGAAATATTTTTTTCAATATTTAGACATCATATGAATGAATTATTCAACACTATATTTTTTCCCATGAGGATTATTCATTATCACGCTATGATTTTTGGTTGTAGTCTATGTAGAGAACCAGAAGGAACAATGTTAAGGTTTAATTTGACCGAAAATTCAATAATTTCTCCTATGATCTAGAAAATGATAAGGAATCGTCGATGAGAAATTTTATTTCAATTTTTATGAAACATTCTCAAGACATATATCTTGTTGATATTACAGATGATAAAATATATGAACAGAATACTATTGAACCACTCATAAAAAGTTTAATTTGGAAGTCCATTGGTTCATATGAGGAAACAATTATAGGTTATTTGAGGTATACATATTGTATTATTATTGAACCGGAAAATAATATCGATCGATTATTTATTAAATAAGAACCATGTCATGAATGAGACTTATCTATGGGAGACATATATAAATTTTATGAAATATATTGATATGCTATCAAGGAGTAGATGGATGTCATTATTTCTGATTAGTTTTAGGAATCAAATAATAAAATAAATAAGGGATTCAAAATAAATAATTATAATAAAACCATATAGAGAGGAAGATGAGTTCATTATTATTTGAGATGTATGAAATGAATTGTGGAGGAAACATTATTAATGGGATTGGAAAATCATTTATGTTGGGAAAATAATGTCGTCAAGGAAAAAATATGGCTGGAAAGGGATAAATAAGGTAATTATTCAAAATGAGCAAAATGGTTTTTTAATTAAACAATCACACTAAAATTCTATAACTTCATATAGTATAGTAATATTTCTAACACATGATCAAAACCATGGGTTAATAACATTTATTTATTTTGAAAACCTATTAAGACTAAAGGCAATGATAAATCTCATGTGTGATCCTATCACTAATATGATTATCGATAATTAGGTTGTTAAAGGTACACATATCATCCACTCTTGAAAATTAGATTTCTTATTTGATTCTAGTTTTATACACTCTTATATACTAACAATTATTCCATTGCATTCACATAACCACATCAAATAATTTTTGTTTAAATATTAGTCAAAACTCATAATGGAATGAGGATCACATATGATCGATATGAATCGTCCCAAAGTGTAATTTACAACAATATAATCTTTATAATTGATTTATTTTTACTCGAGTTGAATCTGATGTGATTTTTGCCATGGATTTTCATTCATTATATACATAAAATATAAATTATTGACTATGGAAAGAAACATTTAACATTATAGGACAACATATAATTTTCAATCATTACAGGTATAAATTTTATTTCTAATGGAAGATACGTCAATTGATTGGTCATTCATCGTATTCAAAGAGGATATTTATCTAAGATAGATGTGGAGAATATTTGATCTCCTGATATTTCTACTATATATGAGGTCATTAATGTATTTCCAGTAGATTTTCATAGACATCCTCTAAATCATGATGTTAATTTCTTAAAAGAACTTATACAGAACTCTACACCTATATAAATGATTCCGTATATAATGGACCTGATTGAGTTGTATGAATTTAAGAAGAAACATCAAGAAAATCTTGGTATATGATTCATTCATCTATCATCATCACCATAGGGGGAACCTGTACTTTTTATAAGACGAAATTCAGATCAATGAGTCTATGCATTAATTATTAGAAAAATAAAATGATCATGATCGTGAATAATTTTCATTCCCATGTATTAATGATTAGTTCTATCCATTGTGTGGAGCATGATATTATTACAAACATATCATTTATTTAGATAATATAAATTGGGATTTAAAAGTGATTGCAATAAAATTTATAAAATATATTTGAGATAGGGACACTATGAGTTTGTATTTTTCCAAGTTGATTTTATTAATTCGACCACTATCTAAAACGATTAACGAAATATTGTAGTTAGAAATTACATTAAATATTTTGTGGTTAACTTTGTAAAATATATTCATATATATTGTAAGGGAATGGAATATAATGATGATAACATGGGAATTTTATTGAAAATACTAATTTAGGGGAAGATTTATTGAAAATTTACAAAATTTAAATTTAGTCCACATCATGTTTCATTTTGGAAAATATAATCTCATCAAAGGGTATATAAGTGGATCCATAATAGAAATAGTTATTTAACATTTGTCCATACAAACAAATATTACAAAAATCCATTTGTTTTCTTATATTGTATGGAGATTATTGAATATTTATGAACAATTTCTCAAAGATATATACTTCATTCACAATGTAATCATGGATTGGATATATGTTCTACTAGATAGAGATTATAATGAATATTTCAATGAATTGAATGGAATGTTGGTTGTGAACAGATTTTCAAACTATGCTACAATGATGAATGAATTGAGATTTATAATAAGGAATATCATAAATGGATTGGATATGTTCTCTGGAAGAATGACATGGTGATAGTTGATGGCACATCATAATTAATAGTGGATGTGGAAAATTTCTCAAATCATGATATGGAGATAGGATTACAAATCATTACAATCACGAGATTGAAGAAATATATTTTTTAAAGTTGATATATATATACTATTCATAAAATATTAATGTACATGTTAACCTAAAAATAGTTGAGTATGTGCCAAATATAATTATTTTAGTTGATTAATGATTTTAACTACATAATAAACTATTACCCTAAAAAAGTGATAAAGGTGGATGATGTGTTATTTAGAATGAATCATGATATATTGAAACTAATAAGGTTCATTGAATATCCAGTATTGATGGATTTTCAGTTGATGCATGATGAAATCGTGAAGAAAGGTGATGGGTATTCTCTATACCAAATGACTTTTCAACCATATGTGCTGGAAAATATTAATATGTTAAAAATGGAGGATGTGTTACAAACAAATATGTTCAGAACATTTATTTATTTCATCTTTCAATGTGATTTAATAATATGGTTTTAGATCTATGTATATGTATTTTAAATATCATACATGAAGAAGTAAATATTAAAATATGGTTGTATTTCATCATTCAGGATTCATCCTCTGTGTTTTGAGAAAAATTTATATATGAAAGAGTTATTATGGTGAAAATGAAGAGGGAAATTTCAATTTATGTATCTTGGTTCATGGTATGTTTGGAGGTCATGTATGTGAGATATAATTCAAATTGGATTTTACAGCCATTACTCGTACTAGAAAGGAAATTATAAAACATAGACATGGATATCCATTACATACTCCATAAAACATCAATAACCCATGATCATATTTGGTATATCACCAATCACATAATGAATATATCCCACTTCATTTATATCCCTAAAGATTTTGACCATTAAAAATGTTCCAATGTATAAATTAATGGATTGGTAAAAATACATGGGATACCATATTCTATTGGTTGTAATTGGGATCCAAGATCACCTCAATGTTTGGGAGTACTCATTAACAAGATATAGACATAAATATATTTTCTAAAAAATCTTATCTTCTATATAAATATTGTATTTATAATATGACCATTTAATGTAATGTGGATATGTTGAAATCCAAATATATATATATATTTCAATGGATGTTGGGATCAGCACATTCTTATAGTGATATTTTATTACAACAATAAAATTCAATAATGAATTTGGATGACTATTTATAAAGATCACTATGGAATGATGTGTTTTACATTGAAATGTTATGGTTGTGATAGAAAAATAATTTCATTGAAACCCATTCTTATCTATGGAATATAAAAGAATGTTGGATCCATTTAGCATCATATCTAGTTTACCTAGAGTTTATTGAATTGATATACTTACAATAATCCAATAAGATCTGTAATTTAATGTGAATCTAATGTGTTTCTTATCAATTTCAATATGTAATAAGATTATATTATTCAAAAATTAGGTAAATCAACGCCCTATGTATATTGGTATCATTATGATTCTTGATCTAGATGTGATGGTAGTTTATCACTTTTCACTCTCATCAAACTGCTCTAATTTTCATGATATATTCCTTGAATATCTCATGTGTAAATATATGCCAGATCCTTTACATGAACTAAACATAGATATTATACTATTGGATCACACTGTTTCCTATAAAGAACATCTGAATAAACTTTTGGATCATAGTTATAATGATCTATTGAACAAGAGTAATAACCAAAATAAATTTATTTGGAGGAATTAAAATTTTGAGGAAGCTACACGGGAACCTGAGTATGTAGTAAAGTATTGAAATAATCAGTTTTTCGTATTATATTTGAATATTGATTAAAAAAATCATTTTATGGGGTTATAATGTAACATCCTACAATTTAATGCATATTATCTTTGAAAGAAAACATTAAGTATAAAATATAATGCCTTAAATATAATATCATGTTTAAAAGAACTGTGATATTATTAAATATGATAACAAAAAACTCAAATTGGCATGTATTAATAACAAAAAAATTTTAATAAATTATATGTGCATGATTTTTTATTTAAAATTCAATGATTAATTCATCAGAAAATAGTACCCAATTTCAGCACTACAATTTCTGGCTTAATAAATTTAATTTTTCAATGTTGGTTACAATCACATGATTTTCATGGTAAAAATATAATTACTTTATACCTTTTTTTAAAATTTTATATGTAGAAATTAATATTTTTTTAAAACCACCTTGTCAAAGTTATCTTATTGTGATATTTAAGTATGTTTCGAAAAATATATTTTTTAAAATAGTAACTGATGATGTTTTTGAAAAAAATTAATTATTTATCTTAATATAAATTTACCATTATGTGTTAAATTTTGACGTAATTTTATATAAGTTTCCAATAATTTTTTATAATATATTTAAATATTTAAGAATCAACATTATATATTTAAAAAAATTATTTTTTTCCTATAAACATTTTTTATGCATGAAATTAGATTTTATAATAGAAAATTAAATTAATTTATATGGATTTTTATTTTTAATTTTAATTTAACATTATATATTCAATATATATTTTTACATTAACTTGAATGTTTTTTAATGTAATGGAATGGAATAAAATTATGTTTTATATATTAAAACCCATTTTTTGAAAATTGGTTTATGTTATGGTTTTCACACAAAATTAATATTAAATTATTCCACATTAATAAATTTAATATAGTGAAATTGATATCATATTTTTAAATATATTAAATAATATATTTTAATAGGTTGTACATAATTTTTTTATTGATAATCGTAAAAACAATAACTTTTTGTTACCACTATTATGGGTAAATTGGGTTTATCTGGGGTTAAACTGGAAGATTGGGGTCAAATTAACACCCAATAATATCAAATTATTATTTAAAGATATTAATATTTAAATTATCTTTCATTGGATTTCGTGGCCATTGTTAGCATCTTTACCATGAATTTTTCCACAAATCATTTAATTCTGTTATGAAATTCTATGGGTGTTCCTACCATATCATATAAAACGATGCCATTCCCCCCCTTTTTCATACCATTTGGGACTTCTAGAATAAAATAATAAAAAATCCAATATCAAATTAGAAAACATCCCTTCATATGATATCATTTTTATTCTCATAATACCTATTCTTTAAGGATTAATAATCAAGCCAATGCTTGTCTCTCAATGAGGTTGTATAGATCGTTGAAAAAATAATTGAATTTAATTGGTTATTTTATATTATACAAAAATGTGGTATCTATATAAAATTTAATATTAATGCATAATAAATGAAATTATATTTTATTTTAATTATGGAACATAAATTTAAATAATTGTTTTCAATTAATTGTTTGTAAATTTTTAGATTATAAATAGGTGATTTCAAATGAAAATTGAATTTTCCCAGAGAAATTTTGTAACTATATTTTAAAAGAATATATATCCATAAAAACATCATTTTTTGTTTCATATGATATATTATATATTTTATCCAGTGTAACCATCTTAAATTTTTTACTTATATAGATTATGATTATGATGATTAAATATTTATGAATCCCAAATCATTTCCTTGTATTTATATTTGATGATATAATGTGTGATTTATGAAATTTTTCACACATATGAAAGGGGTTAATTATTCAATTGGTTTTCTTAGAGTTATATGATAATAAAATTAAACAGATAAGAAAGGATATCCCATGAGATAATACTGAATGGAATATGGGTTAAAAACAGTTTGGTAAGGGACTTTTTCTAAATATAATATCAAGGGAGTGAACCAAGACTATGGAAATTATTGAATGGGAAGAAAACTAAATTCACAATGATACTCTTTATAGTGATATTTGATTAATGAATTGGTTTTGTATTGAATAATTGAAAAAAACATATAAATTTTTCTTATGATATATATTCATTTATTTGGATATAATTTTGATTGTTAAACACTATTATTTTATATTAATTTTTTTTTAAAATCCCTTCTTCCATATTTCATGATTTGAGAAATCTAAATTATTAGGAATTATGTTTGTAATCATGATTATTTCCTAGTATACATATAATGATCTTTTCACCAATTATGATCATTTATTGATATATCATAATTTTATCTTTATTGATCATATGATCCCACCCCTATATCATGTTTCCCTTCATAAGATTATTATTAAAGGATTTTATTGTGTTTTGTATAATAAGGGATATTATTGGCTTGATCTAATTGGTAAATAATTCGATATATTATATACTCATCGTTTAAATATAAAATATTCATATAAAATGAACCAATGTTGTCTTCAATTAAGAATTATAGGGAAATGTATTAATTATTCATAAAATTGATATAATTTTTATGTATGAAATGTATCAGTTTTCTATAATTTGATTTCATGAAGGGATGTTTTCACAATTACCATTATAGAGTATGATAAGTGTTACATTACAGTCAACAATTTAATATAGAGGATTCTCTATATTTTTTTGCCCATCATATTTTTATTGGTAATTTGAATCCATAAACTAATTTATTATGTATATATAATACACTACATAAATATATTATATTATATTTTTAGTAAAATATTTCTATTATGTTACCTGCAAACTAGAATTTAATTTTAAGATAGCATTGATGTATAGTCATAGGTATATGTTAACATATATTATCTTACAATAATTATGTGATTTATAGTTATATGTTTTATAAAATGGAATTTGATTAACATAATAAGATAAAAAATAGTTGATTTACTCTTATAAAAGGTTTTATACCATTTTATGGTAAAAAAGGAAAAAATATTAATTACATGAATATAATATTGTTTTGGATTACTAAAAAAAGGGGATTGTGATTAATAAAATTAATTGTTATGATTATTCAATGCATATGGTGTGACAATACAAATAAACTGAAAATGGATGAATAGGGTTCTGTTCTTGTGAGTTTCATTATGGTAGGTTGTATGTACAAATTTTTTAATGGAATATTAGGTAGTAAATGTATTTTATAACCCTATTTCTATAAAATTAGTTTGTAAATTTTTCCTGCTATAAGAAAAAACTATTACAAGGTAAAATGAATATTCCATTAAGGATAACCCATTAATTTATACATTATACTCTTTTCTTGGTGGTCTTAATGATGATATATTATTATATTTCTTTTAGAACTAGAAGGATTGGATATGGTTTTTCAATATAGAGGAAAATATATTCTTTATTTATTGAAATAATGTGTTTAATGAACATATACAGTGTATTTTATTATTATTTTATATATACATTATGTTTCCCCATTATATATTGTGTTTAATATTGAATGTGAGAAATTTAAATTAAGCGATATAATATATGTTTTGAGATATGGTTTCGTTAACTTTAGATAGTTTGAATTTTTAATAACAAAATATTTCGGATAATTAAATTTAAAAAAATTTATATGTATTTCAGTGTATGATTTAAAATCTTGTGGATTGGGGTAGTGTGAATGTCTTAATGAAGTTTATTATTTAGGGAATTAAATCTCAAAAACAAATGGTTGCATGAAATTCACATTGACCCCCTATTGACCTCAATAAGACCATTTTTGATAGATAAATGTGGGAAAGTACACTAATTCACATACATATTGATATAGATATATTTTTTAGACGTGATCATTTGTTTAACATAGTAATTTTGGAAAACATTATTGTAACATAATATTATAATTTATTTATTTTATAAAAATATAATATACTAAAAAATGGTATTCATAAATAATTATCCAATGTAGAGTACATTTTTATTATATAAATTTAGGTGAAATTTTTAATTATAGTCACTCGAACAGATCATATTGAATATTACAAAATAATGAAAAAAATATAATACTATATATATTGACTTGAATGTAAATATCCAACCCTTTATCAATATACAAATACACTATAATCTATGAAATATAGGATAAATTCATTTTATTCAATGAAAAGAATCATTTTTTGACATAATTGGAGGTATATTATTTCAATATATCTGTAATTATCACATTAATTTATAATTTTTAATTAATTAAAAATCAAAGTATTACATAAGATGAGTAGTTTACAATGATACCAACTTTAACCCACCATAATGAATTGATGTGATATGATTCACTTGAAAAAATTGTTAGAATCGTAAATTTATATTAAAATGATAATGTGATGTTAAATTAAACAAAAAAATGAAACATTTCTGTATAAATATTTTTGATTCAGAATCGAATTCACTTCCATCCTATTTCATGTGATATTGATGGAGTTATCCTTAAACAAAATGGGATAAATAGTAGGTAAAAACACTCATAATATATGTGAATATTTTGAAATTATAACAAAAAATAAAAAATAATTCATATATAAAACAGTATTATATAATAATGAAAACATCTTTTCCTATATTATTTATCATGGTTGAAAAATCATCATCAGTTTCTATAGTCATTGAATAATTACATTATATGGATTTTAAGGTGGTAGAGTCGTTAAACTGTATAATATGTAATAATTTTAGATTTTCACCCTGATCAAACATGGAGATATAAAATAAATAGAGTTATTAAGATGAAAAAAATGAAAAACATTGAAGGAAAATATCAATTATATAACAGAAAATGATATTGTAAAGTCATGTGTTATGGTAAAATTTCTACAAATAAATCAAGGAGATGAAAAAATATATATAATTCCAGTATATGAAGAGCCACACCCAACATCAATGCAGATATTATAAGATCCCGGTTTTTGGATAGGTATGTTTTCGTTATGTTTTTATTGAATCCCTTGTTTCGGGCTTCAAGGGATGTCTTCTAAAAGTATGAGAGGTCTCTGGGGGGGGGGGTTCGAGGGCTCGAGGCACGAAAGAAAAGAAAATTGGGCAAGACAGGCCTGAGCGCATGCCCTGCGCATGACTAGGCCAAACCGTGCAGCCTACCCAAGTAAATAGTGAAACCTTCCTCCTCCAGATAGTAGCATGCACACGGTTTGTGCACGGTTTTTCAAACTGTGCGGACAGACCCTACCGCCTCTTAATGTTGGAACAAATTACAAAATTGCCACCATGGGATTTTTAGAACCCAATCGGGAGTCCCTCTTAACCATAGAAATGAACCAAATCGCCCATGATCTTAAGGAGATCGATATCTGTCATTTATAAAGCATTTTTGGTGCCGTTAGATGTGGATCGAGGCTCAGGGTAAGGCTACTCCCATCCTTGCTTCTCTTTTTGGTATAGGGTTTGTATATTCTATCCCTCTTGTTCGGAAGCTCTAAAACCCTATCTTTTGGGTGAGTTTTTATGTTGAACCACTAATGGTTGGTCAGATCGAGGTCTGAGGACTTGATTGAGAGTTCGTTAAACTGCGGTTTCAAGGTAGGTGGTCTACAAACGTTATCCCAATGTTTTATGGTGGATTTATGCATGTGTGGCTTTTCTCATGGTTTTCTTTCAACTAGAATTGATAAATAGCGATGCAGATGGTATAAAGGTATGATTAAAATGGTAAATGGGAACCTTCACAATCCCCATGGGATGCATTGAGGATGACTTGACCTAATTGGGGCCATCCATGGGATGTGATGGCTTATCCCAGGTTTAGGGATTGTTATTAAACAATTGACCTTGTTTTATTAAATGGTAGATCCCTTGACGAATATGATAGCATGATTGGTTGAACTTGGAATAGAAGTTTGGTGATGCACCTATACTTGGAAATAACCTAAGTGTTATTTGGAATGGGTTGAATGGTTGATTCAGGGAAATGATGAACGGTTTATCTGGGTTAATGTGTAAATTGATTAAAGACCATAATGGTTTAGATTATGGGTCTACTGTTGAATTCGTAGTGAGATAGGCATAACACATGGGAATAGGGTGAATGGTTAAATGATGTGAAATGGTAATGTGTTAATGGGTTAAGGCATAATGTGAATTCCCATGTGGTTTGTTGTGAATGGTTTGTCCCAGGGGCAACAGTGTGTTTGGTTGATGGTTACTTATATATATAAGCATGTGCACATGGCTTGGTAGAGTGGGGTATGACTTCATGATCTATTCCCACAGGTCGAGTGAAGACTGATGCCTTGAACTCCACCATAAATTCATGGGTTAGGAACGAAGACTGAGGATATATCCTCCCAATGGTTGCATCCACCCGGACTGATGCTTCAAGGTGAGGGTATGGTTATCCACCTGGACTGAGGCTTTGACATGAGGTATGGTTTCTGTGTGAGGGTTAGTCCTAGTGAGATAGTATAACGATGTTTTTACCCTCTTGCATGTGATTGTTACCCTTAGACCCATGTAACATAATGTATGTGATTAACCCCTTGTAATGTAATGAGGTGGTAAGTGATGGTAATTAGTGTGAAATGAATGGTAACATGAATGGAAATGGCTTTGGCTCTAGACTGGTTAATGGAACCTTAAAGTAATTACTTGGGAGTTATCATTCATTTTCCTTTTGTATGCATGGCCTTTTGATCCTGGATATTTTCTAGAAATCTTTGGTGGTGGCCTACTGAGTTATACTCACACCCTGCTCGGGCCGCTATTGGGTACCCGAGCAGAATTATTATTTGTAGGTCTGGAGAAGGTCAAGGGTCTTTGCTAGATAGTCGAGTGGACATGGGTATCTCTTGGTGGAGGATCTGGACTTGGAGTAAGACCATTTTGGGGATTTTGGTTGTTATCATTATTTTGGGCTTTTGTTCACTTTTTCACCAGTAGTAGAACATGACATATTTATTGTTGGAAGTGGTAAATATACATGTTCATTGTTTATTGTTTTATGTTTCCACTATTGGTTTATTTTTTGTTGTGGATTAATTTGATAAAAAGGGGGTATAGTCTCCCCACCTGACCACATAGACCCCTGCTTCTTATCGACACCCTTTGGCATACAGGGAGGCACACTTAAGGTTATGTAACTACCCATCTTGGAGCACTGGTTTAGTGGCTTACTGGTCAGGGACGTTACAATGTGGTATCATAGGGGGACCCTCTTCTCCTTCTATGAGGTCTTTTTATTTGGGGTAGGTTTCCAAGGGTTAAGATGTGTCAGGCCTTGGTAATGAGCCTGTTCTTGGGAGTAGCTAACCCATGTACGAGGGAGAAACCAAGTCACCCTTGGTGGGAAATGTTGTTCTTGGTTGTGTGTTGGTACAGTTGATGATATTTCACCATTGGGTGATTCATATTTGGTTTGGGGTGACTATTTTATGATATTTGTCTCATGGCCTTAACAGAACGAGGATTTACATTCATCCATTATTTTAGAAACCATTGGATATAGGTGAAATGAATATTGTTATGCACACGCACATGATGGGTGTCTGAGGCAGGAAAGTAGGGTGCATCATGCATTTCATGAAACCAAGAAATAATGGGGAGAATGAAATTAAAAAAGGGGTAAATGATGCTTAATGAAATATAAGGGTTTGAAATGAAGTGGAAAATGTTCTTGTAAAATGTTGTGTGAGTTTGGTGTTACTGCCTGGTTTTTTACTCCATGTGGACCATGGACTGTGCCAGGAATGGTCTGGGAGGTGATTTGAGGTGTTAATATTGTTGAGTTAGTTTATGAAATGGGTTATTGTGGATAGTAAAGTGCCTTTGATGATGTCGTGAATGTTTTATGGTATGTGTGATAAATCTCATTCTTGGAAATGTAGAGAGATGCCACCATGTCGTCGGTTATCATTGGGGAAACATGAAGATGTTGCTGAGAACACACCTCCGGTAGAGGAGCATGAAAATGTGGTGATCAATGAAGGCAGAGAATACCAGTTCTAGGAGAACATGGATCGCCTTATGCATATGATGGATTGGGACCCAGGTCCGGTTGCACCGAGTATGTTTGAGCTGACTAGGGAGTTTCAGATGCAGCACCCTCCGGCCTTTACCGGAGAGGGTGGGCCAGAGGCAGCAGAGTTCTAGTTAGAGTCTGTCTAGACGATACTGGATCATTTGGAGACCCCAGTTGAAAATTGAGTAAAGGTGGCCGTTTATATGTTGCGGGGCCAGGAAAGGCATTGGTGGGACATTCCGGCTTAGACCGAGCAGGCTGAGGGGATGTCATGGAAGGTTTTCCAGGAGAATTTTCTGGAGCATTTCCACCTAGAGACATTGAGGAAGGAGCGGGCTGCAGTGTTTATGAGCCTGAATCAGGGATCGGTATCGGTGATGGACTGTACTTGTCACTTCACTGATTTGCGACACTTTGTACCAGTGTTTGCAGGGGATGAGGAAGTGGTATTAAGGGATTTCCAAGATGGGTTGAGACATGAGATCAGGTCTCAAGTAAATATCTTCCGCTTGAAGAGGTTTGTAGAGGTGATGGATAAGTCACTCATCTCTCAAGGGAACCTGAAGGGAGCATTGGGTGGTGGGCTTATCGTGCCAGGTCGGTCGACAAGTGGTGCATCTTCTGAGGGTCAGAAGCTCCGTTTGGAAGGTTTCCAGTAAGGTGGTCAGAAGGGAGGCTGAGCCTCTCAGAGTGTGATCCGGGTGTACTATTATCAGTGCAGTAGGCTGGGGCATATGCGTGGTCAGTGTCCTCAACCTTTAGTTGAGTATTGTTCGTGCGGAATTATGGGGCATGTACAGAGGTTCTGTAGGAACTCTCAGAAGGCAGGTGAGCATGATGTTGAAAGGCAGGTACCAGGTACGGGAAGGGGATCAGTTACCCCGTATTGGGCAGGCAGTTAGAGCTCTACGGGCCATACTGGCATGGGCGGTGGACGTGGAACTCTAGAGAAAAATTACTCATGCCAGTAGGGCAGTGTGTCGTAGGGTACCCAGGGTGCAGCCCAAGGTAGTGGGGTGGGTCTGCTTCAGGCAGTTCAGTTTGCACCTGGTGATGGCGATGTCGTACCGTCTACTGTTCGAGGTACAATCTGTGTAGCTTCTACATTTTCTAGTGTGTGGTTTGACATTGGTTCCACATGCTCTTTTGTTTCTACTCATCTTGTGATAGTGTTGGGTTTACCTATTAAGAGGGTGATTGGAGTTATGTCAATTGACACCTCGTTAGTAGTGTGGGTTAAGGATATCAATCAGTGCATAGTCTATGCCTTGAAAGTTGGTGTTTATCTTTTTCTATGGTAATTGATCATTCTCAAGATGTTAGGGTTTGACCTAATATTGGGAATGGATTTGTTGGTGTTGTATCAGGCGCACATAGATTTTTATTGTCACAGAGTATCGTTCAGGTTGCTATAGTGTGACTCTTATGTCCACTGTGGTGAATGGGACGTTTGAGCAGGGCGTGCAGGGATGTTTTGTCAACAGATGAGTGGAATCGTGACTAAAATGGCATCTCTCATTCTTGATGATGATAAAGGAGTAGAGAAATATAATTTCTATCCTATGATGGATCAGTTTTTGAATGTGTTTTATGATGATTTCTCGGGGCTACCACCTGAGTGGGATGTCGAGTTCACGATCGAGTTGCTTCCGGGAGCCGAGCCAGTTTCTATTTAGCCATATCGAATGGCACTGGAAAAACTCCAGGAACTAAATGTCTAGATTGAGGAGTTGGAGCGTAGGGGGTTTATCCATCCTAGTACGTCTCCTTGGGGATCTCCGGTTCTTTTTACAAGGAATGTTGATTGGTCGTTGAGGTTGTGTGTGGACTATCGAAAGAAGAATCAGATGACGTTGAAAAATCGGTACGCTATTCCTAAAATTAATGACCTGTTTGATCAGTTGAGGGTTTCATCAGTGTTTTATAATATTTATCTGAGGTTAGGGTATCACCAGATGAGGGTGAGGTCTTCTGACGTACCGCAGATAGCTTTCCAAAGTCGGTACATGTTTTATGAGTTTGTGGTGATGCCTTTCAGCTTACCCAATGCACCAGCGGTGTTTATGCCATTGTTGAATCAAATAATTAATCCCTATCTAGATATGATTGTGGTTGTATTTTTTGATGATATATTAGTGTACTAATAAACTCACGACGATCATTCCCAACATCTTGACATCATCCTGGGTACACTAAGAGAGCATTAGATATACGCTAAGCCGTCAAGGTGTCAATTCTGGATGGTTGAGTTGCATATTCTAGGTCAAATCATCTCAAAGGCAGGTGTGATAGTGGATCTAGAGGATGTGCATGCAATTGTAACTTGGGATCAGCCCATGAGTGTTTTTGATGTTCAGAGCTTTCTAGGTTTGGTCAGGTATTACCGAAGGTTCATTCGGAATTTCTCTTGCTTGGCAGCACCACTCTCGGGCAAGACCAAGAAGGGAATCAGGTATGAGTGGTCTGAAGATTGTGAGAACTCCATCCAAGGGTTGAAGAAGCAGTTGATGACCACACCTGTATTGATCTTACATGAGCCAGGTAAGAAGTACATCATTTTTTGTTATGCGTCTTGAGTCAGACTTGGGGCTGTGTTGATGCAGGATGAGCGGGATTTGTCTTATGGATCAAGGTAGTTGAGACCCCATGAGTAGAACTATCCCACTCATGACCTTGAGTTGGCTACAGTGGTGAATGCCTTGAAGTGATGGAGGCACTATCTATTGGGAGAACAGTTTACTATGTTTACCGACCATAAGAGTATAAAGTACATCTTCTCCAAACAGGATCTAAAAAATCGGCAGTGAATATGGGTTGAAAATCTATAGTCTTTCAACTTTTTATTGGTGTACACGATGGTAATGGGAAACAGTGTTGCCGATGCACTGAGAAGGAAGGTTCAGAATCAGGTGGTTTAGGAGTCCAGCTCCGAGTTGATAGTGATGGCATTGTTTGTAGAGATTCACCTGGAGGTTCATGAAATGAGTGGTAAGGTCACTCTTTCTTCCGTAATGATGGAGTTGACACTTTTGAGTCGAGTTAAGAAAGGTCAGTTTGATGATCATGTTTGTCTGTTAATGAAGGAAAATCTTAAAGGTGGGGATCTACCTTCTGGTTGGGCCATCGATGTGGATTGTGTTGTTCGTTTTCATGATCGTGTGGTTGTTCCAAAGTGTCTGCGGGAAGATTTGATGCGTGAGTACCATGCATAAAAGTGGACAGTGCATCCTAGTTTGACCAATATGTACCACGATCTCCGAATAAAGTTTTGGTGGATTGGAATTAAGAAGGATGTTATAGGCTTTGTGGCACGGTGCCTTACCTGTTAGTAGGTGAAGGTCGAGCATCAATTACCAGAAGGTTTATTTCATCAATTTCCCATTCTATAAAGGAAGTGGGATGATATAACGATTTACTTTTTCATGGGTCTTCTGAGTACTCTACGGAGGAAAGATGCAATATGGGTGGTTGTGGATCAGTTAACGAAAGTGGCTCATTTCTTACCGATTCCGGAGACCTTCACAGTCGACTAGTTTGGGGAGCTGTATGTTTGGTAAATAGTGTGGTTACATGGTATTCTGAGAACTGGAGTTTCCGACCAAGATCCATGTTTCATGATGCGTTTCTGGAAATTCATGAAGAAGGCTGTAATGGCCCGGACCTCTCCGGTCCATTACTTTGTGAAATGTTGGTGTTGGAGGTGTTCTGGGAGGTCAAGGGGACTTATCCCCAACACTTTGCCAATTTTTTCAGTTCTGTGAACAGTGTTTCCAGTTTTATGAACAGTAACAGATCGGTCTCACCGATCGGTCTGACAGATCGGTCTCACAGATCGGTTTCACAGATCGGTGTGACAGATCGGTTTCACAGATCGGTCTGACAGATCCATTTCATAGATCGGTGTGAAAGATCGGTTTCACAGATCGGTCTGACAGATCGGTTTCACAGATCGGTGTGACAGATCGGTTTCACAGATCGGTGTGACAGATCTGATTCACAGATCGGTGTGACAGATCGGTTTCACAGATCGGTGTGACAGATCGGTTTCACAGATCGGTTTCACAGATCAGTTTTACAGATCGGTGTGACAGATCGGTTTCACAGATCGGTGTGACATATCGGTTTCACAGATCGGTGTGACATATCGGTTTCACAGATTGGTGTGACAGATTGGTTTCACAGATCGGTTTCACATATCGGTTTCACAGATCGGTTTCACAGATCGGTTTCATGTACAGTAACGGTGGGTGAACAGTGTTTCCAGACTCCTATAGTTTTTCCCCTTTTGACGTTTCTTTTGATGTAAAATACATTTAAAGCCTTGTTTTAAGGGCTCTTAAGGCCGTTTCAAATGCCATAAATCCTATATTAATTATTCCTAAGGCTTGAAATGTTTTACTTGGTCAAACCGCGTGGGTTAATGCGATCCGTTTTTAATGGAGAACTAACCAGATCTTAAACCGTCGCCCCATTAAATCTTAAAAAGGGATGAGATATCATTATCCCTTGTTCTTTCCATTTGTTCTCAGCTAAGAGACACTAGAACCTTTCAATCCTTTCCGTAGGAGTTGCACAATCAATCTTTACCCCGAGGATTGGTTTTGTTCTGTTTTGGATTCAACTGAGCCGTGTCGATCAATCTTCGATATAAGGTATGTTGTATCGTCGTTCTTTTGGGGTTCATCTACTCCTATCATCTTTTCCATAATTATACCATGTATTCTCCAAGATTCTAATGGGTTTTCTTGGGGTTGGTTGGTACTGTCGTACCGCAGCATCCTCCGGTGGATGCAGTTGTCGCGAGGGGAGGATCATGACCTATTGTGTGGATAAAGAACATGAGGAACTGTTTGAGGTAGGGGATTCATGGCTTCTCTAATTTTATATGTGCAATCGTAGAATTATCATGATTTATCCCTCTAGATCACAATGAAATTGACCTAATTAAATACTTGAACCGGATTAAAAGAATTGGTTGATCGCATGTTGTTGCTTTATACCGTGATAACGGTTTTCCTCATGTTTTCCTAGATATAGTGATATCTATGTTTTCTTTGATTTGTTGTTCGTTCATGATAGAAATTGATAATGAACGTAAAGCCGGAATTAATTGTTAATTAATTGGCTAATGATAAAGAGGCATGTAAATTAATCTTTTTATTGTCGTTGTTGTAGTTGTTCTAATTTGAGGATAATCAAATTAGGGAAGTAAGCATGGTTATTTAATTGTGATAGCTTGCTGATTAGGTATCCATGATTGGAACCTACGAATAACAAATCTGCCAATTCAATATAGATTAGAGAACAGATTATGTGGGAATTTCTAAAAGGGTTCTGAGTTACCCTCTTGTTTGTTAAAGGGTCAAGAGCCCATGATGTGATGTTTGTTTTCCTGCTGCTTGTGTTGTGATGTGATCCTGGATGGTTGCTGTGATATATGGAGGCATGGAGGCCTTGTGGTTAGGGCAGCAGATGATGCCTAGAGTGGCGAGATGCATCAGTTTATGCATATGGGTGTCGGGGAGGACACCAGGGGTGATGGAATGGGATGGATGTGGTTACTGGTTGCTTGCGGTTTTCATGAATGTTAATATGCTTTTCTTTTCCCCAATGCTCAAGGCAGCTGGTCTTGCTACCCTTCTTCCGAAGGAGGCAAAGACGCGCGGGGTATGCCACGTGCTTTCCGTGTTTAGCCTCTCGAGGGAGAATGGGTATATGCACTTTCTATACGCGTAAAAGACTCGACGGGTAGTATATCTATTCACCGTGTTGAGCCTCCTTTGTGTTTAGAAGTATAGGATGTTTTTCTAGAATGCCTGGGAATGTGGAAATGTAATTCTGTAATGAATGTTTGATTAAATGGTGAAAATACACGGGGATGGAGATGCTGGAATTTAAAGGTGATGTGAATCTTAAAAAGGAGCAGTTGTTTTTGAATGTGATTCCAATTCAGTTTGATGTGGAATTGTTCATTCTTAATTAATGTTTAAATAATTAATTAACGTACAGTGGAAATGATAAAATGAGAATGTAGTAATCTAATAAATCTCTTCAAATGTTTGTGTGCTTATAGGATACCTAGTCTTAGAAGTAGCAGCCTGGAGTCTGAGAGACGTTAGCTGCAGTTGTATCTAAGAGTAGGTAATGCCCATAGTGTAGATGTGAGTTACTTATATATTCTGTACTTTTTGTGTTTCTATATGCTACTCCACCCTGTTGGTAAGGGCAACTGACACCCCGGGGATTCTGAGCCCTGGGGGGGTGTTTTCCCCAACATTCTGATGGGAGGTTGAATAGCTGACTACCCACTTTGGCTCCGCTCTCTTCTCTTGGTAGATACTTGTGCCATGAAGCACAGTGGTTAGTTACCCCATATATGTGTGTAGAGGGCTGTAATGGCTTGTGGTTATTCATACACATATATTCTAGATATAGTATCCTATTGACTACTATAGGTGTAACATGTATTGGTTATGATGGCTTGAGGATCCTTACTCGGCGTATGGGCTGTAATGGATTGAGGTATGATACCTGACATATGATACACGTTATGCGAGTTGTGGTGGATCCCGAAAATTACCTGGTTACTTTTGGTTGTGAGGATGGTGTGGTGCTTCGCCCAGGTGTCTGCGGGAAAGCCTTTGTGGTGCACGAGGTGCAGATTGTAGAGCTTAGCCCAGGTGTCTGCGGGAAAGCCATTAAAGAGATATGGAAAGGACGTATGTCGTTGGGGCAAAGCGGAAAACCAGTGGGGAAGTAGTAGTGGGGTACCCCTGATATTCTTTACTATATGCTATATTCTTGTATTTGTTACTTGGTGAGAGTATCCATGGTGAGGTTGGGAACATAGTATACCTGTTTAGGTGACGAGTTAGTTTCACTTGTTGTTCACTGGGCTTTAGCATGCTTTCTTTACTTTTTCACGAGAGTCTTGGGGAGGATCCTACTGAGTATACTGTTATACTCACCCTATGTACATATAAACTGTTTTTCAGGTCACTTGGAGCAGGTTAGAGATCAAGCTGGTTACTACTAGCTTGCGGTTGGAGGAAGAGCTGTTCGGGCTTGTGGTCACTGTCGTTTTACTTTCTTTTGGGTACTTTTTGTTTCCCATTTCAGTTGTAGTACTTTTTCATGACATTTCATATATGTACTTGGTTTCCTTTTATATTTCAGTTCTGAGTTGGAGTTGATTGGAGTCTATTCTATCTCTCTCTTCTGCATGTGTTCTCTTAGAGGGTAATGCCTCCCATTTGTATGTTATTATACCCTCGGTGCTAGTCGCCAACCCGGGGCCTACTGGAGGCGGGACTCGGGGGTCATTATATCCCTTTTCACATTGTCGGCCTAGGAGGGGTACACTTTGTGGGGAGGGGGTCGTGACAGAGTGGTATCAGAGGTCTGGTTGAGGGATAGGATGGAGTTTGGAGTTAGGCACATGTGAGGATGCATGGGATGGTAGGGAAATGGTGTCATTCATGTTAAGCAAGTGGGGAAAACACTGGAGACCGATAGAGACATAGGCGTTCAGGTCCCCCTATGATCTATTTTACGGACCATTATGTTTACGATGGATACTAAATGAAGTGATACTGGTTGCAGGGTAGAGACCTAGGAAAGGATCATGCATCATTATTCTTTACGCCTGTGTTTGAATGGGTAGACCTTGGGATAGGTAACCTAAAATTAATAAAACAAAATAATTAATTAATTAATGTTGAGTCTTCCATATTCCAGGCTTAGGAGCTCTAACGGTTGTTATTTTACAGGTATGGCTCCAGGTCGACGTCCTCGTCAGGTTTGCACAGAAGGTGCCCAGTAGACTGTTCTAGCAGATCGCCACCGGGTAGAGGTTGACGATGATGACACTTGGAGGAAGACACTCCGAGAGTTTAAGCGCCAGAGTATATAGAAGTACGAGGGCTCCATTTCAGATGCAATCACAGAAGACTGGTTGGAGGAGGTCGACATAGGCTTTAGTACGATTCGTGCTCGGAAGGAACACTGGGTGTCCTTGGTTGTGACGATGTTGCGTGGAGCAGTGAGATAGTGGTGGTTCTTGTTCCTCAGGGATCGTGAGGAGTCAGCGATCTCATGGGAGGAGTTTCGAGATAGGTTTAGAGTCAAGTTTCTTTCTTTGACTGCGAAGGCGTCCAGTCGCCAGGAGCTTCTTACCCTTCGACAGGGGAGCTACAGTGTTCGAGAGTTTGGAATTCGTTTTAGGAACCTTCTACGATATGGTTCTGACCTGTTACCAGATGAGGAGGCTAGGGCGAGGCATTTCGAGGAGGATTTTCATCCAGAGATCCAGCGCCAGGTCACCCCATTTATGCTGAAGACATATCTTGGGGTGCTGGTGAGGGAAGAGGATGTTGAGAGGACTCTGTCTAGGACCGGATCGTCACGAGAGGGGAATCGTCATGATTCCTCACGAAGTAGAGCTGTGGTCCGGGGTTCCCGATTTTCAGGACAGAAGAGTTTCTGTTCACCTAGGGGTAGGTCCCAGCCCTTCCCATCTCGTTTCTATGGAGGCAGCAACTCTCAGGACTATGCCAAGGGATCATGCGCTTGTTTTTCTTGTGGTGGTCGTGGTCATCAGCAGCGGGAGTGCCCGACTTTTCAGAGCTGTCATCGTGCACCAGGCGCTCCACTCCAGGTTCTTCCGTTGAGGCAGTTCCAGCCGAGGCAACAGCAGCAGGTTGCACCAGTTTTAGATCACCAGAGGTTAGATGGAGCAGGCAGGGGACCGCCCCATGACGCTCCCCATCCTCAGAGAGCAGAGCGCGGCCGTGGTGGTGGTCGTTATCAGGGTCATAGAGGTCGTGGAGGTGGTCGTGGTCAGCTTCATGCTCTAGCGTTGCCAGCTCCAGGAGATCCAGACGTCGTCCGAGGTACCCTTTTCTTGTTTTCTACCTTGGTGTATGCCTTGTTTGATTCAGGAGAAACACACTCCTTTATATCCCCTACCTTTGTCAACACTTTGGGACTTGAGGTAGAGAGGATTCCAGTGCCCTTGGCATTGACTACGCTAGTTGGAGGTCGAGCTAGCTTGTTTGAAGTATGTAGAGACTGTGAGCTAGTTTTGGGGTCGCACCGCTCTTGGGGAGATTTCCTATGTTTACGAATACAACCATATGATGTCATCCTCGGCATGGATTGGTTGTATTCGGTGTAGGCTATTGTGGATTACTACAGGAAGAAGGTCATTTTCTTTGATGAAGATGGAGAGGAAGTGGTGTTTGTTGGTGAGAGAGATCCTCGAATGAATCATAGACGAGTTTCATCCTTATCATCCATGATGGCTGGGATGATGCGGAGTTCATCAGAGGTTCAACAGTTGGCGTTTCCTAGGGTCGTAGAGGAGTACCCTGATGTCTTTCCAAGAGAGGTTGTATCCTTACCCCCTCGACGAGAGATCGAGTTTGGGATCGAGCTACAGCCAGGAGCGTCCCCTATCTCTATGTCTCCGTATAAGATGGCCCCTTCTGAGTTACGAGAGCTACGTATTCAGCTTGATGGTCTGTTGTAGTGTGGTTTTGTTCGGCCAAGCGTGTCGCCGTGGGGTGCACTTGTTTTGTTTGTGAAAAAGGCTGACGGCAGTTTGCGGTTGTGTGTCGATTATCGTCGATTAAACAAAGTGACAATAAAGAATCGCTATCCTCTTCCACGGATTGATGACCTATTCGATCAACTGAAGGGTGCAATTTGGTTCTCAAAGATCGACTGGCGGTCAGGATATCATCAGATGCGTGTAAAGGATGAGGATATCCCGAAGACTGCTTTCCGTTGTCGTCATGGGCATTATGAGTTTGTTGTAATGCCATTCAGCGTGACGAATGCTCCAGCTATTTTCATGGGGTTGATGAATGGTGTGTTCCGTGAATTCCTGGACAAGTTTGTTGTGGTTTTCGTCGATGACATCCTTGTGTACTCCACATCTGAAGAAGAGCATGCAGAGCATCTACGAGCCATTTTGGGAGTTCTTCTCCAACATCAGTTGTTTGGGAAGTTGTCCAAGTGTGAGTTTTGGGCTCGAGAAGTTAGTTTCTTGGGGAAATTTGTGTCCCAACAGGGAGTAACTATGGATCATTCGAAGATAGAAGCAGTGGTGTCATGGGTAGCCCCCAAGACCATGTCAGAGGTGCGATGTTTCCTTGGTCTCGCAGTCTATTATAGGAGGTTTGTAGCCAATTTCTCCCAATTTGCGACTCCTCTGACAGCTTTGACCAAGAAGGATCAAGCATTCATATGGACTGATCAGTGTCAGGCAGCTTTCGAATATCTAAAGGAGAAGTTGGTAAGTGCTCCAGTCCTTTGTCTTCCAGCGGAGGGAGTCCAGTTTGATGTTTTCTGTGATGCTTCACATCTGGGGATAGGCTGTGTTCTCATGAAGCAAAGGTCAGTTGTTTCTTATGGGTCCCGAAAATTGTGTCCCCGTGAACGCAACTATGCCACCCATGATCTTGAGTTGGCATCCGTGGTGTTTGCTCTGAAGTTTTGGAGACATTACCTAATTGGTGAGCACTTTGTGGTTTTCACCGATCATAATAGTTTGAGGTATGTTTTCTCCCAATGTAACTTGAACTTGAGGCAGCGTCGGTGGATGTAGTTCTTGCAGGAATACGACTTTGAAATATCGTATACACCTAGAAAAGGGAACGTTGTAGATGATGCACTAAGCCGAAAGGCACGTAATGATGTTGTGTGTGAATCTGGTGATTCTTGGAGAGTAATGGAGGAATTGTTAGCATTACATCTTGATATGGGAGAAGTTGGGGGTAGAGGTTGTCTTTTCCAGATGACGGTGCAGTCATCCCTGATGAAGAAGGTGGATGAGTCTCAGTTGGGTAATATAGAGGTGGAAGTTTGTAGAGATAGAGTTGTTTGTGGGGAGGCCCCTGATGGTTGGTTGGAGGATGAACGACACCGAGTGTTGTATCATGGAAGGCTGTTTGTTCCCTTGGCGATGCGTGAGATGGTTCTCCGAGAGTTCCATAGTTCACCCTTGGCAGTACATCCTGGTGCGACGAAGATGTACTGATCCTTAAGGAGTCAGTTCTGGTGGCATGGGCTGAAACGTATGGTTGCAGAGTGTGTGTCTCGATGTTTAGTCTGCCAGAAGGTGAAGGTCGAACACCATGTTCCTGGTGGTCTTCTCCAACATATAGAGATTCCTCAGTTGAAGTGGGAGGACATCTCAGAGCTCCGGGAGGACATGATGCTATATGGTTGGTAGTGGATCGTTTAACTAAATCACCCACTTCATAGCAATCAATGAGTAGAGCTCAGTGGAGGTTTTGTCGAGGCAGTATCTGGAGGAGGTGGTGAGGCTTCACGGAGTTCCTAAGACTATCATTTCTGATCGAGATCCTCATTTTACCTCTAGGGTGTAGAGAGGTCTCCAGCATGCTTTTGGCTCTCAACTCTTCCTTAGCACTGCTTTTCATCCTCAAACGGATGGTCAGACGGAGCGAACCATCCAGACTCTTGAAGACATGCTGCGCTCTTGTGTTCTTGATTTTGGAGGTTCATGGGTGAAGAACTTACCCTTGGTAGAGTTCGCTTATAATAATAGTTTTCACTCTACCATCGGTATGGCGGCGTTTGATGCCTTGTATGGCCGGCCATGCCGTTCTCCGTTGTGCTGGACTAGGGTCGGAGAGTCAGTAATTCTCAGACCAGAACTAGTGAAGAATACAATAGAGATGGTTCAGGTGATTCGTGAGAGGATGAAGACAGCACATGATCGTCAGAAATCATATGCTGATCAAAGAAGGAGACCGTTAGAGTTTAATGATGGGGATCATGTGTTTCTAAAGGTGACTCCCCGTCGTGGGCAGCGAAGGTTTGGTCGTGGAAGTAAGCTTTCTCCCTGGTTTGTTGGGCCTTTAAAGGTGTTAGCTCGTGTTGGAGCTGTGGCGTATCGAGTAGCACTTCCCCCTCATATGAGTCAGATACATGATGTTTTCCATGTATCACAGCTCAGTCGTTATCTTCTTGATGAATCTCATGTTATCGATTGGGGAGAGATCGATATTGACGATGATTCAACCTTCGAGGAGCGACCTGTGGAGATCCAAGACCGCAAGGAGAAAGTGTTGTGTGGGCGTTATATCCCCTCAGTTCGTGTCTTGTGGCGACACGGTGGCATGGAGGAGAGTACCTGGGAGCGTGAGTCACAGATACGTGCTCAGTACCCAGAGTTTTTTAATGTTTAACTCCATTAATATAATGATGTTTCCTCTCTGGTTAGACCTTTCATGTTTTATTTATGTACCTTTGATGTGATGTTGTGAATGAATTGTTTGGGTATGGATTGTTTGTTCCCGGATGTCATAGTTTTGTTCCAGCTTTCGAACAACTCATGGTGGTTTGTCCCTGAGAGGTATCTTATGGGGTGGTTGTTCGGACCCCTCTTCTCTTCTGGGTTGGTTTTTAATTCTTGAGGATGAGAATGTTTTGAGAGGTATCTAATGTAATGGCCCGGACCTCTCTGGTCCATTACATTGTGAAATGTTGGGGTTGGAGGTGTTCTGGGAGGTCAAGGGGACTTATCCTCAACACTTTGCCAATTTTTTCAGTTCTGTGAACAATGTTTCCAGCTTTATGAACAGTAACAGATCGGTCTCACCGATCGGCCTCACAGATCAGTTTCACAGATCGGTGTGACAGATCGGTTTCACAGATCGGTCTGACAGATCGGTTTCACAGATCGGTGTGACAGATCGGTTTCACAGATCGGTCTGACAGATCGGTTTCACAGATCAGTGTGACAGATCGGTTTCACAGATCGGTGTGATAGATCGGTTTCACAAATCGGTGTGACAGATCGGTTTCACATATCGGTGTGACAGATCGGTTTTACAGATCGGTTTCACAGACCGGTTTCACAGATCGGTTTCACAGATCGGTGTGACAGATCGGTTTCACAGATCAGTGTGACAGATCCGTTTCATAGATCGGTGTGACAGATGGGTTTCATAGATCGGTGTGACAGATCGGTTTCACAGATCGGTTTCACAGATCGGTTTCACAGATTGGTTTCACAGATCGGTTTCATGTACAGTAACGATGGGTGAATAGTGTTTCCAGACTCCTACAGTTTTGCCCCTTTTGACGTTTCTTTTGACGTAAAATACATTTAAAGCATTATTTTAAGGGCTCTTAAGGCCGTTTCAAATTCCATAAATCCTATATTAATTATTCCTAAGGCTTGGAATGTTTTACTTGGTCAAACCGCGCGGGTTAATGCGATCAGTTTTTAATGGAGAATTAACCAGAATCTTAAACCGTCGCCCCATTAAATCTTAAAAAGGGACGAGATATCATTCTCCCTTGTTCATTCCATTTATTCTCAGCTAAGAGACTCTAGAACCTTTCAATCCTTTCCATAGGAGTTTCCCAATCAATCTTTACCTCGAGGATTGGTTCTGTTCTGTTTTGGATGCAACTGAGCCGTGTCGATCAATCTTCAATATAAGGTATGTTGTATCATCGTTCTTTTGGGGTTCATCTTCTCCTATCCTCTTTTCCATAATTATACCATGTATTCTCCAAGATTATAATTGGTTTTCTTGGGGTGGGTTGGTATTGTCGTACCGCAGCATCCTCCGGTGGATGAAGATGTCGCGAGGGGAGGATCGTGACCTGTTTTGTGGATAAAGAACATGAGGAACTGTTTGAGGTAGGGGATTCCTGGCTTCTCTAATTGTATATGTGCAATTGTAGAATTATAATGAATTATCCCTTTGGATCACAATGAAATGGACCTAATTAAATACTTGAACCAGATTAAAAGAATTGGTTGATCACATGTTGTTGCTTTATACCGTGATAACGGTTTGCCTCATGTTTTCCTAGATATAGTGATATCTATGTTTTCTTTGATTTGTTGTTCGTTCATGATATAAATTGATAATGAATGTAAATCCGGAATTAATTGTTAATTAATTGGCTAAAGATAAAGAGACATGTAAATTAATCTAGTTATTTCCATTGTTGTAGTTGTTCTAATTTGAGGATAATCAAATTAGGGAAGTCAGAATGGTTATTTAATTGTGATAGCTTGCTGATTAGGTATCCATGATTGGAACCTAAGAATAAAAAATCTGCCAATTCAATATGGATTAGAGAACATATTATGTAGGAATTTATAAAAGGGTTCTGAGCTACCCTCTTATTTGTTAAAGGGTCAAGAACCCATGACGTGATGTTTTTTTTCCTGCTGCTTGTGCTGTGATGTGAGCCTGGATGGTTGTTGTGATATATGGAGGCATGGAGGCCTTGTGGTTATAGCAGCAGATGACGCCTAGAGTGGCGGGATGCATCAGTTTATGCATATGGGTGTTGGGGAGGACACCAGGGGTGATGGAATGGGATGGATGTGGTTACTGGTTTCTTGCGGTTTTCTTGAATGTTAATCTTCTTTTCTTTTCCCCACTGCTCAAGGCAGCTGGTCTTGCTACCCTTCTTCCGAAGGAGGCGAAGACGCACATGGTATGCCACGTGCTTTCCGTGTTTATCCTCTCGAGAGAGAATGGGTATATGCTCTTTCTATAGGTGGCAAAGACTCGATGGGTAGTATATCTATTCACCGTGTTGAGCCTCCATTGTGTTTAGAAGCATAGGATGTTTTTCTAGAATGCCTGGGAATGTGGAAAAGTAATTCTGTAATGAATGTTTGATTAAATGGTGAAAATCCACGGGGATGGAGATGATGGAATTTAAAGGTAATGTGAATCTTAAAAAGGAGCAGTTGTTTTTGAATGTGATGCCAATTCAGTTTTATGTGGAATTGTTCATTCTTAATTAATGTTTAAAGAATTAATTAACATACAGTGGAACTGATAAAATGAGAATGGAGTAATCTAATAAATCTCTTCAAATGTTTGTGTGCTTATAGGATACCTAGTCTTAGAAGTAGCAGCATGGAGTCTGAGAGACATTAGCTGCAGTTGTATCTAAAACTAGGTAATTCCCATAGTGTGGATGTGAGTTACTTATATATTCTGTACTTTTTGTGTTTCTATACGCTACTCCACCCTGTCGGTAAGGGCAAATGACACCCCGGGGATTGTGAGCCGTGGGGGGGGGGGGGTGTTTTCCCCAACATTCTGATGGGAGGTTGAATGGATGACTACCCCCTTTGGCTCAGCTCTCTTCTCTTGGTTGATACTTGTGCCATGAGGCACAGTGGTTAGTTACCCCATATATGTGTGTAGAGGGTTGTAATGGATTGTGGTTATTCACACACATATATTCTCTATATAGTATCCTATGGACTACTATCGATGTAACGTGTATAGGCTATGATGGCTTGAGGATCCTTACTCGGTGTATGGGCTGTAATGGCTGGAGATATTATACCCGAATTATGATACACGTTATGCGAGCTGTGGTGGATCCCGGAAATTACCTGGTTACTTTTGGTTGTGAGGACGGTGTGGTGCTTCGCCCAGGTGTTTGTGGGAAAGCCTTTGTGGTGCACGAGGTGCAGATTGTGGAGCTTAGCCCAGGAGTCTGCGGGAAAGCCTTTGGAGAGAGATGAAAAGGACGTATGTCGTTGGGGAAAAGCGGAAAACCAGTGGGGAAGTAGTAGCGGGGTACCCCTGATATTCTTTACTATATGATATATTCTTGTATGCGTTACTTGGTGAGAGTATCCTTGGTGAGGTTGGGAACATAGTATACCTGTTTAGGTGACGAGTTAGTTTCACTTGTTGTTCATTGGGCTTTAGCATGCTTTCTTTACTTTTGCACGAGAGTCATGGGGAGGATCCTACTGAGTATACTGTTATACTCACCCTATGTACATATAAACTGATTTTCAGGTCACTTGGAGCAGGTTGGAGATCAAGCTGGTTACTACTAGCTTGCGGTTGGAGGAGGAGCTGTTCGGGCTTGTGGTCGCTGTTGTTTTACTTTCTTTTGGGTACTTTTAGTTTCCCCTTTCCTATGTAGTACTTTTTCATGACATTTCATATATGTACTTGGTTTGCTTTTATATTTCAGTTCTGATTTGGAGTTGATTGGAGTCTATTCCATCTTTCTCTTCTGCATGTGTTCTCTTAGAGGGTAATGCCTCCCATTTGTATGTTATTATACCCTCGGTGCTAGTCGCCAACCTGGGGCCTACTGGAGGCGGTACTCGGGGGTCATTATCTCCCTTTTCACATTGAAGGCCTAGGAGGGGTACACTTTGTGGGGAGGGGGTCGTGACAAAGGCTCTTGGTACACAGGTGTTTTTGAGTACGGCTTTCCACCCACAGACGGATGGGAAGTCGGAGCATACAATCCAAGTGTTGGAAGACATATTAAGAGCATCTGTCTTAGACATTGGTGGTTCTTGGGAGAGACACATATCGTTAGTTGAGTTTTCCTACAACAACTGTTTTCAGGCTATGATTCAGATGGAACCATTAAATGCACTAAATTGGAGGCCATTTGATCTCCATTGTGATAGCTAGAGGCCGGTGAATCTAAGTTGGTGGGTCCAAGTCTCGTGCAGGAGACATCATAGAGAGTTAAGTTGATCAGGAAGCAGATGGATATAGCTTAGAGTAGGCAGAAGTTGTATGAAGATCGGAGGTATAGACATCTTGAATTTTAGATGGGTGATAAAGTGTTCCTATAGGTGTTTCCAAGGTTGGGTCACCATCGAATTCGAAATCAGGGTATGTTGGCACCCAGGTATGTGGGACCTTTTGAGATTGTGAAGAGTATTGGACCAGTGGCATACCGATTGGCTCTTCCAAAATGGTATGGACGGATGCATGACGTGTTTAATGTGTCTCAGCTTCGACGACATCACCCTGACCCATCTCACGTGGTTGATGTTGAGGATGCAGAGCTTAAGGCTGATGCGTCTTTTCAGGAGCATCCAGTTCGTGTGGTGGATTATAGAGAAAAGGTCCTGCGAGGCAAGGTTGTGCAATTAGTGCGATTACTATAGAAGGCTGGGAAAGTTCGGGATGAAACATGGAAGCAGGAATCATATATGCGGGCTCAGTGGCCCGAACTCTTCTCTTCGGTGGATCAATGAGGCTTGGGAGCTCGGCTAGAGGATGATTCGTTATAAGGTGGGGACGTTGTAAGATCCAAGTAATTGGAAAGGGATGTTTTCTTTATGTTATGGTTGAATCCCTTGTTTCGGTCTTCAAGGGATGTCTTATGAAGGCATGAGAGGTCTTGGGGATGGTTTGAGGGCTCAGGGCATGAAATAAAGGAAAACTGGGCAAGACAGGCCTGGGCGAATGGCCAACGCACTGCTAGGCCAATCTGTGCAACCCGACTAGGTAAACTATGCAACCCTCCTCCTCCAGACAGTAGCATGCCCATAGTTTGCACACAGTTTTTCAAACCATGCAGACATACCGTGCTGCCTCTTAATGTTGGAAAAAATTACAAAATTGCCCCCACTAGATTTTAAGAACCCACTCGGGATTTCCTCTCAAATCCTCCCTCTTCACCCTAGGAACGAACCAAATCTCCCAACAGCTCCATGATATCGATCTCCCCCGTTTATAAAGCGTTTTTTGTGCTTTTGGAAGCAGATCAAAGCACATGGTAAGGCTAGTCCCATACTTGCATCACTTTTTGGTTTCGGGTTTGTATCATCTCTCCCTCTTGTTCCGAAGCTCTAAAACCCTATCTTTTGGGTGAGATATAGGTTGAAGCACCACATGTTTTTTGGATCGAGGTCTAAGGACTCGATTGAGAGTGAGTTCAACCGAGGTTTGTAGGTAGGTGGTCTAAAAACGTTATCCCAGAGTTTTTGGTGGATTTATACATGTGTCGGTTTTCTCATTGTTTTCTTTTCATGAGATTTAATCAACTGGGATGCAGTTGGTATAAAGGATTCTCAAAAAATGGTAAATGGGAACTCTCACGATCCCCATGAGATGTGTTGAGGATGACATCACCTAATTGGGGCCATCAATGGCATGTGCTGGCTTTTCCTGGGATTAGGGATTGTTATTAAACAAGTTACCTTGTTGTAATAAATGTTAGATCCCTTAACGAATATCTTGGAATGATTGGGTGAACATGGAATAGAATTTAGGTGATGCACCTAGACTTAGCAAAAACCTAAGGGTTATTTGGAATTGGTTAAATGTTTGGTTCATGGAAATGATGAACGGGTTAACTGGGTTGATGTGTAAACTGATTACAGACCAAAATGGGATTGATTGTGGTTCTAGTGTTGAATTCTTAGTGGGAGAGGCTTAAAAAATGGGAATTGGGGGTATGGTTAAATGTTGTAAAATGGTAATGTGTTAATGGGTTAAGGAATAATGTGAATTCTCATGTGGTTTTTTGTGAATAGTTTTTCCATGGGGCAATGGTATGGTTGGTTGATTGTTACTTATATATATAAGCATGTGCACATGGCTTGGTAGAGTGGGGTATGACTTGAGGATATACTCCCATGGGTCGAGTGAAGAATGATGCTCTGAACTCCACCCTAAATGCATGTGTTAGGGATGAGGACTAAGGATCTATTCTCATAGCAGTTCAATCCACCTGGACTATTGCTTCAAGGTTAGGGGATTGTTATCCACCAGGACTGAGGCTTCGAGGGGAGGTATGGTTTCTATGTGGGGGTTAGTCCTAATGAGATAGGATAATGACATGTTACCCTCTTGAATGTGATTGTTGGCCTTATAACCATTTAACATAATGTATGTGATTAACCCGTGGTAATGTGATGAGGTTGTAATTGATGGTAATTAGTGTGAAATGAATGGAAATGGAAGTGGCAATGGATTTGGATCAAGACTGGTTAATGACACCTTAAAGTAATTACTTGGAAATTATCATTAATTTTCATTTTGCATGAACTACTTCTTTATACTGGAAATTCTGTAGACAACATTGGTGGTGGCATACTGAGTTTTACTCACACCTTGCTCGGGCCGCCATTGGGTACCCGAGCAGACTTCATGTTTACATGTCAATAAAAGGGAAAGGGTCCTTACTAGAAAGTCATGTGGATGTGGGAAGAACTTGGTGGAGGATCCACACATGGAGTCGGACCATTTTGGGGATTTTGGCCACTATTCTTATTTTCGGATTTTGTTCACTTTTTCACTAATAGTAGAACACGATATATTTACAGTTCGAAATGGTTGTTATACATGTTCCTTGTTTATTGGTTTATTTTTCGCTAATGGTATATTTTTGTTGTGTCTTACTCTGATAAAAAGGGGGTATAATCTCCCCACTTGACCACATAGACCCCCTCTGCTAGTCAGAATCATTTAGCATACATGGTGGTGCACTTATGGTTATGGAACTACCCGACTCGAAGCACCAGTTTAGTGGCTTCCAGGTCGGGGATGTTACAAATATCCACCCCCTTTAATGTAATTTATAAACTAAGGTTTTTGTTTCTGTCAAAATTGTTTTGGTAAAAGTGTATCATTCAATTATAGATATATTTAACAGAGTCACATTTAATCATACAAAATTTACTGTTAATTATTCCTATATGTAAATAGTTCACATCTTCTTAATAATTGTTTAATGTAAAATATCATAGATGATATTAAATAGAATTGAAAATTAGAAACAAAATATAATTATGTATGTATTAACATAGCTCAATAGTCATGCACCTAGTTACCTATTCTAGTTGATGATATTTATATTCCCATAGAAAACAAATATTTTGGATAATTCATATAATGAATTTTAAATATTATAATGATCCCAAATGTCGATGAGTTATTCCCTTTATAATTTTTCTTTATATGGAAAAAATATAGTTAGTAAAGAATGGTCTGAAATATTGTATATTATTATATAATTCCAAATAGAAGGGGAATCCAATGGTAGAATCAATAATATTTTATTGACTAACTAATAAATGTAAAGGAACTTCCAAATGTACCTTTATCCCACTTATTCCACTACATGAATTATTACTTTTGTATGTTCATGAAAATTTAATTCATTAAAATAAAAATATGGACTACAAGAATATGCACATAATTTTTTTAATGAGTTCAATACTGAAGATATTATTTGTCATTAATTACAAATATTATAAATATGCTGGTTTGGTACCTTAGTTGTGAATATAAACATGATGCAGATTTTTATTATCTATTTATCAAAATATTAATTTACTATGTTAGTTGACGTATAATTATATTCAAAATTTGAATATGCACATATACATGTTTAATGTAAATGAAGTACTTTATTAATGAAAACATTGATTCATTTATCACAAATTCAATTGTAAACAATAAAATTTAATGCAGGAATATTAATTATTGAAAAAATAAATAAATTAACTAAATCATTTTAAAATATAATAATAAATTATTTGTTCAATATAATTACTACAATTCAGTGGAAATATTAAAAATCTTATTATATAAAATATAATTTCATTTTTTCAAATAAATATTAAATTTTTTATGATTCATTATATTAACATTGTGATCAAATTGGAATCTATAAAGATATGTATTTTCGGATAGATGGAATTGATATTAGAAAAATCAACCACACAAGATGTCCAATAATAATTTTTTATTCCTTGAATTTAATGTTTAGAAATATACATCCACATATATGTTTAGAAAAATGGTTTGGTTATTTTTTAATTATATAATGATTTTAAATTATTATCTAATTTTTTTTATGAAAAATACTAATTCCCCAAAAATTACTTTTGATTTATCAACATGGTTATTATTAGTGTATATATAATATGATTTAAATATCACAAAAATCACGTAATTTTATAAGTGATAATAATGATAATGAATTAATTGGATTATAGTGGTTTTGGATATTATAGTTTTAAATTGATGAATGATATGATATTGAATTAATAAAAAATCATCCCATATGTGGAATTTTTGATATTAGTTAAAAAAACATAAAAAATATTTACTCTCCAATTATTTATATATATTTTACATCTACAACCATACATTTGACTTTATAAATATTTAAAATAATAATTTTATTTTTGTAGGAATGATTTGATATGAAACATGGTGTTATGATGTTTAATAAAATTTCATTTGTTGACTTTCAGTGATTTTTGTAATTTGTTTTTTTTTCTCAACGATCATGAAGAGTTAGTTTATCAATTAAATAGTAAAATTTATTATAATTTTATGTTAGAGTTATTGAAAGAGATTATAATAAGTGAAGGTATTCAATCATTCTTGTTATAGGATTCAACATTTAGATATTCAGTCAAAAATATCATTATATTATTATGTTATTAATGTGAGACTGACAAATGAAATTGTTTTAAAAGTTTATTTTTTTGGATATAATGGATTACACCAACAATGTGATGGAGAGATTATTTTATATTTCTCTCATACTATAAAAACTGGTGATATAATAAAAATATTGGAATATCATACAACCATAGAACAATTAATCACATGTGGTCCAACTAATCACTTAATGTTTCTTTTTTTCAATAGGAAAGTATTATTTAAGTTTAAAACGATCATCACATAGTTGAAATAAAACAAATGTGTTGGTATTTTCATGATATATTGGTAAAATGAATCATGATGTATTTTTTTATATATAGTAACTACTCTGTTGTCTACTGGAATCACATTGTGCTCCAGATGATATAATGAAAATTTTTTGCAGCTTAAAAATGTAATTTTAGTCTAAAAAGAACCTCACATACCCAAAATAGAGTACACATGCTAAGCCATTCTAAATAATTTATAGAAAATACTTATGATTCACTTTAGATGTGTAGGAATTCCCTAAACATCAAACCATCATATAATATGGTTGATATGACTGAATGAGTGTGTGTTCAAAAAAATGTTAAATGTTATTAGTTTTTGATGTATCCGAGTTAACAGCACATCAAATGGACAAATAATGTGACTAGATTTATAGAATGACAATTTTTCAATTTAAATGTGACATTTTAGTTCATAACACGCAATATATATTATTAGGTATGAGAAGTTATTAGTTACTCATATATGGGGGGGATCAAGTTATGTATATATTCGAATATCTTCTGTCCCTAGTAGAGATTTACCTCAGAATAATATTGTCATTCTTATTTTCTATTATTTATTATTATTATAATAATTTTGTAATGATGATTCAGGATAAGTATATCAATCAATAATCTAGAGACACATGGTTTTTCTTAGTATAACTCAATGTGATAGTCTAAGGATCACTCTACAAAAACTATGATGATGAAACATAATCACCAAGATCACACTTTTTGATTTCGATAGGGTCACACATAACATGGTTCACTTCCTAATTATTATGGTCAAGTCACTTATTTTAGGTAACAATGCCTTATAGTATTTTGATGTAGATTCATTATCTCAATGGGATCAATTCTCTCAGAAGTTCCATTTTTTCCTAATACAAAGGGAAAAAATTTGCATCATAAGAAAAGGAATGAATCAGCCAGTTATTGAAGATGCACCAGAAATAAAAAAATCTCCATTGAATCTCTAGTTTTATCTTAAGATGATTGTGTTTAATATTAAATTCAGTATATTATTTCAATGAGAGGCCATGAAAACCCATAACATTATAATATATTTTTGATATCTTTATATTCAATTTTACTAAATGTTTTTGGAACAACCTTATTGTAACATCCCAAGTAAGTAATGAATAATAGATATTTTTATCTATGTCTATTAATGAATAAGATAGTGTTTTAGAGGCTTAAAATGAAAATAAATACAATCTTATGCATGAAATACACTAATATTCTTAAAAGATTGTTTTATTACCTTTTGATGGCAAACCATTTTTAAATCTATATTTGACAATTTTATAAACTATGTTTGTCAAAATAAACTTATTCTTTATTATTGGGATATCAAAATTTACTTTGTGTGAATTTTTGGTATTTTTCTGACAATGTTCATTTTTAAATGAATAGTGAAAAATACTGCATTTTACATCAAAACTGCTTTTTAATCTAATTTATTTATATGATTAGATTATGTTATGAATTGGGTTTGGAGTGAAATTAGAATATATTTTTACCATTTTTTCCAATGGTGGTCATTGGAATCAATTTCACTTTGAAATTAGAATTAAACTGGTCTCAATCTTTTGATACTTATTGTTTTGTAAAAACACGCTATTTGCTCTGGCAGTGGGAATTAATTATTAAATTAATTAACGTGACTTATATGATTTGAATTTTGTAAAATAGAGTTCATTTTTGAATTCGGAATATCAAATATAGCTTAGGGTTAATTTTTGGTAATTTTCTGAAAAACTTCAATTTTTGATGAATAGTGAAACCACTAAGTGGTAATCAAACAAACTGATTTTTCAGTTAAATGAAAGTTTACCACTAATGTGTACTGAATTTTGAAAATCCGACATACATGGTTGAAATTAAGAAGTAAAATGTGGTTCAATGAGATTAAAATAATTTTTTGGTGAATAGTAACTTATTAAGTTCTTAATCGCGATTAGTGGTAATTAGGGTAGTTTAAGGTATAAATAATGCTTTAATAATATGAAACGACCTAGACACATGTCCCAACCTTATTGGTTGTGTCATGGCCGACCAAGACAAGCCATGGGTCAACATGGGGACCCCACGGAGCCACTTTAGTTGGAAAATGACAATAATATACTTTTATTTAATGGAAAAGTAAAATTGACACAAACATGATATGTTTTACGAAAACAATTTTTAAGTGGGGTTATACAGGTCCAAATTTTGATTATAAATAGTCATTGGAAAGATAAAATGATTTAATATATCATAGTATTTGTTTTATAATTTTTAGACATTAAATAAATTTAATTATTTATGACATAATAATGATGCAATGATGACATCATTATTTGACGATTTAAATAAAATAGAAAGATAATGTAAAATCTATAAACTACACATGTCCAAAACCAATTGGATGGATGGATTTCGAACCCTTATCACCTTATCCACGACATATATCAATGTGGGACCTTTTAAAACCGAAACACATATTCAAATAATGTAATATTTCTTTACTTTCCAAAAGTGCCCCTCCTCTCCTCTTATAAAAGGCCCCCACCTCTACCTCATTTCACACACTCTTCAAGCCTTTGGCTTGGCCAAACCCTGCCCATTTTTTCTCTCCACATCCCTCTCCTCATCTTAGAGGATTCCCTTTGGGCAGAATCCTTTCAAAGGAAGCCTTTAGACTCAAATCAAAAGGAGTTACACTTTTTGAGGTAATTCATTCTCTCATGTTCATTTGTTTTATTTTGCTTCTCTAACCCCCTATACTCTTTTTATTTACTTCTTTTGTAACAAAACCAGTATCTTAAATATACTAGGATGTTGTTATAAGATTTATTTGATCTACACTCTCACACAACTACATCAAATGGTTAAAGAACATACGGTTTCCGTGGATGGCGAAATTCTGCCTCCCGAAACGATGATTGTTCAATACTCATTTAACACCTTCAAAGGTGGCCATTATGATGTCACTATTTTTATATATGATATATAATATGTTTATGCCTTCCTTAAGCTTCTGTTTTTTTTTCATTTTGGGCATACCTTTATGGTTTCCATTATGGGTAAACACGATATCTTCATTTTAGGAAGTGCGGACTACCGCCCCCTAAAAGTGATTTGATTCGTTAATACCATATGTGGGATGTGTAAAGGATAAAGTTAATGATATTATATATGTTATTATACTGGAATTATAATATACTCTTATATCATTATGATTCCATTCCAGAAAATATGAAATAAAAATGGAAGTAGCGTTCAAGCGTACGTACGGCTTACCGTCTCCATGAACGGTGCATTTCATTTCTTACCTCTAAATGTGATGTAATATTATAAATGAATGTATGTACTGGATATATATGACATATATTATATCTACATCATGAATACCATTCTGGATATAATGAACCTTTGACCAAATTAACAACATGTAAGTGTAAGAAGTCTATTTTTGACTTAAGAACCAAATACCGACAAAATGAACATTATTAACTTAACTGATTACATGATGTTCATAACAGGGGATAAAAGGAATAATGAACTTGAAAAGATTCATAAGCAAGTAGAGATTAACTCAAGTTTATTATTCAGGAGATTAAAGAACTGTCGGGTCAAGTCGGATACGAGGTATGGGACTTCGTCTCAATCTCCTTTCGTTGAGGCATATTTTATTTTATACACAACTTTCTTTTATACGGTGTATAAACCCCTTTGACTTTTACGTTTATTCAAAAGGAATCTTTTTTATACGAAGCGTTTACTAAACGACAAAAGGGAATGTTTTTGTCGTACGTATGCGGCGACAACGACTTCTCCGCCGTCGTAACCGTTATTTGAGTTTCGGCTTCCTCTACAAGCCATACCTTCTTTTTAAAAGAAAAATAAATACCATGTTTTACTTTTCTTTTATTTTGGTATTGAAAATGGTTTTCATAATGTTTTAATTATATCAATGTGTTGTATTGATATCTCGTGATTGAAATGTGGAAACGTTATGTTTCCTTTATGCATGTTTTATGTGATATGATTATGTTATGGTTCTTGGGCATTATTATGAAGACGGGTGGTTCCGTGATAAACTAAGGGCGGGTGAGCCCGTTATAGCTCTCCAATGCATTGGGCAACGCGAATGAGTGAAACGTTAAGGTTTCTCCGAAGAGATTTTAGGGAATATACTTTGATGGGTATTCCAAACGTAACCAAGAGGGTTACTCCCTACGTAAGAATGTTATGAATGCCTCAAGTTACCTTTATGTCTTATGATTTCTATGATTTATTCATGATTTTATGAGGTATGTTAAAGTGCCTATGTTTTATGGGTAAAGTATGATTGGATTCTTATGTATATATGAACTCATGTTTCCTTTCCATGTTTTTTTTATAACCCATACTGAGTTTTTATGCTCATCCCAAGTTTTTGAAATGTTTTTCACAGGTCAAGGGAAAGGTACATGATAAGATGATAGAGTCAAGGATGTGTCAAGAAATAATCCATGTTTTATTTTAAATGTGTTTCCATTGATGGGAATGAAGAATACTATCTTTATGTAACCACTTTGTTTATATGTGGAATGTAACACAAGTTTTATGATCTAATTCTCTAAAACTCTAAACCCGAAAAGATCCTCAATGTATAATCTTGTAATAACTCAAGATTAAGTAAGGTTTAATGCTGGGGCCTTATAGTTGGTATCAAAGGTCGGTTTAGATAACTTTAGGAGTTAGAATTCTATTAAATGATTATCCAAAAATATTTTGTTTTGAAATGATATAGCATTTAAAGATTACCATGTTGCTTCATCTAAGACATGTTTGTTCAGAATGGTTTTCCACAGAGGAAACAGGGAAGCAGTGCTAGGAAGGCATACAGAAGAAAATAACCTTCCGAATCAGCATCCAGAATTGGTCGGAATTGGAACTGAACAGTTTGTGGCATTAATGGCACAGTTTACTCAAGCGATAAATGATGGTGGTATCCATGGACGAGATCAGCCAGAACAACCGCAGAGGAACATGTCAGTGGTGGAACATTTCATGAGGCAACATCCACCATCATTCAGAGGATCATCTGACCCTGTGCTAGCTGAAGGGTGGATTAAAGCACTGGAGAAGATTTTTTTATGTCATGGGGTGTTCAGAAAATCAAAAGGTTAGTCTTGCTATTTACCGTTTGGAGGGTGAAGCAGATCAGTGGTGGTCTATGGTTAAAAATATCAGGGATGCCGATGAGATTGATGCTCTTGACTGGGATGAATTCAAAGGTATGTTTCTTGAAAAGTATTTTCCTAAGGCTGTTCGACTTAGGATGGAAAAGCAATTCTTGGAATTGAGGCAATAGGAAGACTCAGTGGCTGCCTATGAAGAAAAGTTCACTCGATTGGCAAGGTATGCTCCAAATTTTATCCGGGACCTTGATAGTAAAATCAATCGTTTCTACTCAGGATTAAAGCCCAAGTATCAAAGGGCATTAGCTTCTCATGAGTTTAAAAGTTATGAAAAGCTTGTTCGATGTGCTGAGAAGGTGGAAATGGAGTTTGTCGATGACCAAGTGTTCTATAACAACCAGCAGAAGAAGAGACCGAGGTGGCAGGAGAAAGGTAAGAATTCTTCAAAAAAGTCTGATGGTAAGAGAACTAAGTTTCCAGTTTGTGATAAATGTGGCAAAAGGCATGCTGGGGAATGTCCTCTGAATTCTGGGAAGTGCTACCGATGTGGTAAGATGGGACATAAAGCTCATGATTGCACTGAAAAGGATCAAGGTGAAGGTAAGAACAAATTTGATTTGCAGTTAGTGAAGTGTTATAAGTGCAATGAGATGGGTCACTATGCAAACGAGTGTCTGAAAAGGAGATTGAGTGATGGGAAGCAGTTAGACTACAAGCAGAAAGGGGTGGTGAAATCCTTTGCAACTACTTCAGCAGATGTCGGGCCATCAAATGAAGTTGTATCAGGTACTTTGTTTGTTTTTTCAGATTATGCCAGTGTGTTGTTTGATTCGGGGTCTACACATTCTTTCATCTCTGAAACCTTTTCTAGTAAAATGGGAATACCATCTCAAGAAATGACTCCTAAACATTTGGTAAAAACACCTGGGGGAAGTGTCGAGGCAAAAAGAATTTATAAGAATCTTCCTATCCTTATCTGTGGAAAGAACCTACTTGCAAACCTTATTATTCTACCTCTAGTAGAGTTTGATGTTATCCTGGGTATGGATTGGCTCTCTATTTACCATGATAAGATTGACTGTAGAGCTAAAGAAGTTTATTTTCAGAAAGACTTTCAGTTTTTTTACAAGAATGAACCCTTACTTTTGATAACATATCAAGAGGCCGAGAAACTTGTAAAAGATGGAAATGAATGTTACCTTGCACACGTCGTTGAAAATAAAGGAACTGTTCAGATTAATGATGTGCCAGTGGTAAATGAGTATCCGGATGTTTTTCCTGATGAGTTGCCTGGAATAATACCAGATCGGGAAGTTGAGTTTACTGTTGAATTAGTTCCTGATGCTAAGCCAATTTCAAAACCCCCTTATCGAATGACACAAATTGAACTTTTAGAGTTGAAGGAGCAATTGCAAGATTTATTAGAGAAAGGTTTCATTAGACCTAGCACATCACCATGGGGTGCTCCTGTTTTATTTGTTAAAAATAAAGATTGTTCTATGAGACTTTGCATTGATTATAGAGCCTTGAATAATATCACTGTTAAGAACAAATATCCTTTGCCTCATATCGATGATTTGTTTGATCAGCTCCAGGGAGCTCAGTTTTTTTCAAAGATTGACTTGAGATCGGGGTACCATCAGCTGAAGGTAAAGGAGGCAGATATTCCGAAGACCGCGTTCCGTACGAGATATGGCCATTATGAATTTGTAGTAATGCCTTTTGGGATAACCAATGCACCTGCTGTATTCATGGACTTAATGAATAGAATTTTCCATGAGTTCTTGGATAAGTTTGCGGTGGTTTTCATTGATGATATTTTGGTGTTTTCTAAAAGTAAAGAGGAGCATGAAAAACATTTAAGAGTTATCTTTCAAACCTTAAAAGAAAAGAAACTGTATGGGAAATTCAGCATGTGTGAGTTTTGGCTGCAACAAATTTCTTTCCTTGGTCACATTGTTTCTAAAGATGGAATAACTGTTGATCCTGCAAAAACAAAAGTTGTGGAAGAATGGCCAAGACCAACAAATGTAACCGAGATTCGTAGCTTCCTTGGTTTGGCGGGCTATTACCGAAGGTTTGTTAGAAATTTTTCACGTTTATCTAGTCCAATGACTAAGCTAACTCGGAAGGGTGTTAAGTTTATCTGGACAAAATAATGTGATGATTGTTTTCAGGAATTGAAAAGAAGATTGGTTAATGCTCCAGTTTTGGCACTACCTTCCATGAATGGTGAGTTTGTTATATACAGTGATGCTTCATTGAAAGGACTTGGTTGCGTCCTAATGCAGAATGATCAGGTAATTGCTTATGCTTCACGACAGTTGAAAACTCATGAGGTAAATTACCCTACACATGATTTGGAATTAGCTGCTGTTGTTTTTGCTTTAAAAATTTGGAGGCATCATTTGTATGGATTAAAGTGTGAAATATATACCGATCACAAAAGTTTAAAGTATATATTCACTCAGAAAGAGTTAAACATGAGACAAAGGAGATGGCTGGAATTAATCAAGGATTATGATTGTACAATTCATTACCATCCGGGAAAAGCAAATAAAGTGCATGATGCTTTGAGTTGAAAAAGTAATGCTTCATTAACAATGTTACGTTTGGAACATGATCCTTTGGTTAAGGATTTGATGAACTTTGGCATAGAAGTTGTTGGTGCAGGAAGTCCTTCTGTTTTGTTTCAGGTATCAGTGAGATCATCTCTATCAGATAGAATCAAGCAAGCACAGAAGCAAGACAGTGAGTTGCAGAAAAGGGTAGAGCTGGTTCAGAAAGGTAAGTTGCCTGAATTCAACATTGATAATGATTGAGTTTTGAGATTTGGGAAGAGATTGTGTGTGCCTTGTGATTCACAGTTGAAGAGAGAGTTGTTATGTGAAGCTCATAGTTCTCTGTTTTCAGTTCATCCGGGCAGTACTAAGATGTATAGAGATCTGCGGGAGTATTACTGGTGGGATGGAATGAAAAGAGATATTGCTGATTTTACTGTGAAGTGTTTGACTTGTCAGCAGGTTAAAGTAGAGCGGCAGTTACCGAAAGGGATTCTTCAGCCTTTACCAGTGCCAGAGTGGAAATGGGAGAATATATCAATGGACTTTGTTGTTGGATTACCGAAGACATCTCGAGGTAATAATGCAATCTGGGTTATTGTTGATCGCTTGACAAAATCTGCTCATTTCCTTGCTATATGAGATACTTTCTCTCTTGATCAACTTTCCCGTCTGTATCTTAAAGAGATAGTCAGGTTACATGGAGTTCCTCTCTCCATTGTATCAGATCGTGATCCCAGGTTTACTTCTAACTTTTGGAAAGGCCTTCAGAAGTCGTTGGGTACTGAATTAAATTTTAGTACAGCTTTTCATCCTCAATCAGATGGGCAGTCAGAACGAACAATTCAGACATTGGAGGATATGTTACGAGCTTGTTCTATGGATTATCAGGGAAGTTGGGACCAACATCTTTCTTTGGTTGAGTTTTCATATAATAACGGTTTTCATTCCAGTATACAGATGGCACCATTTCAGGCATTATATGGGAAGCGGTGTCGAACTCCAGCTTTCTGGGATGATGTGGGTGAAAGAAAGTTGATGGGACCAGAATTGGTAGAAGAGATGGCAGAAAAAGTTCAGCTGATTCAGAAACACATGAGAACAGCTCAGAGCAGGCAGAAGAGTTATGCGGATAACCGGAGGAAGGATCTATCTTTCGAGGTAGGTGATCATGTTTTTCTCAAGGTTTCTCCTTGGAAAAGTGTGATGAGATTTGGTAAGAAAGGAATGCTGAGTCTAAGGTTTATTGGACCATACGAAATTCTGGAGAGAGTTGGATCAGTTGCATACCGAGTGGCTTTACCTCCGAGTTTATCTCAGGTACACAATGTTTTTCACCTTTCGATGTTGAGAAAGTATATGCCAGATCCATCTCATGTTTTGAGTCCAGAGGTAGTTCAGCTGGAAGAGAACCTATATTATGAGGAACAACCGGTATAGATTCTTGACCACAGGGAGCAAGTGTTACGGAATAAGGTGATTCATCAGGTAAAGGTTTTTTGGAAAAACCACATGATTGAAGAGGCAACATGGGAATCTGAAAATGCAATGAGGGATAAGTACCCCCATTTATTTGATAAGTAAATAAATTGCGGGGACGCAATTTTCTAAAGGGGGGAAGGATGTAACATCCCACGTAAGTAATGAATAATAGATATTTTTATCTATGTCTATTAATGATTAAGATAGTGTTTTAGAGGCTTAAAATGAAAATAAATACAATCTTATGTATGAAATACACTAATATTCTTAAAAGATTATTTTACTACCTTTTGATGGCAAACCATTTTTAAATCTATATTTGACAATTTTATAAACTATGTTTGTCAAAATGAACTTATTATTTATGATTGGGACATCAAAATTTACTTTGTGTGAATTTTTGGTATTTTTCTGACAATGTTCATTTTTAAATGAATAGTGAAAAATACTGCATTTTACATCAAAACTACTTTTTAATCTAATTTATTTATATGATTAGATTATGTTATGAATTGGTTTTGGAGTGAAATTAGAATATATTTTTACCATTTTATCCAATGGTGGTCATTGGAATCAATTTCACTTTGAAATTAGAATTAAACTGGTGTCAATCTTTTGATACTTATTGTTTTGTAAAAACACGCTATTTGCTCTGGCAGCGGGAATTAATTATTAAATTAATTAATGTGACTTATATGATTTGAATTTTGTAAAATAGACTTCATTTTTGAATTCGGAATATCAAATATAGCTTAGGGTGAATTTTTGGTAATTTTCTGAAAAACTTCAATTTTTGATGAATAGTGAAACCACTAAGTGGTAATCAAGCAAACTGATTTTTCAGTTAAATGAATGTTTACCACTAATGTGTACTGAATTTTGAAAATCCGACATACATGGTTGTCATTAAGAAGTAAAATGTTGTTCAATGAGATTAAAATAATTTTTTGGTGAATAGTAACTTATTAAGTTCTTAATCGCGATTAGTGGTAATTAGGGTAGTTTAAGGTATAAATAATGCTTTAATAATATAAAACGACCTAGACACATGTCCCAACATTATTGGTTGTGTCATGGCCGACCAAGACAAGCCATGTGTCAACATGGGGACCCCATGGAGCCACTTTAGTTGGAAAATGACAATAATATACTTTTATTTAATGGAAAAGAAAAATTGACACAAACATGATATGTTTTACGAAAACAATTTTTAAGTGGGGATAGACAGGTCCAAATTTTGATTATAAATAGTCATTGGAAATCTAAAAAGATTTCCTATATCATAGTATTTGTTTTATACTTTTCAGACATTAAATAAATTTAATTATTTATGACATAATAATGATGCAGCGATGACATCATTATTTGACGATTTAAATAAAATAGAATGATAATGTAAAATCTATAAACTACACATGTCCAAAACCAATTGGATGTGTGGATTTCGAACCCTTATCACCTTATCCACGACATATATCAATGTGGGACCTTTTAAAACCGAAACACATATTCAAATAATGTAATATTTCTTTACTTTCCAAAAGTGCCCCTCCTCTCCTCTTATAAAAGGCCCCCACCTCTACCTCATTTCACACACTCTTCAAGCCTTTGGCTTGGCCAACCACTGCCCATTTGCTCTCTCCACATCCCTCTCCTCATACTAGAGGATTCCCTTTGGGCATAATCCTTTCAAAGGAAGCCTTTAGACTCAAATAAAAAGGAGTTACACTCTTTGAGGTAATTCATTCTCTCATGTTCATTTGTTTTATTTTGCTTCTCCAACCCCATAAACTCTTTTTATTTACTTATTTTGTAACAACACCAGTATCTTCAATATACTAGGATGTTGTTATAAGATTTATTTTATCTACACTCTCACATAACTACAAAAAATGGTTAAAGAACATACGGTTTCTGTGGATGGCGAAATTCTGCCTCCCGAAACGATGATTGTTCAATACTCATTTAACACCTTCAAAGGTGGCCATTATGATGGAACTATTTTTATATATGATATATAATATGTTTATGCCTTCCTTAAGCTTCTGTTTTTTTTCATTTTGGGCATACCTTTATGGTTTCCATTATGGGTAAACACGATATCTTCATTTTAGGAAGTGCGGACTACCGCCCCCTAAAAGTGATTTGATTCGTTAATACCATATGTGGGATGTGTAAAGGATAAAGTTAATGATATTATATATGTTATTATACTGGAATTATAATATACTCTTATATAATTATGATTCCATTCCAGAAAATATGAAATATAAATGGAAGTAGCGTTCATGCGTACGTACGGCTTACCATCTCCATGAACGGTGCATTTCATTTATTACCTCTAAATGTGATGTAATATTATAAATGAATGTATGTACTGGATATATATGACATATATGATATCTAAATCATGAATACAATTCTGGATATAATGAACCTTTGACCAAATTAACAACATGTAAGTGTAAGAAGTCTATTTTTGACTTAAGAACCAAATACTGACAAAATGAACATTATTAACTTAACTGATTACATGATGTTCATAACATGGTATAAAAGGAATAATGAACTTGAAAAGATTCATAATCAAGTAGAGATTAATTCAAGTTTATTATTCAGGAGATTAAAGAACGGTCAGGTCAATTCGGATACGTGGTATGGGACTTCGTCTCAATCTCCTTTCGTTGAGGCATATTTTATTTTATACACAACTTTCTTTTATACGGTGTATAAACCCCTTTGACTTTTACGTTTATTCAAAAGGAATATTTTTTATACGAAGCGTTTACTAAACGACAAAAGGGAATGTTTTTGTCGTACGTATGCGGCGACAATGACTTCTCCGCCATCGTAACCATTATTTGAGTTTCGGCTTCCTCTACAAGCAATACCTTCTTTTTAAAAGAAAAATAAATACCATGTTTTACTTTTCTTTTATTTTGGTATTGAAAATGGTTTTCATAATGTTTTTATTATATCAATGTGTTGTATTGATATCTCGTGATTGAAATGTGGAAACATTATGTTTCCTTTATGCATGTTTTATGTGATATGATTATGTTATGGTTCTTGGGAATTATTATGAAGACGGGTGGTTCCGTGATAAACTAAGGGCGGGTGAGCCCGTTATAGCTCTCCAATGCATTGGGTAACGCAAAGGAGTGAAACGTTAAGGTTTCTCCGAAGAGATTTTAGGGAATATACTGTGATGGGTATTCCAAACGTAACCAAGAGGGTTTCTCCCTATGTAAGAATGTTATGAATGCCTCAAGTTACCTTTATGTCTTATGATTTCTATGATTTATTCATGATTTTATGAGGTATGTTAAAGTGCCTATGTTTTATGGGTAAAGTATGATTGCATTCTTATGTATATATGAACTCATGTTTCCTTTCCATGTTTTTTTTATAACCCATACTGAGTTTTTATGCTCATCCCAAGTTTTTGAAATGTTTTTCACAGGTCAAGGGAAAGGTACATGATAAGATGATAGAGTCAAGGATGTGTCAAGAAATAATCCATGTTTTATTTTAAATGTGTTTCCATTGATGGGAATGAAGAATACTATCTTTATGTAACCACTTTGTTTATATGTGGAATGTAACGCAAGTTTTATGATCTAATTCTCTAAAACTCTAAACCCGAAAAGATCCTCAATGTGTAATCTTGTAATAACTCAAGATTAAGTAAGGTTTAAGGCTGGGGACTTATACTTATATAATAATACAAGAAAGGGTTTACATTACATGATGAAATAACACCTCTTATACACATTACTTTAAAGTAGTATTATATATCCCCTTAATCTATAATGTGATTATTTATTTTGAATTCTATCTTTTTAATTATTATATTGATATTTTTTCATATGATATGTACCTTTTGATCTAATTTAGTATTGATCACTTCTAAATTAACTACCATATATATCAATATGAAAAATTAGATTCCCCCAAAAACATTATCATAGTGTTTAGACATTAATTGTTTATCATACATGATCATACAGATGATCATCATTCGTGGTAACCTTTATATTTATGAATAAAAATGGACAGTACTTCCTTTTATAATTATAAGATACTCCTAGAAATCTCACCATCAATTACACTTTCACTATATATCATATCCATTAAAACCATGTCTTATTCTCTTATGGTTCATCTGTTACTACAACATTAAAATTTTCATACTTATACAAAACTGATTATTCAGTATACAGTTGAAAAGGCTATGAATCAATTATATGTATCACATATGTCACAAAAAATTACTCTATGACATTTTATAACTACCAAGGAATTAATTTCGTAGGGTTGCTCCATGGATTGTTAAATTATGTTATTTATATCATATTTTCCAGTGTAATACCATACACTGTGTGACATGACAATTATGGAATAGAGTTTAATTATATTTTATTCTTTGTTTAATTTTGTATCTCAAAATATAATGTGATTTTACAACATAGAAATCTCATAATCCATGAGAATTTTATAATGATGTGATCGCCCTAGAAGATTAACTAGTGTCGAGTTATAAATATTGAGTGAAAGGTGGATGATGAATCTTAAAATAGATTTGATGGATATACTACATTTTATTGGATGAGAGTTATTATATATATATATATATATATTAAGATGGTGGAAAATAACCTCTTCAATTTATTCAATCATTGAACTTTATTGAGATGATCTTAATAAGCATTTGCATTACATTGACTTTCCCAAAAAGTGTAATGGGGGATTATTTATGAATTGTTATTGTTTCCACTATATGGAGGGATACACTAAAATCATAAATTCATTCCAACTCAATTTTGAATTCTTTATGTACTATTAATGCTTCTAATATTCTTCTATTTCTATATGTGCTTACTGTTTCCCCATCATGGTTGAGCTTCCTTCCACATGCGCAGGGTTGACCATAATATTCTATCCAGTTGTGGATAGAGTAATTATTTCTAACTCCATATCTCATTCCTTTTCAAAAATAACAACCTCAACCACTATATAACATTTTTCATATGTATTTAGAAGTTATAATAATATTTCATTACATCCAAAATCATAATTATTTTCCTTATAAAATATCAACCATTTTTGTTGAATATAATTGACAAGAATTGGTATAATGTTAATAATACGGATTAAATAAATATTTCACTATCCTCTAGTTATATGAACAAATATTTATTTTCAAAATGTACATATTTCATAAAATTAACTCCAACAAAAAATCCAAAATCGTAATGGTCCAACAATATATCCCTTCGATTTTGTTTAAAATATCATAATATAAGCTTGAAATTTCTACCTTAGAACATTAATCTAATATAAAATTTTCACTTATCCCATTTATAATCAGTAAAATATAAGGTGTTATAACATGGTATTTTATCACCCATGTACTTATAAATTATATAGTAATATCAGAATTTATTTTATGAAATAATTCCTTTTATCAATGGATTATTTGCATCCATCCTAAATACCAAGTATCATATATATTTTGGTTTAATTTCAAAATACATAATTCTTAATTAGTCATGATTATAAATCTATTTTTCAACACGATATATATTATTTCATGGAATTCTTAATAAATATATATGTACATATAACAAGAGATGTTAATAATTATCAATGAAAACTGATCAAGGGCTTGACATATGAATCAAGAGCCTTAACTAAAAACTATAATGGTATCGATGTAACATACTATATAAAATAAATTCATATTAGTATATGATTTTATTTTTCATAACTCATTATATAATCAAAAATCAAATATAAAATTTATTACATTAGATTTAACTCATAAATAGTGAATGAAATCCCATTTTTATCATAGGATATTCCATATTTTTTACCAATAAAATAATTTCATTTCACATCCATGTCATTCTAGATGGTCCTTCAATGTTTTATTTTTCACATGTTATCCCCAACAGTTTTCATGGATTGTCTCACCTATTAGTTTCCTAAAATAACTATAAATCATAAAATATATATTGAAAACATTTGGAAATTTTATGTATTTTTTAAACCCAAAATATATCTTCAAGATGTAAAAATATAATTTCCATTTTTAATCATTTTTATTGGAAATTAATCCCTTTTAGAGGATGCAACATGTTGAGTATATTATTTTTCCAGAAATCATTTAAAAACACAAAAAAGATGACAAAAATTTTACAACATAAGAGAATATCAATATGTATAATAAATATTCATATTAATTTATCTACAACCATTTCATATCCATTAGTGCATTGTTTCCAAAAACTATATTTCATAGAAATAATTATTTTATTAATTATTTGTCATGTTAAAAAATAAATCTTTGGAAAAATAATTATGTAAAAAAATATAGTTATATACATAATTTTATACAAAACTAAAACAATATTGTTTCATCCTTACATATAGCATTTTGATTAATAACAAACTGAATTCAAAGTCTATGCCCATAATATTCATCATATAATTTAGAGAAATATTTCGGTCTAATCTCATCTTCATTTGAAATGATTTTGAGTACTCCATCATTAGGGATTGTTTCTCAATATATTACCTAAGACTCATCCAAAAAAATTATATTTAAATAATATGGGGAATGTGATTCCTTGAAATACCTTAGGTTGAATAGTGTAATGTTTTAGATTAAAAAACACATCCCCTTATAACATTAATTTTACCTTATTCATATTTTAGGAATGAAATAAATTCATATCTTCATGTATGTCATCATCCTTATATATATATATACTATATATCCGCTTTCAAAATGATAATAAGTTAATGAATTGACTTTTATACTTCAATTAACGGATATAAGAATTAATATATTTCCTTTGAATTAGAATTTTCAAAAATGTGAAATTGATTTTTTTTAAAGTATCATCTTTAGTCGAATAGGAATCATATATGACATTCAACTACATTTAAATTAAATCTTCATATATTTGCACATAGTTTTTTTTAGAAATATATTTAAAAGAACTTCCTTGAATATGAAATGTGTTAAGATGGAATACATTTTCCATGGCGGAGTCAACATAACATTTTCTTAAAACATAATCACAACTAGAAAAATATTTTTCTTTTCAGTTTATATTTTCCATTTATCCAGAGAATATAATGTTATAGAAGAATAAAATAATTATTCTTGATAAACCATTTTCTTTAGGTTAATCTTCTCTTTATAAAACACTGATCATATTTTCCATCTATGTATTTATTATTCTAGGATAATAATTCTATATGTAAGTCATATGAGTAGAGTGTCACATTATAGATTCATTAACCATCCAAAAATTTATCCAATTGATAAAATAAATCATATGACAAAGATTAAGACAAGATAAAACATTACCATTATAATCATACCACATTGGGTTTTTACTTGAATGATACGTTTTGACTGATAAGGTTAATCTAACATTCATGGGATGGTTGGCTTCAAAACATATACACAATTTATTCTTAAAAATTCCATAAAAATTAATTTCTGATTCCTCCTTCATATGTGTATTACCTATTACATGGATACAAGTTATTTATATATTTTAAATATGGATTAATATTCACTATTTACCGTGTTTAGAAATATTTATGGGGAATCATCTTCTTCTCTATGGATTTTTCCATACTATCTTCTTATTCTCTTATCATTTAATCATATTCATCAATTTTTCAATCGGAATCTTTAAATATAAACCAATTACTAATGAATAAAATTTTATTTCATCATATTGTATTCTTATTGTGATTATTACATAAAAACATTTTCAAAGATCAAAATTATGTTCAATAGAATATGTGACATGAATCACTGATCCTAAATAAACTGTGATATATATTTTTTTGAAATATTAATTTTACAACCTAGCTGTTATTTTGGTCAGTATAAATATGTATAATTGATTTTGATATATATATATGCATACCATTATCAATATAAATTTAATGAATTGTTTTTAAATAATCACACCAATTTTATTAAATTCAATAAATTCTTTGAAAATTGTTTTTTCATCAAAAACATTTTTTTATTTATTTTTGAATAAAAATATAATAAATATATTCTATCAAAATATGAAATTTTATTTCATAAATCTGTACCATTTTTAAATTATCAGGATCAAATTATCCTAAGTTTATTTTTTATTTTTGTTTAAAAAAAATTTATTTTTTATTGAATATTTTAAAATACAAATTTTTATTAAAAAAATCGTTTCCATTCATTGAAAATATACAAAAAAATTTTATTTTGATCAAAAAATAATAAAATTATCATTTAGATATATATAATCTAGTCATTCAAACAAGATTAAATATTATATGGGATCTTGGAATGAATTTATTTTGAGATATATAAAGGCATTTGTTTCAGAAAAAAAAATTTCCATGCTTTGTGGGATACTAATAAGACATATTTCTAACACAAATGTAGATTTAATTTTGTAAAATTGGTACCACGTTTATAATAATCACAATTTTTATTATATACTCTAGTCTAGTAAATATTTTTTTAATAATGAATATTAAAAATAGAAAAAATCGATGACCACAGTAAAAGGGTAAATCAGGATAACATAGGTTAATACTAAATGACATAGCCACAATGTTTTATATAAAATAATATTTGATGAATTAATTACAACACTTATCACCATAGTCAATATATTTAATTTCTTTATTGGAAAATCTTTCATGAATGTGAGTTATATAATAGTTTATGTATGGAAAAAGTAAAAATTTCACCCTCTTCCTTTTCAATTAAAATTATGTATCAGATAGGGAGACAACTTTTTTAAATTAATATTAATGTTTTCTTAATTATTATTAAAGTTATTATAAGTATAGTACTTTTATCTAGTTTTTGTTTATTAAATAATTTCCATATATACATTCGCCACACCGACGTAGTTTTTACATATTTAAAAGGAAAATATATTAAATGTTTTAAAAAAATACTAAAATTAATATAATATTAATCAATTATTATGTTCCATGATTTTCTTAATATAATTATAAAAAAATTTATAGATTTTTTTTTCAAATTAATTTTTTATGTTTTATGTCAAAATAAATTAATAGTGTCAAAATTAACCTTAATGTTATTCTAAAATAATTAATTGTTTTAAATAATATATTATTCCTATTAATGAAATCCTTTTTATATTTACTGGGATAAGGTTGAAATTATCAACCATGGTATACTTATTTTTCAATTTCCATTTTATAGTGGTATTATAGATCCCTATAATTTAAAAACATTAATACAATGGTAATTGTTATAAAGATGTTGACAAATGGTGAAATAAAAATATAATGGTGAAAATACAACCTAATAATCTCAACATTTAATTATGTAAGATAATTTATACTCAATATCTTCTTATCTTATATTCTTTTCAATTTGAATCAATTTTAATATTAAAATTAATTCACATTGACTTAATACATGTTGAAATTCCAAGAGTACCCATCACCTCTATTTTTAAAGGGAACATCCTATTTTCATCACACCTGAAATTCATTTTTATTCATAAAATACCTAATAAAATATATTAATCATATCTATAACAACATCCAATGTCTATGTATTTATTATAGTGGAGATATGGGATTTACATTGGTGTAATCCATAACTGGTTGTTTGAAGAAGATGTATTATTATTAACTAAGAGTTTTTGTTTAATTTATAACTTATCCTCAGTAAAATTTTCTTAAATTAATTTTAAATAATAAAACAATTATTGACCTTATATTGTGATTGAATTTGGTAATTTTTTTACCTATACGTATCTTATCTTTCATCAAATGGGAAATGAAAATATCATTCACATGTACGATGATCTTACGCATTTCAGACCGATTTAGTTTCTAATCCTTAACATCTTATTAAATATGTTTATTATAATCATTTAAATATATATATATATACATATTATATATTCATGACTTATTTATGATTTTCAATAAACAATTTATTTTTTAAATTATTTTGTTTCCATTCACTGGTAAATTATAATGTTGTGTGTTGGTTTGGGTGGACTACTACCTCCCAAGGGCATTATGATTCATTTATCATAACCTAATCTCATTGGTAAAGTATATATGAATGTTTAATAAAATATAATTGTATTTATGAAATTATTATTATTATTTAGTGATATAATTGTACTTATCTTATTTTCATTATGATTTTGATAATGGAAACATTACTTATACATACATACCAATTATTGTCTCCATGATTATAAAATTATTCATTTTTTTCTCTTCATATATCATGGTTTTTTTATATTTTAATTCATGAAAATAAGTATAATTATGTCATGATTATTATTCTCAATATTATATAATAATGTATACATTTTCCATAGTCAACCTACAAAAGTCCATTTGGACATATAATCTGATATCATAAAAGCGACTAATATGAACTTATTAATTATGTGACTATTAATTAAAATGTAATATGAATAATAAAAATTAATAATATTATTTATCAATTAATTAATTACCATATTTCTGTTGTTTTTATGATAAATAAGGTGTGTGATGATTCAGATTCATGGTATGCAACTTTCTTTATAAAATCAATTTTCCATGTTTGTATTCCATTTATTTTCCATAGATGTATACATATTAAAAAATATATTAAAAATATATTTATAAATAATTAAAATAATTATTAAGGGGAGTTTAGTTATTTTATGTCATTGTTTTTGTGGGGTTTTAAATTCTTATTTTTATTTATTTTATACAGAATGTTACCTTTTTATTCAAATAAATGATAAAACTGATGTTCTATTTTATTTTATACAGAGAAAATTGAAATTACCACCACAAAAAATGTTATTTGATATTTTATATCCTTTATATGATTCCATGTTTTATTCAATAATAATTATTCAATAAATCTTTTATAGTAATTTTAAAAAATGTTTTTAAAATGGAATTAAATTTTCACTATTCAATAATGTTTCTTTTGGGTGTAAATAATAATTTTATGAGTGTAATATTTGAAATTAAAATATTATATATATTATTATTATATAATGGTTTATTGGAATTGTTATAATTATTGATATTTATTTTGAAATCCATGAATGAATGGTTCCATTATAATCCAAGGATGGGTTGTTCCATGATATCCCACTGATGTATTTGGAATGAATATTCCCCATATTTGTCCTCAAATTTTCATGTATGGAATGGAAATGATTTCAATTACTTCAAATATTATTTATCAAAATTTTCATTGTGTTTCTATATAAACTATTATTCACCCGTGCATTCTCATTAAACTATAAAATAAATTCTGATTTCAATAAGAAAAAATTATATTCCAATGATAATAATGAACATTAATATTGAATTTTTTAATGTCACAAATAATTGGTATATATTATTGAAATGTTAGTGAAGAAACTATTAAGACATCATTGATTAATTAAAAAACATTAGTCTAATTCAATTGTTTATAGTTTACAACATACATGTACTATGGGCGACAACAGTGAAGGAAGAAGGATGAGTGACCTTACATTATAGATTTTCTTTTGATTCAGAACAATTATTTAGTAAAAAAATAAATCGAAGTTACACAAAATGATGGAAAAAATTTACCTGCACCACCAGTACACCCTTCAGCTGGTGAGATGTGATGTTGAACAATAACAGTAACACCTTTTTGGAAACCATCTATTTGGGTCCCAAGTCTCATAAAAATATTGATAGATCAATGTCTCAAAATCTATACATATAATATTTGGAGTATTACAGCAATCCAAACACCATAACATGCATAAATAAGGTCTATCATGGACATATTATAATAGAACTAATGGAAAATAATCCAAAATATAGTTGATGAATATAATAAATAGAAAATAGATAGTTCGTGGAATGATTTAGGGAGCTAGATTACATATTATGTAAATAAAATTAAATAGATCACATTGATTTTGAATTATGATATTGATAAAAGTTAAAATGGATATAGTTTCAAATATGGATGTGTAATATGTATGTGATGGATATGAAATATTCATATACAAATATATATTATATAGAGGTATAAACAAAATATACTCCATAGATTATGAATATTCATATAATTATTGATTTTTAAAATGAATATATAATTGAAGATAAAATAGAAGAAGAAAAGAAACACACCTACTAGAGAGATTTGTGGAAGAAAGTAGAATGAAAATTTCACAAAGTTTAATTGACCACCAAAAAAAGGAAAATAATACTTTGTATGAGAATGACAAAATGTTTAATTGACTACCCTTAAAAATCATGCACCAAATGACTTGTACAACCCCTCATGTTCCATCTGATTAACCCAACAATAAACAAAACATTGTTATCTAATATCAATGAATCCGGTTAATATTATCCAGGAACTCTCTACATAGAAGAAATAAGATGTTTCAGTATATGTTCTACGGCTATTATACACAATAAAACACAAGATCTGAGTATTTTGAATTGTTATATAATTAACATCTTGTGTGAAATAAATCACCAAGAACTAAAAGGAATAATGTTTGAGTTAATAACTAAATGTTGAGAATATTTTAATATAGTGTTTCCTGTGAATACAATTTCCATTATTTGTAAATAATAATTTGAAATAAATTCTTTTGACGAAGAATTGAGAAAACAAATAGATGCGATGATAATGTATAAATAAATATTTACCTTGATGTGATTGGGTTTTGAGGTAGGGAGGCTGCATTATCGGTGAGATTGTGCATAGAAAAATTTAGAGAAGCATCAAATCCCTTTAGAGGGCTCAAATTCGAGATAAAAATGATAGATTAGAGACCAATAATGTTGATTGTGTAGTAAAAAACTTAAACTGATGATAATTTAAGAAAATAATTTCTGTCAAAGCCATTATCAACATATGATTCGGTCGAGAAAGAGTGAAAAGTAGATCTTATTGATAACTAAACATGAATTCAATTCCAATCATGAATATACATTTACCAATACTTATATCAAAACAATAATAAGTAAATGAGTACGTTTTACCAACGCCAAATAAGTTCAATCAGCCTTCAAAAATATCAAATCACACATGGGTGCAACACTCAAAACATTGAACAATTTCATACTAAATCAAGAAAAAATCAAAATCTAAACCATAAAAAATGAAAAATTAGTCGGATTTGAAATGATAATAAGATTTTTTTTGGAAGAATTTACAATAAAATTCAGAAACCCAATATAATCATTTATCGTTCTTAAAATGTAAAATATGATAAAATTGTGAATTAAACTTCTTCAATTGTATTACTAATCTTTTCATTGAAACACCAAGTAATCACACCTCTGGATTATGATAAATAAACTATACCAAAATCTAAAATTTCATGTACTACAAAGAGGGAAACAGAACACAGTTAATTTCATTGGGATGAAATTTAAGGATGAGATATAGTTACCCATCGTCCAATAGGTTGACAAGAAAGCTACAATGGGTAGCGAGGGGAACATTTTCCAAGATTCATCAAGATAATGAAACTTAGTAGTAGATCTGAGGATCATGTATGAAAGATGAGATGAAGCCATCAAAAAACATATTTCACTATACCAACATAAAATAAGTACAATAAGCATTTAAAAATAAAAAAGTACGCATGGGTGAAACACTCAAATCATTGAAAACTTTCGTACTAAATCATGAAGACATCAAATTTTACACAACAAAAAATGGAAAATTATGTCGGATCTTCAATATAATAGGGATTTCGGTTGGGAAACATTTTTAATATAATTTGGCTCCATGATATAATCTCTTATTCTACTTAAAGCATAAAATATGATTAAACTGTGAATAAAAACACTTCATTTTTATTTCTATCCTTTTCATGGAAACACCAACTACTCACGTCCTTCTTATAAGAAATACGCTATACCAAAATCTAAAATTTCAAGTACTAATAAGAGGGAAACATGATGTGGTTAATTTCAATGTGAATAAAATTTAAGGTTGATATATAGTTCCCCAATTTCCAACAGAAACACATGATAGTTTCAGAAGATAGTGAGGGGATCATTTTTTTTAGATTCGAAATGTAAAGAAACATGGATGTAGATCCGAGGATCTGGTAATAAAGATGAGGTGAGGCCCTCATAGAAGAAAAAAATAGAATAAATAATGGGAAATGACTAACAGTCAGGGAATAAGATTAAATTTTCAAGAATGTAACTCAGTCCCTTAGATGTTTCTTGGAGTTGCAATCACGCTCACAAATCATTAATGGTATGTAAGATCATCAATATTTCCAGAATTTGAAGGATATAGAATTAATTCAAAACCTCTATGTTGAAAAAAAATTATTATACATGTAAAATTTCTTCTGTGTTTTCTCAATATCGATAAATCAATTTGAAAGACACATATAATTAATGTGGCTACAATTAAGAAGTAATGTTTCTTAAACAAAATTGGTCTGATAGGAATTAAAAGCTTTTCATGGAGCAATGAGAGAAGCATCCAAAGCTCAAAAAGAATTCTGAAACTCATGAGTGAAAGTGTGGAAACTCCAAAATAGATAACTGGTAAACACGAATCAGAAATAAAAAAGAACAATAATGAACATATGAAGAAACCAAAACCCTACTTTGAATAGGAGGATCTGGAATGTTATTGTATCACATATATGGAAGATGAAGTTTTCCATTCAAAAGATCCATGGTTTTAACCATTTTCCAGTCGACATATGAATGTTTGGGTTAAGGGACATCAGAAAAGAATGTAAAATTAAACATTTGAAAACTTGATGAGAGGAGTGAGGGAATTGGAATATACTTATAGCCAATAAGAACATACTTGTAGAAGAAGGATTTGTAGATGATGACGAAGAAAGACCATATTTTAATGAAGGTCTTCTGTTGCAAGGGAACAAAGGGTGAACATAGGCGTGAAATTAAGGGGATGAACAGAGGAATGAAATTCCATATAATTTTAATAACATCAAAGAAACCCTACCTAATGGATATGTAGAGACCACAAGTGACCGAGGAGGAACAGGTGGCGGTAGAGTAGGCGTAGGCGGAGGAGGGTCGTGGAAGGTGTATGGATTCGCAGAGAAGTCAAGGGATGGAACATGACTAATATCTGAATACGAGGGAATGTAGATAGAGATAGAGGGGGGGGGGGGGTGGGATAGGGTTATTTTGGTCGATGATGGATGGAGCTGGGGGATTCACCGATGATTTATGGAATCACTGATAACCAATGGAGGGTACATGAATGATCTTGAAATGCGAGGGAACATAGATAGCGACAGAGTAGGAAGCGAGGTAGGGTTCTTTTGGTCGAGGTTGGATGACACAGGCAGAGTATTGGAAGCAGGAGGGAATCAGTGAAATCTGAGGGAGTACGCGGTAATGAGGTAGCAGCGTAATGTGGTGGTATGATGGGAGGGAACATGTTAATGGGGAAATCGTTGGATTAGTATATTTAGTGGATATCTCCAGTGGTTGTGGGAGTTTCAAGCTCATTGATGTGTTGAAAAACTCTTGTGGGTTGTGCTACTACAGTAGAATAGGTGACCTGAGCATTTCCACCATCCAATTAGACATTCAAATTTTCATTTCCCTTTAAAAAAACATCATGGGAATTCAATGAATTAATTATTAGAGGATAATCTCTATATATGGCATGTGAACTATTAGTTATAGTTTAATTTTATAGATCCAATGAGCATGATGCTAGAGAAGCCTCAATAATATTATTCAAGTTAACTGGAGATGCAGATTCACTATAGATGATGTTCTGATAAGCATTGAAATTCCTATCTAAAGATTTAAGTAGGGGACTACCACAATATGGTCAAATCTCACGCTTCTAAGATTGAATCCATGTGTTTTCAATGATGTTCTCATTACAATCCAATGTGTCATACACATTCTTAATTTTTCAGCGTGTAACCACATGTACCACATTATTTGATATCATATTTTATGATGCTGATTTCAAAACAATAGTGGAGTCTATACATCCAACAACTATTTAATAATCAAAGACATTATATGAAATAGAAGAGATAATATTTAGAATATCTTTTGAAAGTTCAAATACCAAAGGATCTTCTTCAATCTCACGCTCTTCCTCTTCCACAAGAATCTCCTAGGAGTTATTTAATCCATGATTTACACGGGGATGTTTCTTCATGGCACATTTAGGTTCTTCCTTTTTTGAGGGTTCAAATTTTTCGATGTCCTTAGTCTTACTCCTCATATTTCTAACCAAATGATTCCATGTATAAGGATCAGTAGTTGGTTTCATCTATTTTTGAACAAACATGCAATTGGAAAATGAATGCCCAACAATTTTAGAGACAACACATAATGGAGGCTTATACTCATACTCAATATTAACCTCAATCTAGTGACCATTGTAAAAAAATTAATGACATTTGGGAGATTTGAATCCATGTAACCCTCAACATGAATCATTGCATAAAGACCCAACACACCATTTAGCAAGTGCTGATCCAATTTTAGAGGGGTACCAACACAGGAGGCAATGTAATTCAGAATTCATGGGTGCCAGTAAACCCAATTCAACCCATGGAGTCTGATCCAAATCTAAGCTGAAGAATTCCTTCGATTAAATGCGTTAAAGTTGATAATCCCGGTCTGAAATCTGATGTACTCCAGGCTTTATGTTGAGATTTCCAAATCTCCTGGAAGAATAAAAATCTCCCTTGCATCCAAAAATAATATGAAATACCCCTTCACAATTTGGATTAATTTACAATTCATAGAACCCCAAAGAATAGAGATATTAAATTTCAGATCACCAAAGGTCCATGGTATTTTACCTTTGGAGTACATGATCTGGCCAGGTTTGTAAAATTTTCATAATTCAAACCTTTGTCATAGTACAGTGGAATTCAAAGTCTGTGAAAAAACTCCATCATCTACTATCTTAATGTGTGGATTATGAGGTAAGTTACTCAGAGGATCTGAGCCTTGAAGAGCTTCATCCATTCATACATGATTAGAAAACATTTACTCAAGCATAGAGTTGCACAACCAAAAAAACACCAAAAGGAAAATGAAATCAATTTTGTATAATATTTTTTAACTTTAATTAAATCATAGAGGACATTAGGCAGAATAGTTCAACGACATAAGGAAAACATACATGTTGTGGAGGTCTTGATGTGTAATGTATCTGAATCAGGTATCTCTAATGGTAAGAGGTTCACAAAGAAGTTGTCAGCGTTGTCCACTGCAGTGCTTGACGAAGTAGATAATTCCATGGTATGTGGTAGGGGAACCAAAGGACTAGCTAATGGATGTCAGGAGTTGGAAGATTACTAATTGGAGAGCCTGAGAATAGGTAGACGGAGGACGAGAAGGTCATTGAGGATTTTGCAGTTAACAAATGCAATTTTAGAGTAATAGTTTTATAGAAAGAACCCAATAGTGATGATAGAGGGGTTTTGGGGAAGGGGTTTGTAGGTAAAGGATATGTCAGATCCAAGCACACACAACTCCTCCTTCACCGATAAACCGCCCTTACTGGTAAACAGAGGGGTAGGGACTCTAGGAGAAATAGAAGATCTCGCAGCGGGAACCCTACGATTGTGGGAGGTAAGGGTCCTTGTTTTGCAGGAGGGGAAGGGATTGGATTGACAGAGGAGTACCTGGTCGATGATGAACTAGAAGTCGGAGGAGTGAGAACCATTAGAGAAGATGAGGGCTTTTATAAGCAGGCACCCATAGAAGAGAAGAGTAGAATCGTGACGAAATTAGCGGACTGTGGGTTGATCGAAAGTGGGAGGACAACGGAGGCCAGGGTTTGAGGGTAGGCTATTTCATGACCCGCGGAAACCTAAGCAGGAGATGGAGGTTGATAAAATTTGAGATACTACCTGGTGGGATGACGTGGTCAATTGGAGGGGGGACACATTTGGAAAAACCTATGTGGAAGAAGGTGATAGTGACACATGGCAGAAGAAAACCTAGGATTAGTATATGTATTAGATATTAGGATCATATTGAAGATTGAAAGACCAAGAGTTTGTAGAGATAGATGAGTATTGTAGATTTCAACGTATCATTTATAGAAATTGGAATGATACAGATACTGAAGCATATAGCATTGATCACCAAAATGATACTAAACCTCCTAATTTGAGAATGAAATTGTAGTGATACCTCTATGTTGATGCCCACAATGTTTTTACCAACACATCTCCCTAGAATAGTGAAGCATGAAGGAATTATGGAAAAGGTGCATAGGGAAAGCCTATGAGACTTGAACAATGGACAGAAAATAAATATAATTTCACACCCTTGAAGTAATTAATGTATAATTACAACCTATATAAGAACATTTATTTTCGGGTTATTATTCCCTGCATATTACTATCAGGCATAAAACTATGAAGAATAAAAGAAATTAATTTTACATCTAGGGGAAACAATTCCTCCAGGTCAAAAAGATGACATTTAAAAACAATATCAGAAATTAAACAAACCTTGTGTGTTACAGAAACTCAGATAGAGAACCAATTTTAATGTCCTCTCAAAGAAGAGAATCCCCCTCGTCAATAAAAATGAAGAGCATACGCGATGCGTGAAAAGTATGGTTGGGTAAACTGCAAATAGAAATACCATGTCATGTTGAAATTTTGATCAACACAAATATAAAATGACATCAAAATGTTACAATTCAACTGAATCCAAAAAAAAGAATCCTGATGAATGATCAAATCACATTTAGTTGACAACTGAGAAAAAACAAATCATAAAATCTATTATGCATTTAGAAAATAAAATAGGAACAAATAAAAGAGAGGTTTATACCAGATAAATTCTCAATCAAATAATCAATCATGATGATTTAATGAGAATTCATAGAATGCAGTGACAGTCCTAGCAGAATCTCTATGTACCAGCTTCAAATAAACCAACACATTCCCATGAGAAAATAGGATGTCCAATGTGAACACATATTTCAAAATCAATATAAGCCAGACATTGAAAACCACAAAAAGGTAAAAATTCAGGAAAGTTTACGTTAGAGAACAAAAAAATAAAAAAATTCAATACAGATTAATCGATAATATTAGGAACAGATTGAATATTGAATGACCAAGAGTTTAAAGAGATATATGAGTATTGCAGGTTGCAACATATCATTGTTAGAAATTGGAATGATACGCATACTGAAGTATATAGCGTAGATTAACGTCAAAAGACTGTTTGCAACATTATGTATGATAATGGGGGATTAGTCTTATTCATTAGAAGTATATGAACATGTGGAGGAAAAACATGTTCATGCCTGTGCTAAGACTCTAGTAGATGAGGTGCTTAAAAAGGAAAGAGGTTACCAAGTTGAACTTCAAAATTGAAAGCAATATGTGCTCACAGATGCATCACCATGAGATAATGGCTCAATCTTATCAATAAATTCCAATAAAATAGCTGCAGAAAAACAACTTGTGACTACTAATAGCAATTATACAATGTACGTGAAATCTAATGTGGACAGTAGTGAACCTGAAGACTATGAATGTTGTGATGGGTTAGATTCTACTGATAATTAATCCCAACAAAAATGTATGCCACAGATTTTTAATAATTTTCGTATGAATATAATGAAATAAGAAACATAAAAATTGGATAGAAATTTCACACAGTTGAGGAGGATAATATATATGTGAACCAATGGTAGGCAGAACAGGTTGTGGTGGAGCAGGTGGAGATGGAGCCGGAGGAGGAGCAGCAAGTTGAGACAGAAAAAATAGTTGATAGAGAGGGAGCCGATGGTGGTAGAGGTAACCCAAGGTGGATAGTATACAAGCCTTGAGTGTAGGGAGGTAAAACTGAGAATAAATGGGATCACTTATGGGAGAGGGGTGCTGTGGAGGGATTGATAGCTAGAAAACATGGTAAAGTGGTAGGGATTTCTTAGGACTGCAGGTCGTGAATATGAAAATATCATTCGTGAAAGTGGTATGGATTTCCCGGGAGATAACAGACGTAACCATGAGAAGACTATGGTCGGAGCATGTCAGAGAAAGAGGAGGATGAAGTGCAGCAAAATGGGGAGATGGAGGTCAAAGGCGTCGGGAATTTGGGTGAACTGTAGGTCGCAAACAGGTCAATCCCGACCACAACCAGATTAATGAAAAATGTAGAGACTATATATGAATAGAGGTGAAGGATGAGGTTGGATAAGGAGGGATGGGGACTGTGGGATGATCGGGAGTTGGAGGATGTCAGAGGCGGCAGTGTGGGAATTATAGGTCGTGACCTCGAAGAACGAAAGTGGGAGCAGGATAGGATATCCTATAGAAGAATAGGGAGCGCGCAGAGGGGCGACGTGGGTAATTAGTTGGAAGACATTTATTGAAAAGTTGATGTGGAGGCCTGGAATTTTGACATGTGGAAGTGAAGAATACCTAATATTAATATATATATATATATATATATATATATTTCTTGGTTTCCCAAGGTAATCTAATGATATTATGTCTAATGAAATGAGTTTGTTTCTTCTTATGAGTGGAGAGTGTAACTTTTGGTTAATGTATTCAGGTGTGTTATATGGAATTAATAGAAAACAATATATGTTTTATTATTATTAAATTTTAATTCTGAAATATTTTAGTAAAATATAATAGAAGAATTTTTTTTTTATTTATTTATAGTGAATAATTATTTTTTACCCAAAAATTATTTTGAGAAAAAAAATATTTTTACGTAATTATGGACTACAATTTTCAATTTTAATTATTATAATACCTTATATATCATTTAAATAACATATCATGCTTTATAATGTTTTTTAATGTGTGTAAGTTTCTGTAATAAAACATAGAATTCCAGTTGAAAATAAAGAGCATTTTATATGAAAACGATATTTTTTTAAATGTTTTATATTGATGAAGAAATTTATACTAATAAAAAGTTTCCACGTTGTAAATTATATTTTTATTATGTATGATTTATGATATGATATCCTGAAAATTTACACCTTAATTGATACTCTAAATGAATTAAAATAACTTATTTCCTAAAATTGAGAATATAGTTCAATAAGGATCATTTCCTTATAGTTTCCATCAAGGGAAATGTTCAGATAACAATAAATGATATGATGTTATTTTAGAAAAAATTAAATTACACCTTTATAAACTATGGATAGTATGTTATGGATAATTATAATTGTTTTAGATAAATCCAACATCAATAATATAACACAGTTAGTCGTATCGCAATGATTATCCTCCACGTAAGATGGTTTTTTAATATTTTGTCTATATAACCCCACAAATATTTTGGTTTTTTAAATAGATGGATCTAGTAAATACTATATTAACAATGTATGTGAAAGAAAACATGGTGGGTTTAGGAAAGATAAATTCAATGGAATGTGAGATGAAGTTAAAACACTTATGGTTATCTTTAACTAGCTACTAAGAGTTATGATTGACTAGGGTCCCTGGATGTTCACGTGATAGAGATCATAATGTTAAAACTATTAAATGACCATTGTTTCAATAATGAAGGATGATTTAACAAATATATGTACATAAAATAATTGGTTTTTTAATGTCGTGATGGCAGGAAAAAATTAATAATCTTACTTTCAAAAAGGATGTGACTAGTTGGAGACATGAAGGTGAATTAATTTATTGTTGATGTATTAATTGAATGTTTTAAATGTGCGATATGTGGGAATTATGGAAATTTATGTCCTAGGGAGAAATATCATGAAATAGATCAGAAAGACCATATAGATATATGTTTATCAATGATTCATTCAATTCGGTTAATAATGAAAAAAATATAATGACATTTAAATGATATGGATTTTAATTTTTTCTATATTATGATATTGTTGAAATATGGGAAATGATTCATATTTAGGTTTGTAGGATAAACATTACAAAAAATATAATAGAAAATCTAGGTTAAAGGATTATGGAGAATATTTAATGATTATTGAGTCCATGTATATGTATTTAAGAGTTATGATTTTGTAGTAGATTTAAAGATGAACACATGTTAAAATGAATTAATATGCTTTATATAATTTTTTTATTTATTTTAATTGAGAGAAATTAAATGAGGTTTTATATATTTTGTAGTTATATGTAATGATTACGTTGAAAAATTTAAATTGTTATTTGAGTAAGAATAATGATTTCTATTTATGGACATAAGACCAAAGGTTTTGATAACCTTAATGGTTTACGCTATCTTTTTTATGGAATGTGATTTTTTAGGATGTAAATTTTATTTTAAAAAACATTATAGGAATTATATTTAAATAATTTTTGTAAACAAATATAATCAGGGCATTCTAGGGGGTATGAATTCATAACAAAAGGTTGGAAAGGGGGTAACAAATATCACTATCTTAATGATTTTTTTTACAAAGAAATTTATTTTTTAGAAATGATCATAAATATTATTATTATGTTGATTTTGAGATCATGTAATTTATCATAGAGATAACCATGCATATCGAATATAATTATTATATACGATAATTAATGTTATTTTGGAAGAAGTCCTGTTTATTATTTTTGAACATTATATAGTTAATTAAAAAATATTATGTAAATTAATTTTAGAAATAATGGTTGAACTAAATTTAGGTTGAAAATATTTTTTTTAATATAGTTTTCAATTTATGTTATTTATAAAAATGATTAAAAAATCTTGGGGATTATATGATTAGGGAATGTATAGCTTAGTTATGATACATGCAATGTTTTTTATGTTATTTAGAGATAAATAATTAATAAATCCTAGAATAGTATATGATAAAATAAATATATTATTTGGGTTCCAATCTCAGTGTAAAATATTTAATCATATTTTATGGATAGTAATTCATAGAATGATTTTTTTGAGCATTGGATATTGGATCTCAAATATTGAGATTAATGAATTATTTTGTTCAAATTATGTTTTTTTATTTTACATGTTTTCATAAATTATGCTATGAATTATTTAAATTAATGTAATAATATAGTATGAATATATTTTTATACATTTGATGAATTATTTGATCCTATAGAACTTGATTTTAGGGCTTCATTCATAAAAATGTCTTTTTTTATACTCATTGTTTAATAAAAAAATCGGTTGTGTGGTTGAAATTTATCAAGTTATGAAATAAATCTATTCATGTATGGTTTTTTCATTATGTTATTAGTATATATTCTATGGAATTCATAAAAACTATAATAAGGATCATGAAATGAAAATTCTTTCATATTACCATCTTTTTAATTGAAATAATAGTCATTCTCACATCATCTTGTTTAATGTTTATTTGGTAAATATCTTTATCATGACAAATCAATTGTTTCTTATCAATGATATCATTCACCATCCATTAATATTTAGAAATTTAATTTCTCCACATTGTCCGTAATTTCAAAAAAAAAATTTCTTCAAAATTATAATTATAATTATTTTTTATTATATATTACCTTTATATTCCACTGAATCACTTTTCTTGTGCATGTTTTGTTTAAAATTTTTATGACTGTGAATTTTAAGAAATGTATTTTTAAAATTTACCACATTGATTATGGATCTCAGGTTAAATATGAGAGGATGTTATTTTTTAAATAGGGGATATCATTACAGCTTGGGATTTATTATAAATAAAACTACGTTTGATAGTGTATAATAACTAAAAATTGATTAAATATTATTTTGGAAATAGTTAATAAGAGAAAAATAACAAAGGTGAGAATAGTTATGGGGTATGATGATATGGTGGAAAAATTTATCCCCATTAATAAACTACTTACAATCCATAATAATAAAACCTAAGATATGATAATGATGATTTTATTATCATTATTTCTTTTTAAAAGGAAAAAATAAACATCCTTGTTGATATCCATCATGTAATAAGTTATCCAAATAACTGAATGAATTATATTATGATAACTCATGATGGAATAATATGTTCTCCATCCTCTTGGGATGGTTCCCAAGATAATATTAATCAGAATCGAGGAATCAGATTCAACACATTAAATGTTGATTTTATGTGACCTAAAAATGAAATGTACCATTAAAATTGAATGATCGTACTCTTTAATTAATGATCAATTACTGTAGTGTCCCAATATTGAAATTATGACCGATACACCTACATCATGAACCACATAGATCCTAAACGAACCATTAAATATTATTATTTATATATATATATTTTATAACATATTTATAAAATTAGTGGTTATAAAAATGAATAAATTAATTAAATAATATATATAATGGTAATAAAAATTAAAAAATTCTTATTTAATTATTAGTATATAATTACTCATGTTTTAGAAAATTCATTTTATTCACCCAAAATTTTTTTTTCTTAAAAAAATGATTTATATTTATATTTTTGATAAATTATTATTATATATATATAATATAATTTATATAATGGATATTTTTAAAACAATATATCATTATTATCAGTATTTTAATATTTTTAATTTCTTTAAAAATTGATTATTCATTGAGTGTATAAAGATTCAAATTTTTATCTAAAATTGTCAATTATTTTCACATGAAATGAATAATAATTTTTTTATTTCTTACAAAGTTAATATAACCCCCCTTTAATGAGAAATTATATACATAATTATGAAATAAAAAACATTAAACACAATTTTCTTTAAATGTTATTTTCATCATGTTAATTAATTTTTTCCAGAAAAAAAATTTTCTTTACGCTTTGTAGGATACATAAAAAATGAATTTCTTGAACTTATATATTTAATATTAAATTATTAATTTAATATTTTTAATTTATTATAATTATTATTATTTATCAAGGTCAATTTAATTTATAGAAATTATGAATAATATAAAATGTTATAATTCATGACTGTGGTAAAAGGATAAATAATGATAACATAGAATGAAACTCATTGACTAGGCCACCCTTTAACAAACATTAATATTATTTTATGAATTTATATAGACCATTAGAACCCTATTGTTTGGAACTATTTTTTATGGTATATTCTTTATAAATTCTACTTATATTTTAATTTTTGTAATGAAATAATCAACACATAAACCCATTAATTTAAATTTCAATTGTGTATTTATATAAGGAAAATGGATAGTTGAGAGTGAACATTTATTATTATTTGGAAAATTGAAAAAATAATTCATTATTTTTAATTATTTATACTCTTAATAATTATTTAATTATAATAAATGGTTATAGAAAACTCTGATTTATTTATTTAGTTAAAAGTTTTGTAAAATATATGAAATAAAAAATATTAAAATTTATATAAATTGAAAAAACTATTTTATCAATTTTATTAGGAAACTATAAAATATTATGGATGTTCGAAGTGTTTATAAAAGAATAATATGATTTTATTTATGTTTTTAATGCCAATGAAAATTCATATTGTCAAAATTTGAAAATAATAATATTTCATTATAAATAATGTTTTATTAAAGGATCTAAAATTCTAAAAAAATTATCATATTTCTTGCGATTTTGATATTTCTAGAAATATTATAAATTTTCTATTATTTTAAAAATTTATATTTTATAGTTAAATTCATGACCCCTAATGAGTAAAAACATTAATGACATGATAATTCTCAAAACAATGTTAACACATTTTCAAACAAAAAGATAAGGGGGAAAATCATCATGATTTTTAACATTATTTTTTTCTGAGATTATTTTGATTAATACAATATTTTGATTAAATATTATAATCGGGGATTGTTGAATGAGTAATCATAAATTTAATTAATTTAATACTTTATTAAAATCAATGATTTCACACACCCACTCTTATAAATTGGGACCTAATATCCTCTTTTAATTCCAACATAACAAAGCCCTATGGAGTGGCCAATAACTACCGAAATTCCATTCATAAATCCCTCCCAACATCATAATGTCCTTTTTATCATTAAAAATATGTTGGAATTAATTGTGTCAAATCATTTATTTTTTTGTTTGAAGGAGTTATATATTTTTTAACCAGGAATTATTTATTAATTAATTAATCCACATCTTCAAAACATTATTAAACCTTGATGAACTAATAAAAATATTATATTACACATAAATATATTTTATCATGTTAATTTTTCAGACTATTCCATTATTTTATACCATCTAATGGGAAATGAATTCATCATTTGTGTGTACGATAGACTACCTCCTCACGAACTAATGTATATTGTTTTCCATAACCTCCTCTTATGGATGGTAGTAATAATGAATTTAATATGTATATATATATATATATATTAAATTATGTAAATTTTAATTATTCTTAATATATGATATATTCTTTAATTTCATACCATTCCATTCAATAAAAAATGATTACGTAGTTTTTTCATTCTTTTATACTACAACCTCTATAAAGATAATCCAATCATTAATCATGACCACATCACATATATTACATATATAAGTATTTTTAAATGTAATAATACTGTGTTTGGGTTGAATCATTAATATTATAATGATAAATTAATAATCATCATTTTTCTATCATGATCACTGAAAAATGGTAACATTACCCATGCTTATGTTTGACCTACATTAATAATGATGGAAAAATAGTTATTTTTATAATGATAAGTAAATGATAGATTTGTAAGTATAATTAATTTATCAAAATTGTAATTACTTCATTAATAATTTCGTGTTGATAAAGGATTAATGTCCAATTTTTCAACAATCATCCTACCAAAGTCAATTTTTATATATAATCCAAATATATTCATACATATGTCATAAAGTAACATGAATAAATAATTTATCATAACACGGTAAAAGAAATAATGAATTAGAATAAATGATTATAATAATGTATATATTTTTTATATGTTTTTTTATTTATGATGATAAATAATATATGTGCATATTCACACTCATGTAATGGGACTTTCATTAATAAATAATCATTTAAAAATTATATTTAAACTCTTTTATTCAACATTCATATTTTAAAAAAATCTAATTTTTTTATTTATAATTATTTAAAAGGAATATAAATGAATTTTTTTTACCATACTAAAATTTCCATCAAAAATATTTTATATTTTTTTTATAAGAAATTATTTGACATCCCAATCAAAATCCAAAAGGAATGCACTCTTTTGAAATATACGGGGACAATGAATCTCCCACTACCATAATTGTAATTTGATATCTGATTTACATTATTTGATTCCAGGTTTTCATTAAAAAATTGACATAATATATTTCATAATGTTTTTAGAAATGGTTTAATAATGAAATTGAAATTTCAATATCCAAAAATGTTCTAATATAATCGAATATACTATATTTTGTCATGTAATTTATGTAATTTAAAGATTTTTAGAGTTATAATTGTTTTATGGTTATTTTAAATTATTATAATTTTGTGTTATTCCAATATAATTCATGTATCGGTGGTATATTTATAAACCATATATAGGTGGATCTGTGATATCCCTCCAATGATTTTGGCATGAAACCCACCGTATTGGTTATTCTATTTGTAAAAGTGACAGGAAAAATGATTTTCGATGTTTCCCAAAAGATATTAATAAATATATATATTCATCCTTTGTGGTTATATGTATATATTATGATTTATAATGGTATAATGATTATATTATGTTTAAATTAATGTATATTCTACTTAATTTTGGTGAAAAGAAAAAATTATTTAAAACCATACCATCTTATTTATTTTAAAGATGATATAATCAGAATTATTTTTATGAATGTTCCAATATGAAATGTCTTATATACATATTTCAGAAGTGATGTTTATTTACTATGTTTAAAATGATTATATTGTACACAATTATTATCTTGAAAATGATTTTTTTTATTAGAAATAATTTACTAATGATTTCATTCATTAATTTTAATATCCATATTGATGTTTTTGTACTCATCCTATATTTTGAAAAAAATTTATAATTGTTGTTAACAAAAAAATCACGATTAATGTCATGATGACTTTTCCTGAAATGAGAATATGTTAAATTTTATATGTTTTATATTTTTTGAAAAATTGCTACTAATCTGAAGTGTCCACATTATAAAATATTGATCTAGTTGGAAAGAGTACTGACATCATTATATAAAAAACAATACCTGAAAATAACATATCAGTCCAAAAAGTTAATTTTTTTTCTAAAATAAAAATTATGGGAAAATGTGGTTCTTTTACATATATAAAGAACACATACCATTAATCCCTGCTTCATGGTTATTCCACATTGAATGTTTTGGATCATTTTGTCAAAAAAAACATTAATATTCTATTTTATAATTTATGTGATAAAAGATCATTAAAGAACATGTTACCATTTTTTATCATTTTCTAACGGTGAATCATTACTAATGGATGTGGAGAAAGATCATCATTATTCACTTTTTTGCATAAAAAATATATTTAGTTTAATGTATTGTCCTTGATATTATGTATTTTTTCCCACCACTATGGAAATATCCTCAAAATACTCAACCTTGTAGTTATTATTTTCCTATAGCCAGTAAATAAAAAAATAATTTATTTATGACCATTAATTTATCCAATCCAATTCTCATCACTTGAATCAAATGTTCATGAATTTTTTTATCATCAATTAGATTTAGATTCTCTTATTTAACTACAGATCAAGTTTTTATGGTAGGTGGAATCCATAATATTTTTATCTCTTTGTTACATCCTCATTATTAGTATTTAAAAATTTAATTGGTCCACCAGATGTCCTCGTATTACCATATTCATCTTTGTATTAATTAATGGATTCAAAATCTGATTATTCATACCTATGATCTTCTCATTATTAAAATTGTAAGAAAATCTAATCATTCCAAATAATATTTCATCATAGATGGTTTTCACATGACCTATGATATATTTTGTATGTCCATTCCTTTTCTAGGATACATGAAAATAGGGGAGTAAATTGAAATTTCATGTTTAATAATTATTTATAAAATAATCGAACAAAAAATCCAATAAAGAAACATTATATTGATAGAAATAATTAGGTATTAGATTATTTATATACCTTAGAGGGGGTGAATATTATATATATACTTATTATTATTATTTTACCCCAGTTCATCATTATATCTTATTGATAAAGGTAACCTTGATTTTGTTCTTATCCATTAACATTATCAATTTAGTTTTTTGTTGAATCATGAAATTAAAATCAATAATAAAATATGACAGATGGGTTTTTATAAGGATCTCCCAAATAGTCTAAATATGGAGAATATAACAAAATTTTATTGGTGCTCCAAAATTAGAATGGAAACTTTTTATTTTTGTTGCATAAGTTAATATTTATAATGATCGCAATATGTTGTATTAGGAATGGAAAATCCTATAATTCCACACTGATTTAAAATGGTATGAAGTAGTTGCAGTATATCTCTAAGATAACGTCACTAAAAACACCATATTTGACTCGCTATATTAAAGGGAAAATAATATTCACTCATAATACATGAAAATTTTCACCTTGATGTTGTTTATCATCAAAATTTAAGATTAATTCCATTGAATCTATTAATTCTCCATAGTAAGATTAAAATGAATATCATCTCAATCTAATTATTCACATTAGGTATCCTAGAAACCATTAATCATTGGATAATATCTTTAGTGTGTTTAAATATTCTTCTCCAAATAATATTTTAGAAATTAATTATTGAATAATACTTGAATGGGATAAATTTTCATGGTTCTTCCCTACTATATTTAAATTCATAGTTTTTAATTGTAATATTTATTCTTCTTCTCCAATTTTATATTTCAATGGAATTATATATCGCTATATATTCACTCATGAGGGATCCTATATGATGGAAATATTATTCTCTTATAGATTCATTATCATATGTGTTGTAACTTCCATTTTCAGTGTCATAAATAACTGGTAAATTTTCCACACATATGAAGTTGTAACTACATAGATATATATGAGATATATAAAATCTTGAGTTTATCTCCATATATGTAGTATATATTTACATATCTATAAATATTTAAAATCACATTTTCATAGAATAATAATTAGGGTCGTCAACATTTAATTCCACATATTCTATGATCATAATAACCTCTATGTCATCCAAGTAGACATACAATTATGAGTAACTAAACATAATCATTCATTTACATGTAGTTCAACACTCCCCTTATTCTCTCAAGAAATTATCATTCAAAATTGAATCATGGATAATAATATCATTGCTTAAGATCCTATGGTGCAACGATTACATCCATGGTGAAAATTCAGACTCCAACATTGTGGATTATTCATTATAATGTATTAAAAATGAAGAATCCATTTTAAACATCGCTTATAGTGTATGTTGGTTCCCCCCGATGTTTTAAAAATCCCATGAACTAAACATCCATGTGATACTCTATGGTCAGTTCCACTAGACTATTTCAATAAACTTCAATGGTGTAATCCCCTACACTATAGCTAGGCCCAATATAGGATAAGTGATTCTCAAATTCTTCACCTATATTAACTTCATTATCTAATTAATGTAGGGTAATTCAGTGCATATGGAATGTAATTATCTATGATAATTCTATGGTGAGGTGACCATACATGCTTCATACCTCTTGTGGACATCAAAAATCTTGAGTGAGAGGTTGAATATGATATGTGGAGTGGATCTAATGAATTTTAATTTTTTGACACCTATGGGCTTATTAATTTTTTTATAAGGGTGAATAATACCCACATCTCCTAAGTCCCACATAATATTATTGCCTATTAAACCTATTCTTAATAAAAATATATGCTTCCTTTACTAACAAGAAGATAACAAAGAGGTATTATCTAGATTTCCATCATGTTGTCACCCGACGATGTGAACCACTACTGCACTTTGTGAAAATATTACTATGTGTGTTCTCTGACTCCCCTATCCTTCCAACCATGAGGTATCCATGACATGTTTTCAGACAAATATCCCTAGAATCATCGAAAATCTTCTTACATGTTTATTGTTGAGAGATCTTGGTTAGCCAGCTATGGCATGATATTTTTTCATGTTCTTTATCTAATTCATTTTAAAAAATATACCCCCTTCTAGAATATAATATCTTTACCATAACTATTCCATAATCAAAAAGGGGGTACCTTAACAAATATACATTTTATTAATTCAAAAAATCAACATTTCTTCTATAAAGAACATAAAATAGAATTCTTCCAACGTAAATATTCTGGATTGAATTATCCCATAACTATAATCCAGTTTCGCTATCATTGATTTCTTGTCAAAAAATATTTGTCGTTAAAAACACATTGTAACCAATAAAATCCAAAAAAAAAATAGTGTTCAACACAAACTCATATATTAGAATCTATTTAAATAATATATTAAAACATTAGAATATTGATCAAACATAATTTAGTGGTATTCATGAATTAACCTCACATTAATTCAATTCATGGTTCAATCAGATCAATAAAATGATCATGATATCATTTTCGAAGATATATTTTATATAATAACATATATATTATACTAAAAATTATAATATCGTGCACTGATTAACAATATGATTTCTGAAAATTAATTTTGATTCATTTACGATATGTAGTAATTAAAAAAAATCAATATTCCATTTTGTGTATTCGGAAAATCTAAAAGTATGATATTTTTTTTTAAAAGTGATATTTTACTTCAAAATTCACATCATATTGTAATAAATAAAATGTTATTTAATTTTGTTAGCACATTATGAAAATAATATATGATACATTTTTTGTAGATTAGAAATTAATCACAAATCAATATAATGGATAATGTATCGACTATAGGAAAAATTTCTTGATTGTATATAAAGTAAAATTTACATTTAAATAATGATTCACATACTCAAAACTCGGAAGACATACATGGATTTGAAAGATACAATATGAAAATGATATGATGTTCATTTTCTGACATGTAAAAGATAGCCCCCGTCAATATGACACACAATCTGTCAATTAGGATTGAAAATTTGTTTTTTATTTTTGATCAGTCATTTCTGATAAAAAAACACATTACATGCTCAAAACATATAAAACACAGAAATATAACTATGTGATTTTTGTATAAAATGTGTAATTTGCAACCTGGATGATTTAACCTCACATCATTATGATACATTGTGTTGCTATTATGATTGGAAGTGTTTTTTTCATTTGACTATAACATTTAACATCAATCAAAATTCAACATATTAAAAACATTTGAGACATACCTGTATTTTATTGATGTTATAAAAAAAAGTCCTTGTATAATTTTTCATTTTAGGAAATTTTCTACATATCAATACAATACATTGTGTTGTTAGTTAAACTAAAAGTGAATCACATATTCCAAATATGGAACCTATGTTATGAGTGATATATAATATAATATGTTTATTTAGTTATATAATATGTAATGATATTAATTTATATATTAATTTTTTGTATTAATGTAATTGGTTTTATTTAATTTTTATTAATGCATTATAATATTATAATAATGATTATTTATTTAACTAGTGTATCAATAAAAATGGAATTATTTACAATAAATATAGTTTATATTTCATTGAGTTAGGGTGGTGTGTTCAGCAGTTGGTAGTGCGATAATCATCTATTTGAAGGTGATTTCATTTATTATGTAAAGATATAGGAGAAAAAACAACATTTTTTCTAGTTCTATAGTTATTTCTGATAAATCATTCTTTAATCAGATCAATAACTATATCACAAAAAAGTGGATTTTATCCTCAGTAAATATAGTTCTAATAAATGGTTCATTTATCATACCCAATAATGCCATATCGTATTACCACTTCTAGTACCTAGTATATATGCTCATAAATACCATAAAAACTATAGTCAAAATAACCTACAACTAAATGAGTATACCAAACTTTTTTGAAATAAGTATTTATCCATCATTTTTGATTCATACATAAAGATAAAAATTACGAATTTGATAATGGGATGTGAGGATTAGTGATCACTAGCCATATAATTCATTCATTTTGTAATCTAGTTCCTAGAACAACTATAATCGTGATATAATTCCCGTTATTATAAATATTATCAACCGAAACATAACAACTAACATATAAAAATGGTTTCATGATAGGGTGAATTATATTATTCCACATGTAATTATAGACTGGGAAATTATTTAGGAGGAGTTTTTATATATCTATAACATTGGACATGATTAACTGTATTATGAATCACATTTTGAGTAATTATGTTTTGCAAATATTGAAATTATAGGCATTCGATACTCTAGATATACACACTTTATGTGAATTAATCATTAAATCACAAAAACATGGGGGTTTTACCCTTGACCCCCTCTCATAAATTGTTTTCCATATCCACTATAGAACATACACAAATAACTTTATATTAGAAAATTTATTTTTTAAAATCCATGTGGTTTTTTTGGTTTTATAGTTTTCCATTATATTTATTTCACAGGTGTGTAAAATCCTTTTAACATGAAAAATGAAAAATGATATTTTTCACATAATTAATATTATTTTTAGTATACATTTTCTGAGTTTTATATGTAATTTTATTCCCTAACACTCTATTATGTATTTCTTATTTTAGTTCCCCAAAATACCCATATGTTTTGATTTTCATTTTAAGTGATTGAATCTTCATAAATAGGTTGGAAAACATTTTCATCATCCAGTTAGTTTTTTTCATAAATACCTATAATATAAAATAATGATTTAAATTAATTACAATTTATAATGTTAATGGAAATGAGTTAGTGGGGGCTAATTTATATATTTATGAGAATTACTCCATTGAAAATGTGCCAAACCAAAAATAAATTTGTCCTATTTATCTACATTATCATAACTTCTACAACACTAGTATAGTATTATTACAACCACCATTCATTCATATTAATAGAGACCGAAAAAACTATATGATGATTCTTTATTATTCAACTCTATTTGTGTGATTTTTTCTCCAATAAAAAGAAAAAACTATAAACTAGATTCATTATATGTGAATCTCTCCTTATGGATTCAAATATTTTTCTTATGGATATAATAAAGAGATATCCATTTGGATAGTAGATGGAATTATTTACGACAAAAATATAGAATATTATTTTATTATTGATAGAAATATATTTTATTAGTACTAAAAAATAATTAATCATCTAAAAATTGATAAAATCCAAGTTTCATTATCAGATTAATTTTTTAGTTTTGATTCAATTAAATGGAATTCGTAAATATAAATGTTGATTTCGGGGGCTTATGAGGTTGTACGAGGCTAATTTAGAGCATATAACCCTTGGATTCTTTAATATAAAATGGGCCACATGCTATGTATAAACCATCTCACCAATCCTATATATTATCTACCATCTGCGTTGAGGAAAAATAAAGGAGCATTAGGGGTCGTGAACTATCCCATGGGGCTTATTCTGTGACTATCCCAATACCGCCTCCCAATAAACAGAGGATGATGGATAACACTGAAGTAATTATCCCATTAGTTGGAGGCATTTTCTTGAATACCTGTACATACTAACACACAACCACGTCCCAAAAATATGGAATAGAAAATATGAATGATTTTAAAATAACAACTACTTAAATGGGAAAGGTATATTTGAAATGGGATATAATAAAAATTTAACAAAAGAAAAACTGGAAACATGATTGTACTAGATATCTCTAGAGAAGTCATCCATAGGAGAACCACACATAAAGGGTAAGCAAGGGTTGGCTTTCAAAAGCTGTACAAGTACATCCTGCTTGTCGTATCTCACTGGGCACTGAGTGGTCTCGTGCAACAAATGTCTTTGAAAAAGTTCCAATCATCTACACTAGAGATGATATGTGCGGGTGAAGCATGTGAAATGGTCAGTGACACATTACACAGAAAGGACCCTGAAACATAAGGAAAATACCACATAAAAGTTATGCACAAAGTATGGTCATCTCAAGGTGCTATAATTTAATTTATATGAAGCAAGACAATTAGTCATAATATAGAACAGCTTGGACTACTGAGTTACTCATCCCGGATGAGTACCATGGGTATTCCTGGTAAATAAAAGACACTCCCCACCATTGGTTCTGCTAAGTCACTATGAGTCGCTCCCCACATAAGCCACTATAGCTGGGTAACACAGAGACGCTAAAATATGGTCCATATAGGGCCTCTTATAGTAGGTCCACATCAGGTCGCTTATAGCTACTTCACAGAGAGCTGCTTGTAGCTGGTCCACATAGGGACTCTAATCATCTAGGAATTTATGATCACTTATACCTAAATTTCATTATTCTTTGAGTCTCATCCAGCCACACGATTTCCACATGATGCACACTTGATTCCGGGAGAATACACTCCATAAGACATTTTTTTTCTTAACTTCCATAAAGGCCTCCTTAGAGAATGAAAAAAAGTGACATGTCATTAGGGTTATGACACCACAAATAGCTTTTCAATCAGATGTATTGTTGGGATTTTATGATAGTTTTTGTGAAAATGGGTTAGTCAGGTCAAGGACCGGTCCAACATGACCCATCCCAGGGTCCCCCGACCAGGGCTACTGGGCCACAAGTTCAGCATATTGGGCAGCCCGGCCTGCTCCTAACTAGAATTCAGAGAGTGGGCCGACCCTTCTCTAGCCAAGATCCAACTGTCTTCTGGCATATTGTTCCACACTGTCCACTGAGTCCAGCTGTCCTCTTTCCGCATGTGTTACCCGCTAGACCGTGTGTGAGTTGATCACCACATGCCATTTGTGCCTACCTGCATTCAACGATCTATGTACTAGTAGCCTCGACAGTACAACTGTAGTGGAAACCAGATATTTCCTCCCTTCCTAGATGCTCCATAGTGGAGGGTTTCCACCTAATCGCGACAGCCGCCCTGGGTACCGCTTATGGTCATCGGCGTTGGTGTTACCTTCCATGGGCTACTGGGACCACTATGGTTGCCCGATTCTCGAGTTGTTTGAGAATCTGGGCTCCATTTGGAATCAAAATCACTAACACATTCTTCTTACCATCGATTTACCAGGTTTTACATGAAGACCACAGGAACACCCATTATGGAGGGGCCCTGGACTTTTTTGTGTTGGCCCCACCCACAATGTTAGTTCTTTTTATAAAAAACAAGGGGAAGGATTAAGATTACAACATGGATTACTCCGATGTAAAAACCCCGAGATCTAGAAATTATTATACAAGAGAAACAACCCACGGAACGAATTGTTCATGGGTTGATCTCTGTTCATTGTTTAGAAAAGATAACATGGAAAAATAAATTTTTTTAAAGTAAACCCCGGTCGGGTTGGCGTTCGGTCATTGGAGGAATCCAGCGTTGATGGCAATTCATCTGCAAAGTTCCTAGATATATCATTGACGTAAGGATCTATTAATGAAGAGGGAGAATGATAAAGTATATGGTGATCATCATTCGTTGTTCTCTAATAGGGATCCTTCAGAGATTCAAATTGTTTCTATGAACATTTCAAAGGAGAACCCCTAGTTAAATCATTAATGTGGGAAATTGTTTTCTATTAACATTGCATTATTGTTCCATTATTCTATTTCTTTTATGAAATAGAAATGTTGTTTCATTGCGTTATGATTCCATTACACTGAAACAATTTCAAATATTCAAAAAATAAAATAAAATAATCATGTTTATTTTATTTTAATTTTTCATCAAAATTCCAAAAAATTTCTTTCACTCTAGACCCAAACCAGTCAAGGTTAACACCAGCCTAAGGGAAACATGCACTCATAAGCTTAAAAATACACTTGGATTTACATTCCAAGTCACCACTTAGGAGTTATAATGATTTTATTGTAAAGTAACTATTACATTTTTATTTCTTAAATCCAAAAACTAACTTCCATTTTTGACCTTCATCAGACAATGTAAGTCCATTTTTATTTGAATATCAATGCTCTATGTTCAGCAGTTCCCGCATATTTTTTATTTGGGAACTAGTTTAAATGATAGAGAAACTTAGTCACTTGATTAATTAGCGATCCTCAAAAATAATTCCAAAATTCATTTTAGCAACTCTGGGCCTTGGAATTATGTTCCGTCTCATAGCTTCATCTCAAAATAAGACCATTAAATTTTTAAAAAAGTTACATGAAATTAGGATGTATTACATTACTCCCCCATTTTGGGCATTTCATCCTCATAAGACAAAATGAAGGCTAATCAAAAAAATGTGGGGGTACTGAGCATGAATCTGAGCCTCCCACTCTCACGTGATCTCTTGGAGATTCACATGCTTCCATTTAACTTGATCTAGTGTAATCGACCGTCCCAAAGAATCCTCTCCTCTCAGTCCTCTATCTCCACCAAGTACTCCACAAATGTCACCTCATCGTCAATATATAACAAACCATACTTTACATACATGGTTAATACATCAAAATTTAAGCATTCTTATTACAACATTTAACAAAACCATGAAAGGACCGTATAGGTATACTGTCTTTAGAAACTGGGAAACATAAAAAACTGGTTCATAAAGCATCTACACTATCTCCCATTTATTTCATCATATCTATAGTCCCTTTTTGGCATATCTTACTTAATAAACTTCTTCCTAACCTGGGGAAAGAAAACATACAAAAGGGTGCGCTCAAATGCTCAGTAAGGGTAAACAAAAGAAATACCAATCAAATCATATTCATAAGAACATAATATTTTTGAAATCTTAACCTGCAAAAGAGATCATAATTTCATAAAATGGGATAAATCATGGTAGTGAAATGTAATCCCAATAATCATAACATAAAACATGAAACATTGTGTCATACACACATAATCATAGATAATCGTTTCTTATTAGTCAAGACTCATTGTCATGACTATCTTAGTGGACAAAGTCCATTTATGAACTGAGTTCACTCCTCGTTTCAGTCCTGTTTCACTGAACCGGTATAACCTGCCGTTCGAGCCATGTCTATCTCATGAGATATAAAATATTTACTCAATGCATTGGAGGGAGATATAGGTCCCAGCCATCTCATAATGACACCATTCTTATGTGTGCCACAAAATCATAAACCATACATCATAACATAACCCATGTAATAAAAATTGGAATCTTAAACATCATGACATCATTAAAAATTCATATAAGATAAAGGAATTCATAACAATATTTCCATCACAACATAATCAAATCAATTTAATAATAGGGATAGAAACAGATCCCTATATTATCTTAGATGGAAAATAATTTTGATAAAACACTTGAACTCCATTTTTGAGGAAAATATCCTTTCTACTTCAAAAACACTTTTCCATTCTTAACATGTCATACAATTATAAACTAAAATAATTGGATTAAAAATATAATTGAAAACTTGTAATGTAATATTCTTGGAAATAATGTTTTAAAAATCCATTCATGCCATATAAGTTAAAAAAACATTCTTCTCGTACTTTTTTCGGAAAAGTCAAAAAGTACCTCGTAAGAAAAACAATAAAAGATTCCTTTCATATCGTTTACTATAAACTCACCGAAGGCTAAAATTGGATTTAAAAAATTGTAGTTGGATGGAAAAAATATTACATATTGAGTAAACATGGATGTGGATGATAAAATACACCCCAATAAATTCCAAAGTGTAAACAATCTCAGATAAAAATGAGATTGTGATATTTCCCTGACCTCAGGACTGATATGCTTTGTACGTGTCTGAAACTCCTGTATAATGATTTAAATAATGTCATTGACTTCTTAAAGAATCATATTCATTGTTATTATACCATATATGGTCATATTATTACCTTCTTTATTAGTAATATTTCATTACTACTTGTTATTTGGGTGTTTATTACTTTTTTTTCTTATGCGTGTTTTGTCAAATAAATTCTTATTAAACTTTATAATATATAGGTACATAATTTACAGAATGGTATTAGGGTAATATATATTATATTCATTCATTCAATTTATTTATTTAATCATTATTCAATGAAGATCATATAGACCGAGTCACATCACATCGTGGAGACGGTGGACCGTAGGTACGCACGAGCGATGATATCATTCCCATGATCGTGGAATTGTATTGAAGTGTATGTATACTATTTCATAATCAATATCAATTTAAAATAATCATATATAGTTATTCTTTACTCCCTTATATCCATCCAAGTAAGGTGGTGGTGGAAAACAGATTACACCACGACGTGGAGACGGTATTCTGTACGTAAGCACGCGTGGTGATTTCTTTTTCCGTAGGATGGATAAGAGGTGAAATAGGGTTGTTTCATATTTAGAATAACATATCAGTATATTAGGGATACTGATTTTATTACCTCATAATGAAACAACTAAAGAAGAGGGAGTATAAGAAGAATGGAACTTGAAGAAAATGGTAGAAGGTATTACCTCTTTCTCGAAGTGCCTCCTTTAAACATTATCTTAAGGTACTAGAGTTTGTCTTTTGATAAGACCAGTACCTCTATTAGGTTTCTAATGAAGTGGGAAAGTGAAATGGGCAGTGGATGGCCGATCAAGAAGGCTCAAATTGGTGTGAGGAAGAGAGGGAGGATGTGCCCTTTTATAAGGGAGGAGAGGGGCACCTTTGTAAAGTGTGGAAATATTATTTTATTATAAACTTTTCTTCGGTTTAAAAAGGACCAAAAATCATTAAATATGAATATCAGATGACTAATAGTCGAAATAAAATCATCCAATTGGAATTGGACATGTTTTGAAAAATATTTTAATCATTATAATCTTATTTATTTAAATCATATATTAATGAGGTAAATACTTCATCATTATTGTGTCATAAATAATTTAATTTATTTGGTGTCTAAAAATTATAAAAAAATATCATTATGTAGGAAATCTTTTTATATTTCTACTGAATATTTATAGTAGAAAATATAATTTATATAACCCCTTATAAAAATTAATTACTAAAAGATTTTTGTTAATGTCAATTTTGTCGTTACATTAAATTAATTAATCCAAATCGTCATTGTCACTACCATGTGGCTCAATGGGGTCCCAAAATCGACTCAAGGATGTCCATGGCCGGCCAATACTCATCCAATAAGGTTAGGAAAAGTGTAAAGGTAATTTTAAATTGTTATAATATTCTTTTATCCTTGAATTACCCTATTTAACTTTAACCGTAGTAAACAATAAAAATTAACGTAGTTACTATTCATAATATCAAAAAAATATAAGTAACCTATTAACATATATTGGACCCACTGATTCGAAATATGGAATCCATTTTTTCAAAAATCAAAACATAGATGTTGCAGTAATTAATTTAAAATTAATCTCATTGTTAAGCAAACAGGTTTTAAAAGTTAAAACATTGCCAATGATTGAAATGTTTTTACCTATGAATTCAATGTAAAATTAATGCTAATGACATAAATTACATTAAATGGTGAAAATATATTATATTTATAGTTTAAAAATAGTCAATATTATAATTTAACCATATAAAGTATTTTGATGAAAAAAGTTGTTTTAATTAAAATATAGCGTGTTTTTACTATTCATGAAAATATGAAAGTTATCAGAATAATATGAAAAATTTATCCAAAGTAAATTTTTATAACCTGATTCTAAAGAAGAATTGTATTTTTTCAAATCAAACTTATAAAATTGTCAAAAACTATATTTAATGTTTGTGTGCCATCAAAAGGCGGTAAAACTGCATTTAAAAAAAAATACTTCTTTTATCCAAAAATCTGATTTTGTTTTCATACCTCATTCTAAAAAATGTATAAGATGAATTAAATTGTTATAAAATTCAAAATTCAGTTAATACTATTCATAACGGATAATATTATAATATATCGTTGTTTTGTGAAACTCGGTTACTGCGTACGACGCAAGCTATCGAGGAAGGCCGTGGTTGCATGTAAAGCAAGCCAATCTAGTGTTGTGTGTAGTGAAAGATTCCTTTGATGATTTATATATCATAAAAACAAAATATTTCTCATAAAAGTCTCGGGTGTAACATTCTACCCCCCTTAAAATGAAATTCACCCTCGAAATTCGTCACTTCATAACACACAGATGAGGATACCTCTCCCTTATCATATCCTCAAGTTCCCATGTAGCTTCTTCTAATTTGTGGTTCCTCCATTAAACTTTCACCAAGCGAGTGGTCTTGTTCCATAGGACTTTTTCGCTATGATCCAGAATCACTATCGGCTGTTCTTCATAAGAATGATCTTTTTCCAGTGGTACAACTTCTGAGTTCAGTACATGTGAAGGATCAGGTATGTACATTCTTAGGAGAGATACATGGAACACATTGTGAACTTGAGAGAGATTCTGTGGAAGCACCAATCGGTATGCAACCTTCCCAACACAATCCAGTATTTCAAAAGGACCGATATATCTAGGGCTCAACTTTCCTTTCTTTCCAAATCACATTACACTTTTCCAATGATATATTCATAAGATAACTTTATCACCCACTTCAAACTCTAGGTCTTTTCTTCAGTTTTCGGCATAACTTTTTTGTCGACTCTGATGTGCTCTTATGTGTTATTGAATATATCTGACCTTTTCTGCCATCTCATCAACAAGATCATGTCCTATTAAATTTCATTCCCCATCTTCATCCCATCAAGTTGGAGTCCTGCATTTCTTTCCATAGAGATCATCATAAGGAGCCATCTAAATACTGGAGTGAAATCTATTATTATAAAAAAATTCCACAAAAGGTAGGTGTTGATCCCAAACACCATTGAAATGCATAGAGAAAGCTCTCAACAAATCTTATAGAGTTTCAATTGTCTTCTCAGACTGACCATCCGTCTGAGAATGATAAGAAGTGCTGAAACTCAACTCTGTATCCAGAGTATGCTGAAGACTTCGCTAGAACTTTGAGGTAAACCTCGGATCCCGATCAGATATAATGGAAAGTGGTAATCCATGCAATATTACCACTTCCTTTACATATATCTTGGAAATCTAATCAAGAGAAAAATCTTCTCTAATAGCAATGAAGTGTGCCGACTTCGTAAGAAGATCAACTATAACCCAGATTTCATTATTGACTTTGGATGTTTTAGGAAGTCCAGTGACAAAACCCATAGTGATGCTTTACCATTTCCATTCAAGTATAGGTAATGTTTGTAACATTCCCTTAGACTTCTGTCTCTAAGCTTTAACTTACTGACAAAGCATGCATCGAGGGACATATTCAATGACATCTCATTTCATGCCATCCCACCAGAAGTACTCTTTCAGGTCCCTATACATCTTCGTGCTTCTAGGATGAATAGAGAATGAAGAACTATGAGCCTCATCCAGTAGTTCCTTCTTTAATTCGGGGATGGGAGGAACACAAACCCGATTGCTGAACTTTATTATCCCATCACCATTAAGGTTGAATTCATGAACATTTCTCACCTTTTTTTGGAACTCGACATCTTTTTTCTACACCTCTTTAATCTTCACATGTATAGATGGTTGGACATTAATTTGAGAAAGATATGATTTTCCCCTTTCATTATAATTCCAAGATCCATCCTTTGTAAATCCATAAATATAGGATCTTTTGTGATCCTCATCATGGATATGATAGCATGGTCTTATCGACTTAATGCATCTGCCACCTTGTTTTAACTCCTAGGGTGGTAATGAATTGATCAGTCGTTATCCTTAATAAGCTCCAACCATCTTCTTTGGCGCATATTCAGCTCCTTTTATGTGAAAATATACTTTAAAATTTTATGATCAATATAAATGTCAGACTTTTCCCCATAAAGAAAATGCCTCCAAATCTTTAATGCAACGATTACCATAGCTAACCCCAAAACATGAGTTGTGTAATTTTTCTCATGGATTTTCAACTATTGTGAGGAATAAGCTATCACCATATCATTTTCATGAGAACACATCCAAGTCCCTTCTTGGATGCATCACTGTAGATCACAAACCTTTCTCCACAGCAAGGTAGTGTGAGCACAGGTGCACTGGCTAACCTTCTTTTTAGCTCTTTAAAATTTTCTTCACAGTCCTCTATCCAAACAAACTTAACTCCTTTTCGGGTTAACTTGGTGACTGGTTTAGATAACCTTGAAAAATCGTTCACAAAACGTCGCCAATATCCAGTCAAACCAAGAAAACTTCGGATCTCAGTTACTTTTGTTTGTCTTGAACTTCTTTCGATAACCTCTGTTTTTTCTGGATCCACAGATAACCCCTCTTTTGAGATTACGTGACCCAAAAATGCAACTTCTTGAATCCAAAATTCACACTTGGTAAATTTGGCATAAAGCTTATACTTTATAAGGGTCTTTAATACAATTCTCAAGTGATCTTCATGTTCTTTCATTCACTTTGAATAGACAAGAATATCATCTATAAAGACTACCACAAACTGATCAAGATAGTCTCTAGAGACTCTATTCATCAGATCCATGAAGATAACAGGGGCATTAGTAAGACCAAATGGCATCACTATAAATTTATGGTGAATATACCGTCTACGGAAACCCGTCTTTGGTATATCTTCCTTTTTGACCCTTAATTAATGATACCCTGAATGAAGATCAATCTTGGGAAAGTATTGAGCTCCGCTTAGATGGTCAAATAGGTAATCAATGCATGGGAGAGGATATTTGTTCAAGACATTGATCTTGTTAAGTTCTCGATAATCAATGCAGAGTCTCATTGATCCATCTTTCGTCTTAACAAACAGAACTGGTGCTCCCCATGGTGACGCACTAGGGTGTATGAATCTTTATCATGATTCTCTTGGAGTTTCTTCTTCAATTCATGTAAATCAATTGGGGCCATTCTATAAGGTGTCTTTGAAATAGGAAAAGAACCCGGTACGAGTTCTATTGAAAGATCAACTTCACGATTTGGTGGAAGACCCGATAATTCCTCCAGAAATACATCGTCAAACTCCCGTACAATGGGAATATTCTTAATCATGAGTTTCTATCCAACCATTTGAGATAAATAACCTTCATTTAGTGGAATCAATACCCATAAGATAGATGAAATTTCCTCTGGAAGGTTATGTTCATCCTTGCATCGATAGACGATCATAGTTTGATATGGAATATGAAATGTGACCTCCCTTCTTTGGAAATTGATATGAGCTCCATATAAAGAAATACAATCCATGCCCTAAATCACATAAAATTCAATTATATGAAGGATCAAATGATTTGAAGGAAGAACCTTCCCACAAACATTAATCGGAGAAGAATTGTAAACTTTTGTTGCAACTATTGTGCCATTAGAAGTTGTCACAGCCAACTCAACATCTAATTGTTGAGGTAATACAGCGATACCCTTAGAAAATTCTTCAGAAATAAATAGTGGGTGGATCCAAATTCAAATAAATCATTTTCTACTTTAGAGTGGATGTTAAGTGTACCTCTCACCACTTCGTTGTTGTACTCCATATCGCTGATAGTAATTGCATGTGACTTTCTTTTGTCTTTGGCCTTAAGAGTTTGTTGACGTTGATCATCATCATCAACCCTTGGATTTAGGCATTGATTGGCATAATGACCCATCTCCTTTCACTTAAAACATTGAAGTGTAGTAGGTTCATTCTATGTATCCCTTCCTTTTTTTGCATCATTAGACATCTTCTTCCCATTATTTCGACATTCAATTGCTCGATGACCTTCTTTTCCACACTTATAACATTTACTTGTACCCTTAAAACAATTTCCTCCATGTTTCTTTCGACACTTTGAGCATAAGGGAAAACTCATCTTCTTTTTAGTGCGGTCTTTAGATTTTTCTTTGAATTCCATTTTCCTCTTCTTATCAAACCCATGTGATTGATGGGTTACACCAATCTCCATCTCAACCTTGAGAGCACACTGAACAATTTCCACGTAGCTATTTAAGTCCCTTATGGATAAGGCCCTTCAATGACTTGGTTTTAAGACACTGAAGAATAGATCGATCTTACTCTCAGGTTGGATAATAATACCAGAATCATACATTGCAAGTCTTATAAAATTTGCTTCATAGGTACCAACAGATTCCTCATCCTTTTTCTTTAGTTCAAGAAACTCCTTCTCCATCTTTGTTCGATGAATACGAGGGAAGTACTTATTGAAAAATATGTTCTTGAACTCGTCCCATTCCATGGACTCAATTTCATCCCTTTTCATTATATTCATAATAAGATTCCACCATTGATCAGCATCACCTTCCAAACGATACACTACTAAGATGACATTATCATGTTCCGAACATTGAAGAACTGAAAATATTTTTCAGTGGTACTAATCCATTGTTCAGCCACTAATGGATCAGAAGACCCACTGAATGAAGGTGGACGCTACCTCATGAAGGATTCAACAGAATATTGCTCCTTCCATTGCTCATTTAGAAGTCCTGCATGATTCATAGCTTGATAAAGTTGTGTGAGCATGACTACAAGATTTTGCATTCCAGCTCCCATATCGTTTGGTTTCTCAGGGGGAAAATCATTGCATTTCCCATCACATTATGCAATAACATGGTTCCTTCAGGTTACATCTATTGACTAAAACCAAGAAAAATAGTGTGAGAAACACTAATTATAATAGGAAAACCACATAATCAAGAATAAAATTTCACACATAAGGAATTATCATAGGTTGTTCATGGCCATTTCTAAAACACTAAGATTGTGTTCTATGCTTAGACATATCTTCATGTTTCTTACTAAGGATTTCACATCCTAGTTTCCAAAAGTTGACTATACCTTTCCTCTGATACCAACTATAACATCCCATACTTTACACACATGGTTAATACTTAAAAATTAATGTATACATATTACAACATATAACAAAACCATGAAAGGACTGTATAGGTATAGTGTCTTTAGAAACTCGGAAACATAAACAACTAGTTTATAAAGCATCTAAATTGTCTCCCATTTATTTCATCATATCTATAGTCCCTTTTTGGCATATCTTACATAATAACGTTCTTCCTGATCTGGGAAAAGAAAGCATAAAAAAGGGTGATCTCAAATGCTCAGTAAGGGTAAAAAAAATAAATATCAATCACATCTTATTCATAAGAACATATCATTTTTGAAATATTAACCTGCAAAAGAGATCATAATTTCATAACATGGGATAAATCATTGTAGTGAAATTTAATCCCAATAATCATAACATAAAACATAAAACATTGTATCATACACACATAATCATAGAGAATAAATTCTTATTAGTCAAGACTCATTTCCAAAACTATCTTAGTGGACAAAGTCCATTTTTGAACCGAGTTCCCTCCCCGTTTCAGTCATGTTTCACTGAACCAGTTTAACCTTCCGTTCTAGCCATGTATATCTCATTAGATATAAAATCATTACTAAATGAATTGGAAGGAGATATAGGTCCCACCAACCTCATAATGATACCATTCTTAGGTGTGCCACAAAATCATAAACCATACATCATAGCATAACCCATGTAATAAAAATGGGAATCTTAAACATCATGACATCATAAAACAATTCATATAAGATAAAGGAATTCATAAAAATATTTCCATCACAACATAATCAAATCAATGAAATAATAGGGATAGAAACAGAACCCTATATTATCTTAGATGGAAAATAATTTTGATAAAACACTTGAACTCCATTCTTGAGGAAAATATCCTTTCTACATCAAAAACACTTTTCCTTTCATAACATGACATACAATTCTAAACTAAAAGAAGTTGATTATAAATATAATTGAAAAATTGTAAAGGAAACTTCTTGGAAATAATTTTTTAAAAATTCATTCATGCCATATAAGTTAAAAAACATTCTTCTCGTACTTTTGTCGGAAAAGTCAAAAAGTACCTCGTACGAAAAACGACAAAAGATTCCTTTAATATCTTTTACTAAAAACTCACCAAAGGGTAAAATTGGATTTAGACAATTGTAGGTGGATGGAAATAATATTAATATTTGAGGAAACATGGATGTGGATGATAAAATACACCTTAGTAAATTCTAATGTATAAATAATCTCTGGTAAAAATGAGATTGTGCTATTTCCCTTACCTTTGGTCCGATATGCTTTCTACGTGTCCAAACCTCCTGTAAAATTATTTAAATAATGTAATTGACTTATTACAGAATCAAATTCATTTTTATTATGCCATATATGGTCATATTCTTAGCTTCTTATTAGTAATATTTCATTACTACTTGTTATTCGGGTGTTTATTACTTTTTGTTCTTATGCATGTTTTGTTGAATAAATACTTATTAATATTTATAGGGTATAGATACATCATTTACAGTATGGTATTAGTGTAATATATATCATATTCATTCATTCAATGAAGATCATATAGAACGAGTCACATCAAATCATGGAGACGGTAGGCCGTACGTACGCACGAGCGATGATATCACTCCCATGATTGTGGAATTGTATTTAAGTGTATGTATACTATTTCAGAATCAATATCAATTTAAAATAATCATATATAGTTATTATTTATACCATTATACCCATCCAAGTAAGGTGGTGGTGGAAAACGGATTACATCACGGCGTGGAGTCGGTATTCCGTACGTACGCACACGCGGTGATTTTTATTTCCGTAGGATAGATAAGAGGTGAAATAGAGTTGTTTCATATTTATAATAACATATCAGTATATGAGGGATACTTATGTTATTACCTCATAATGAAACATCTAAAGAAGAGGCAGTAGAAGAAGAATGGAACTTGAAGAAAATGGTAGATGGTATTACCTCTTTCTCGAAGTGCCTCCTTTAAACTTTCTCTTAAGGCACTAGAGTTGGTCTTTTGATATGACAAGTACCTCTATTAGGTTTCTAAGGAAGTGGGGAAGTGAAATGGTCAGGGTTTGGCCAAGCTTGAAGGATCAAATTGGTGTGAGTAAGAGAGGGAGGTGGTTCCCTTTTATAAGGGAGGAGAGGGGCACCTTTGGAATGTGTGGAAATATTAGTTTATTATAAACTTATCTTCGGTTTCAAAAGGTCCAAAAATCATTAAAGATGAAGATAAAATGAATAATAGTAGAAATAAAATCATTCAATCAGAATTGGACATCTTTTGAATAATATTTTAATCACTATAATCTTATTTATTTAAATCATTTATTAATGAGGTAAATACTTCATCCTTATTGTGTCATAAATAATTTAATTTATTTTATGTCTAAAAATTATAAAAAAAATATCATTATGTAGAAAATCATTTTCCTTTTCTAATGAATATTTATAGTCGAAAATATAATTTATATAACCCCTTATAAAAATTAATTACTAAAATATTTTTGTTAATGTCAATTTTGTCTTTACATTAAATTAATTAATCCAAATTGTCATTGTCACTACCAAGTGGCTCAATGGGGTCTCACAATCGACCCAAATATGCCCATGGTCGGCCAATAATCATCCAATAATGGTAGGACAAGTGTCAAGGTTATTTTGAATTATTATAATATTATTTTAACCTTGAATTACCCTATTTACCTTTAACCGTAGTAAATAAAAAAAATTACCGTAGTTACTATTCATAATATCAATAAAATAAAAGTAACCTATTAACATAATTTGGACCCACTGATTCCAAATATGGAATCCGTTTTTTCAAAATTAAAAACACAGAAGTTGCAGTAATTAATTTAAAATTAATCGTGTTGTTAAGAAAATGGGTTTTAAAAGTTAAAACATTGTCAAAGATTGAAATGTTTTTACCAATGAATTCATTGTAAAATTAATGATAATGACATTAATTATATTAAATGGTAAAAATAAATTCTATTAATACTTTAAAAAAATCAATATTATAATTTAAACATATAATGTATTGCGATGAAAAAAGTTGTTTTTAATTAAAATATAGCGTGTTTTTACTATTCATTAAAATTTGAAAGTAATCAGAATAATAGGAAAAATTTATCCAAAGTAAATTTTTAATTATTGATTCTAAGGAAGAATTTTATCTTGTCAAATTGAACTTATTAACTTGTCAAAAACTAGATTTAATGTGTGTGCACCATCAAAAGGCGGTAAAACTGCATTTTTTGAAAAATACTTCTTTTATCCAAAAAATAGATTTTTTCATACCTCATTATAGAAAATGCATATGATGAATTAAAATGTTATAAAATTCAAAATTCAGTTAATAATATTCATAACGGCTAATATTATAATATATCGTTGTTTAGTGAAACTCAATTATTGTGTACGATGCAAGCTATCGAGGAAGGCCACGGTTGCGTGTAAAGCTAGCCAAGCTAGTGTTGTGTGTAGTGAAAGATTCCTTGGATGATTTATATATCAAAAAAACAAAAAATTTCTCATAAAAGTCTCGGGTGTTACACAATCACCAGCTCTTTGTGGTCAATGTCATTAAAAAAGTCATGCATATATCTCGTAAACTAGGATACCTCGAAGATGTCATGCGCCATCTCTAACTGCGGTGGTTGAGCCAAGAGGTACTCCAACTATCCATCATTATGAAGTATCAAGAATTTTTCGATGGACCTTAGAGATAACTTGACACCCCAGCTAAATATCTTTATCCCTCTACGAGGCGAGACTCATAAGAATATGGAGTGTCTCTCCTTGAGCTCCAACGGTCTCCATCACATATCATTATAGGAATTATTTTAGCTTTTTGAAATATTCATCCACTATCGGATGACCATACCCATTATAGTGGTAGCCTATAGTATCATTGGACCCATGATTGTTGACTCCCCTAAGTCTATCAAGCATAAAGGTGACCTGTATGGTTTTCCATAATGTTCTTCGAATGGTGCCATGTTGATAGTGTTGTGTTATCTGTTGGTGTACGCAAGCTCTACCAGTGGTAGGTGGTCAACCAAACTATAGCCAAAATCATCGATGCAATCATAGTACTATTCCTAAAAGGTCTATATGGTCCACTCCATCTGACCATCAGTTTGTGGGTGAATGTTTGTGTTCATGCGCAGTTGAGTCCCAAAATCCTCTTGAAATATCTTCCATAATCGAGATGTATAGCGTAAATCACCATAAAATTCTATCATAGGAGGGAATCCATGGATTATAACTACCTCTTTAATGTAGAGGTATCCCAATATCTCGACTAAAACTTAATCTCGAGTTGGTAGGAAGTGGACCGACATGGTGAGTCAGTCTACAATAAACCAAATGGTATCGTGCCCCTGGATGTATGTGGTAAACCCGACATGAAGTCTGTTGATATCCCACCATAGTTACACTTCAATAACTCAATGGGTTGTGTTAATCCTACTGAAACCTTGTGTTTATCTTTTTCTTACTGATAGGTAAGTAAACTCATGCCAAACTCTACTACTGCATTCTTCAACAACGACCACCAGTACTAATGTCAGAGATTTGTGTACATCTTCACCACAGATGGATGTATCTCTAAAAGAGATATAGATCTCCATTAACATAGTATCCCAGAACACCACTGGTAATATTGTGCTTCCTCTTAAATGGATGACATTCTCCCCACTATTTAAATACCAATAGGTGAATTCCCTTTAGACATATGGGCACCATTAGTCTCTCCGCTATCAAATAGGGATGGGCTTCTCTAAATCGTTGTAAGGGTGGAGGGTAACTACCATTGAATTTATATAACATTCCCCAAATCTATCTATAAAGGATATCTGATATGAGTAGAACTATTCTGAGGCTTCTTTTAGTAGCTATGAACTCGATCTCCTACTGAGATCATCTGCCACCAGGTTCCCCTTCCCAGGAGTATTGAAAATCTCAAAGTCATAGACCTGGAGGATAACAATCCAACATCGCTATCTCAGATTCAGATCGTTTTATGAAAATATCTATATTACACTCTTGTGGTTAGAGTAGTTGATGAAGCGTTCACCCATAAGGTTGTCTCACCAAATATTTAGTGTGATGACTAACACTGTGTAATCAATGTCACGATTCACATAGTTCTTCTCATGTTGTCTCAAATATCATTATCCATAAGAAATCATTGCATTCCCATACATCAGGACACAACCTAGACCGAATAATTATGTATCACAGTACATAACCTAGTTGGTTCCCTCCTTTGGTAGTCACAATATAGGTGCACTTTTCAAGCTCTTCCTCTACTATTGAATTCTCATTAGGTCTTTTATTTTTTCAATGAAATGGGCTTTACCTTCTTCATAAATTTATTATTGGGTGATGCTACTCCGAAGAAGTTGGTTTAGATCCTCTGATAGTACCTAGGTAACCCAAAAAGAAATCGCACCAATTTATCACTCCTGGGTGGCTCCGAAAAAAGAACTACCTATATCTTTTCTAGATCCACCGCAACTCTAGCTTCTGAGATGAAATTTCACAGGAAGTGGACGTTTCAAATATATAACTCACACATTGAGTTCTTACGATTATTCTTTTTTTCATTGAGTGTGTCATGAACCGTCCTCAAGTGTTTCACATGATCCTCCTCTAACATTGAATACAGAAATATTTCATCAATGAAGACCACTACAAACCAGTATAGGTACTGCTAGAATACACTATTCATGATTCCCATGAACACAGAAAAGGCATTCATCCCACCAAATATCATCACCATGTACTCATAGTGGTTGTAGCGACTTCTGAAAGTTGTCTTCAAATTGTCCCCATCTCACACTCGAAGATGGTGATAGCCTGATATGAGATATGTCATTTAGAACCATCTCTCTCCATTCAGCTAATCTAAGAGGTGAAAATCCTTGGTATAAGATACTTATTCATCACTGTTTCCGGGTTCAGGAATAGGCAGTCCACACAAAGCCTCGGGATTTCATCTCCTTCATGGCGAACAATAATAGGGCTACCCATGGAGAAATTATGGGCCTTATGAACTGCTTCCTCTACAAACCACATTGTGCACCTAAAAAAATTCATCTGTGCAGGGATTGTTGATAACTAGTCAATAACCATAGGAATTTATAATCTTAAGGATGGAGCCATTGGATAGATTGGAATCTCCGAGCGAGGAACTAGATCTGTGGAAAGGAATGAGTGACTGGAACTAGTTTCTATAAGAACTAAAGATAAGGATGAGAAGACACATCTTTACCTTAATAATTTTTGGAGCACTGTGTTCGTAGGCCTACATCGCATGATGATGGCCTCATCCCCAGAGCTCATTGTGGAACAACTGGTGGGGGTAGCACCTCAACCAGATGTCCACCGCCTGCATTGTTTCCCACAAATCTTCCATGTCCGCGACCCTACTGACCAACATGATTTACCCTATGCCTGTGACTCGGTAGTCCTTCATCTGTCTGCTAATCGTCTTTATGGAGAGTCCGGAAATCATGAGCCATGTGTACCTTCCAACCACATGAGATTCACATAATGGCCCTCTACTATCTCCCTCTACTATGGGAGACCTGATATACTAACCCTGAATTAGGGGGTCTTCCCCTAAAATTCTTTACACAAATGGGCTCTCACATCTGCAGCCTTCTGCCCAACACTGAAGAATATATGACTTGGTGTCTATTGGTGGCTCCAGGTGTCGGTGCCTACTATACTAGGATTCTCTTTTTAGGTAGGTCTAACTCTATCACCCCAACTAGAGTAGGGATGTGGAGAAACAACATGGACACCTTGATTTATCAGAGAAATCACAACTCAAAGGATGAAACCCTGAGTAATGAGTCTTTCACCATGTCTATAGAGTAGAGAATTTTTTGATAAATCTCATCGAGTACACTAATACTATCATGCTACACAGTTGTAGGTGAATTAGATCTCGTATACACTTGGAGCGCATGATCATCGAGAAGAACTCCTCCCTAAATAGTCACTAATTTTTTTTTTCAAGAGGGGGTTTTCCTAATCATGTGTCCAAATGGTCAAGATACACTATCTATCTAATAATACCTAAATAATCCTCATGACTAATATCAACATCTAGTCGAGAGGTGTCATCAAAATCTACAATAATCATTTAACTGCCTCAAGCCAATCCTCACTGACCTGGGGGTCAGTCTCACCACTAATCCTAGGAGGACTCAATTATTAGAACACATGAAAGGTAGTGATCCTATGTGAATCCTCTACCAGTATCTCTGGAAGTATCTACTGATCAATGGGTGGTGGTAACAATGATGCACTAAATGGTTGGGGTATCTATGGTATCAATCCATGAACCGACGCCTCATCGTTATACAGGATGTCCTAATGGTCACACATTGTAATACAGGAAGGATCGTTGTGTTGAGGAATCCTTAAACACATCAAGATATACCAAAGTCAATAGAATATACCTAGCAAGATTACTATGAATCAAAAAGATCATGAGAAAACACTAATGGAAGAATGAACTAGTGTTTTCATATAAGGAGTTGTAAACAGAATTCAGAGTCCTGGTGTCTGGATTCATCAGGAACTGTATCAACACTAGACTCCCTATCCCGAAAGCTTATCCCGAAACACATAACACTATTTACCCTTCAAAATTTACGGACTCTTAGTTATCCTGGTAGAACAAACCATCATTGATACCATTTTTGGATTACCCATTCCCAAGGGCTCATACCATGTCTACCCAAATCCATCCTCCCATAGGCTACGGAATGGTGCCTCGCACTGAAGTCATTATCCCATTATGGGGATTCATTTTTCTAAATACAAGTACACACACAATCAAAAACATCCCAAAAAGCTTTACAGGAAAACATAGATGCAACTAAATCAACACTTGAGAAATGGTACAAGTTTTATATCAAATGGTTCAGAATACAAACCAAAAATAAAAAATAAAAACTTAGAACAGGAAAGTATAAAACATGTCAAAATAAATTATCTATATGAGAACCACACCACAAGGGCATGCATGGTTTGGATGTCGGATGTTGTAGATGTATGTCTACCAATCGTATCTCATTGGGCACCACCTAGTCCGGGGAAACAAATGTCTCTATTAATGTTCAGGTCATATGAACTATAAATTATATGGGTGGGTGGAGAACATTCTTGGGGAGTAACACAATACTCATTATGGACCTTGAAAATCATGTGAATGACCTCAAAAGAAGGTATGCACCTGGTACTTTCATCACATGAATGTATAATCAAAATTATGGGAAGCCATACTATCAGTCATAACACTTTAAACCTTATACTGCTAAGGTACTAATACATGATGAGTACTGTGAGTCTTTTGGTCCACTCAGAGCCACTCCATACAGTGGGTCTATTGGGTAACTAAGATCATCTCCTCACATAGGCTGTTATAGTCGGGTCACAGAGAGCCGCTTATAGCTAGTGCACATAAGTATACTTATAGAAAGTCCACATAGGGTTGCTTATATAATTTTCAAATAGATCCTTTTGTAGCTGGTCCACAGAGGGCCTCATATCATCTAGGTTCGTAGGGTCACATAGACCATCACCTTAGCAGTCTTTGGGTCTCAGCTTGTCATAGGATTGCTATATGTAGCACACTTGATTCTGGGAGAATCCACTCCTCAAGTCATTCATTATATCATAACATCAATTAAATAATCTATATATTATTAAAAAAGAACCACCTCATTGTGATGGCTTCAATGTCATAAATGGCTCATCAATCGGGTGTACAGTTTAGATGTTATGAATGTATTTTTTTTAAAATGGTCTGGTCCGGTATGGTCCGACCCGATTCGACTCGGGGTCCACCGACCCAACATAGGTCCGTCATCCTGACCTAGATCCGATGAAACCCATTGGGGGTCCAGTCCCACCTCATACTCAGCCTCCTAAGAGCAGGCCAGCCCTTCTCTAGCTTTGATGACTGCTGCTATTTAGATTGTGCTGCCACGTGGCTGGTTGAGGCTGGCCGCCTTTTTTCCAAATGTAGTCCCCACTAGACCACATGCCAGCCGATCACCACAACCCACATATTCGAGTCACTGCTCTTACATGCCTGAGTGGCTAGGATCACCCACCTCCATCCACCAAATTGCTTACCAGTGACCCATGCAGCACTCTTACGGCACCAGTCGGTCGCGGCTTCCCCTCCTCGGTGCGATGTCATGGCGTGCCTCCACCTACACTCCACCACTACAGCGGGCCGCCATCCCGGGTGGTACCTTCCTTGGGTCACGAGGTAAACTATGGTAAACTAATTTCTTAACTATATGTGCTTCTGGATCGTTGGGGCATCACTATCAATTCCACGTGCTCTGCGCCATCAATTTAGAGGATCAGTCAAGAAGAACACTAGAATGCCCATGCTGGAGGGGCATGAGCCTTGTTCATGTCAGCCCACACCCTACATGTTAGATTTCTTTTTAATGAAAAATGGTGAAGGGTTAAGATTATATCTTGGATTACTCTGAAGAAAAACCCCATGATCATGAAATCCTCCCACAAGATCAATGACCCCCAGAGAATCATGTTCAGGGGTTGATCCTCGTTTTTTGTTTTGAAAAGAGTACATGAAAAATAATATTTACCAAATTTAATCCCATACCGTGTTTTAGTTTGATTTATGGAACCATATTTCATTGAAGGAGAGTTTCACGCGAAGGACCTCGATCTGTCATCGAGGGAGGGATCTATTGAAGAGGAAAGAGAGTGCTGAATTCATTGGAAATCATCATTCATTGTTCACCAACAGTGATACTTCATACCTGTAGAGTGTTTATTACCACATTTCATAGACACACACACGGTAACTTAATTATTGGATTAAACACTTTTCCATTACCGTGGAATTGTTATTCTATTATGATGTTTCATTTATTAAACAACATTTTAGTTTCCCTATGTTACAACACTCTTTCACTAAAAACCTAGAACAATAAAAATAAAATTAAAATATTCATGTTTATTTTATTTTATTTTCTCATAAAAATTATGGAAATTTTATTTTTCTCTCGACAAGCTTCAGTCGAGGTTAAGTTCTAAAAAATGGAATCACGCCCTCATGAGCTCAATAGTATTCACCGACTTCCAATATGAGTAATCTGTTATGAGTTATAGGGAATTGAAAATAAAACAATTGTTAATTATTTTATTTACATCCAAAAAATGACATCCAATCTTGGACCACATTGTCCATTATTAAGCATATTCTAGGAGAACCCTGATGCTCTATGTATAATGCTTTTCTCAAAATTTTAATCCAGGAACTGGTTTAAATGTAAAAAAATCCCACTCACTTGGTTATTTAATGAACCTAAAAAATAGTGAAAAAATATGTTCTGGCTACTATGGGCCTTAGATTACTTGTCGTCTAATAGCCTGTCCTCCCAAAAAACTGCATTAAATTTTCACAAAATTAACATGGAATACCAGGGTATGAAATTTTGAGCCACATGTTTTTTCAAAAATCCATAGTGTTATGGAACACGACTATTCATCAAATAAACTATATGGATAGCGGGATTTCACATTTCTGGTGCATTGTTATGAAAACACAATGCCCTAATAGTGCAGGGTCTCTTATCAGTTAGTGTCTAGAGAATGGTTTTTGCACGGTTTGGATAAAAATTGCGGCTAAACGGTGAGCCAATTTATTCTAATGTGAAATTTTATTTTCCCCTTATTAAATGTATACAATATTTTCTTTTTCTTCCTCCTGATTAAAATGGTTAATCATATCTCTTAATCCCATATGTCTTCATATCCTTGAACATAGGAATTGTTGTAACTTCTCCATCAGAATAAAAAATCGAGATCTGTCAGAGATAAAAGATCCTTCGTATCATGATATAAAATATTCTCTATTCCTAATTTATTTTATCATATTATTGATTTCAAAATATAGCTGTGAGATATTTTCCACAATATTCTAGATGTTGGAACTCTTCATTGTTTTCACCAAACCAACATTGAATCTAATGAAACCATCAAATGATGATAAGTCAATGACCATTTGGTACGTGGTCTTTTTGTTTCCCCTATTATTAATACTATTTTTGAATATTTCAGTTCTCTTGCATGCCATCCTTTTATGAGCATCATCACATAATTGATTTCATCATATCCAACTGATATGTGTACATTGAAATACACCTGTTGATCCTCGATTAACATGTTAGAGGATGTTGAATTCAATTATGGACAGTCCTAGGTTGTTCAAAATTTAATTGAACATTATAATAAATTGTTTAAATGCCCAAAATGCCTTATCAGTGTAAATAAATATTTTATATGGAGTTAATTCTATATTATAATATTTTAATGCACCCTAGGAAAACCCTTTGTTCTTATTTAATTTTAATCATACTGTACTATGTATATAATTTTCTATTGTCCCATTCCACATTCAAAGGGGCTCTAATAACCTTTATAAATTGAATTTGTATGAAATTTTTAACTGAAAGTATTATTATTGATTGATTAAATTCATCTAATGAATTGAATTTTTTTTGTGATGAAAATTTTAATGGGTGTTGAAGCCACATATATTTTTTTGTACTCATTATCAAATTCTTAATTTAATTTTAAGGAAATGATATTATTTGGGCTTATTAAGAATAATATATGAGATGTAATGCCTCGTCCTTAATATTATAGATATTTTTATGCCTTTGTTGTAGGATATGGTATGATGGTGAAGGATCTACTGGTCATCATGGTTTCCTGATCCCTTACATTGGGTGTTGAGCATCTCATCTAACACCACATACACTATTTCGATGGTGGTCATCATGAAACACGTCCCTTGTTTAAAGTGTTTACATGATGAAAAACTCACCATATCAAGTGACAAGCATGATGTATCCCACTGTTTTTAGATACTGTGAATGTTCCCTTTTTTGTGAGCATATAGACTTATTTTATATGGTTATGTATGTCTATGTTACACCCTGGTCATTCTAGCACTTAGTATTAGACATATATGGCGACTTACATCAACATGTATATAGTACATATATGTGGATGAGATATATTACCATAATATGAATATATATATTATAACTACATATATATTGACTGATTAGACCTTCTTCCCATCCCTAATCCAGAAAGTTAGAAAATCCAGGTGAACTTTACGAACCTCAGCTTTTTGTTATTTGTTTTTTCATCATTTTATAGAATTTCATGTACACAATAACACCGTTAGATATTAGAACTACATGGATCACTTTTATACTCATTTGGTAGTGGACTACTTTGATTTTATCTCTCATACTACTCGGGATTACTTTGGTACCAGAGTATATTATTTGTATGTATGTATCGATAAGGGAAATCCCCTTTCCACTGATCATTGACATAAATTACCAATATTTAGAGCAAAGGAGTAGAAGACCGACCATATGAATAGGATACTAGTGGATTAGTTTTCATCATTTTCTTTCATTTTGTATAATATGCTTACAGGTGCACATACCCTATTACCATTTATATATCATCATTCCATGAATCCATGCATATGACACTACCTAGAGGTCTTTTATAAAATTACAATGTTTCTTATTTATTTTTCCTTCAACTTATTTATTATTTATATGTATGTAAATATGATCCCACTTTTGTATGTTTGTGGTTGTATCCATTGGAAACTCGGATAGGAGGGTATAGAATCTCTAATAATCTACCATCACACTCTCACTTACTATCGACAACCTCTCCTGTATGGAGGTGAATGCATAAGGCATGGTGATCCACCAACATTAGGCCTTGGTTAAGACGGTTCTAGGAGGGGATGTTACAAAGTGTTATCTATTCCATTTTACTTCATCTTACTATTTTAGTGATACAAAAGATAATTGTAGTTAAAATGATTAGTAATTGACCTTGTTTATGGACATAGTTAAACCATGTATAGGGTAATCCAAAATTACCTTTGATGGGAAACTGTAGTTATTGATTAATATATTTATGTTTGACAAAACTACTATTTAGATGAATTTACTTTTATCATGTTATTTTTAATGGTTTAATAAAAATGATATTTATTTTCCATGTCTGTATAAAATAAGGTTGTTTTACTAAATTTATCATTATAGTAATAATATGACTAATATTCCATCCTTTTTTTCATGTAACATCTATTTTTTGTGTGAATTTTCTTGTGGCATATTTTGGGTTCTTAGCTTATTTTATGGAATTATTCATACCATCCCTGTAGTAATCAATAACATAATTGAAAAATAAAGTACATCACTTATCCTTATTGTTTATTTCTTCATAGGATCAACTAGACACCGAGAGTTGCTAGTTGTGCCACAATTAGTCATTGACCTTTGGTCGCATAGGCTGTGATGTAGTTTTTTGTGGGAAATTTGGATTTTATATTTTGGTTCATAAAGAGTATGAGAAATTTTGGATTGAATATGAATATATTTATAATTAAAACATCAAGGATGATTTAATTATATGATAAATCTCAAATTTAAAATGAATAGAAACTTTTAATGTATTTATAATTGTCCTATACATGTGAAAAAGTGACCATGTCCTAAATATAGACTTATCAGTTCATTTTGGCGAGTCTCTTATGTTATTATATCTCCTTGTGGTATTTCTCCACTTACCAGTCCATTATTTTGGAACAGGAAGTGTTGTATATTTCATCTATAGGATTCATATTCAACGGTCCTAGTTTTTACATTAATTATTTTCAATTGATAAAATATATTATATTGTATGAGTTTTGAATTATATTATTATGTCACCATGAAGTCCTCCATCCATTACGAGAGATGGATTTGATGGCCATGCACCTGTGGTGGTATTCATTGATCCACCTATTCATTATCCTACATTTCCACCAATGCCACCTCTATCTGTTCCTGATAAATCTGTTGACACCCATTTCTGATAGGAATTCATACGTATGCTTCTGAATATGAAATGTTTTTTTATATAGCTAGAGTATGATAGAATTTAATCAGGAATTCTATTTGTATTAACCTCACACAATTTCAAGGGATGGTAGACCACATTATATTGAGTAATGAATATAATCTATTCAATCTATATTCGATCATCTAGAGATGTGTCTATATTAACGGTTCAAATGTGCACCTTGTATGGAACACTCTTACAACTAGAGATTGTGGGATATTATAACCCATTTAAATAAACATGGAGATATGGTTTGGCAAGATTCCAAGATGAAATTGTATAAAAAAATTGGATAGAAAAGAAGGGCTAACAGAGCTAGAGAATTCATGAACATCAGGATGGGAGTTTTATCAAATATGGAATACTCTTCCCATTTGACAGAGATACAATGGTTCACTACAACTATACATATTTATTACCTTATTACGAAAAATCAATTCATTAAGGGGTTGGTTTAGGATATCTTATTACAGTTCAATGTATTCATAGTGACCACTATATTTGAAATCATCAACCAAGACCATATCACATAACGGGATTTGAGGGTTGTTATTGGTGAAATTAACATTGGTTAGACACCTATATCTATTAATGGGGTTTCCTACAGATGAAATAGATGTTTTAAGGAAACTCTGGGAGGTATAAGTATTCATGATCTTCTTTCAAATAGTTTCTTGATAGGTCAATATTACAAGAATCTATAACACATGAATCCTTAGTGATTAATGGATATAGTGGAGTGTATGGGATGTGGTAGGATAGGGAATATCTTTCACATTTGTATCACATTCCAATCAGTGCCTAGAGTGAAGAGATCTACTCATACCCCATGTTTTTGAGAGCAGAAAATATGATCATGCCTTGCCGATATTAGGAATACCATTGGATGCTCAGGATTAGGTGGTGGTCAAGGAAGAGGTTGTCAAACTCATGATTTTATGTTCCAGAAGGGTGTTCATGATCAGGTAGTTTGGTTGCGACTAAGTGCATTGGAACATTCCAGATGCATGCAGTACAACTTATGAAATATAGGAACAGAATTGGACCTTCTACAATTCACGGTACTATTCTTATATATATACACAATAGTGACTTCATTATTTAACACAATCACATATCACTCATTTAATTCTGATATTGTTATTGAGATAATGAGACTTAAGATTGAACACATGATGTCTTTATGACTTTTGTTGCACAATTAGTTATTTGATCTAATGTCAATCTCTATATTATGGAATTACTCGTTGAGATAGGTGGATAACTCTTCGTGTGGAGTCTTTTCATCGTCCACATGAATGAATTTGACATAATCATCCATATGGACTAGTCAGTTCCCTATATAGCCCATATACAATTCAATCATTAAATAGTGAAATTCAAATCACCATAGGGTGGTAGAAATGTGGACAAGGGAGAAAGGGATGTAGAAGATACACAATTATTGTCCGACCTCTAGATTCTTGGTAATGTGACATCGTACATTACCAATATTATCATTGATTACTAGGGGTTACGAACAACTACATTCCATCTTATAGTGGAAGGTTTTAGGGTTGTATTTCTCAATGACTTCTATCTTATACCTCTATTGTGAGAGGTAGATCTTACATGTGATTAAATTATATGAGAAGAAATAGTTAATAATACTAATTATAGGTCAAAACCCATGGAGCTTCTAGAACTCAAGAAGTAGTTGGATAGTGGGAAGGTTATATACTTCATATTCCCCAGTACATAACCTTTTGTTAATTGGTCCTTTTTTGATAATGTCATATGCTGCACTTAGAAATATCATAGATTTCTATTGATTGATCCATCACATAGTAAATAATTGGTGTCCACATCCTAAAATATAAATCCTCAATCAACAACTCCGATGAGGGAGAGTGATATAATATAAATATTTAATTTTTCTTTTTCATCATGTTTGAGTCAGATCATCGTAGAAACCCAAAATTGAATTCAATATATGGAAGGGTTTGTAAATGTACACGGTCTTGTCATTTTATCACATGAATGAACCTGTAGTTTTTATGGGTATAATGAATTTGGTTTTCCACTTGTATCTAGATTCATTACAAATAGTCATTTTTGAAGATATCTTAGTGTATTCACAGCCCAGAAAATATCATAAAACAATTATTGTGGTCATGTTTAATATAGTATGAGATCACAATATATGAGATTTTATACTTAAAATAATCTATTTGGATAAAAATAAATTCTACATCTGGGGTCACATTTTCTCGGTGGTAGGAGTTTCAGAAGTCCAAGAGAATGTCAATGCTATAGTTTATTAAGAACAATCGAAAAAAGATTTGATATCTAGTGTTTCATGGGACTATACAAATGTTATTGATCATTTATCTGGGGTTTATCACATTTTTCAATGTAGCATATTGGCTTCACAATGGATAGTTTGAAATTCATATAGTTAGATTCTTGTGAATCTGCCTTTAGCGTATGAATTTTCATTTTACTTGAGTTCATATACTGATTTGTTCAGGGAAATACATGAGGTATATTAATTACTGTGAAACCTTATGTACTGGACATGGAGTTGTTCGAATTTAGGATGAGTGAGTCATCACATACAGTTGTAGTTAGTTAATTCCTCACAAGATGAATTACCCAACACACTTCCTCAAATATGATGTTTCTGTACAAGTATAAATTTGTTGATGAAATTATATCCATGGAGAATGATTTGTGGACTCAATATATAGTTTGATTTGGATATTTCCCATAATATTTGGAAATGGTGTGTAGTAGATTATTCATTGACATGGAAGACTATGAAACATGAGGTTCTGAAGTCCATTAATGAATGGAAGCTCATGTCTATATTAATAGAGATTCAAATTAAGGTTTACCGGGATTGACATCATATAATCATCACATCCTTAGTAATGACCTCTACTATTTTAGAATGGGTAATAATGAAGAGTATATCTGGCCCTAAAGGACATTCCTAAGTGAAAACATCACAAATATTGAAACATATTTAGGTTTTAATAATGATGGGGTTGATGCGTTACTATTTTATGTAAATGTATCTATCCAAAATAATATCAAAGAGGAGGTGATGTTGTAAATTCATTGTCAACATGGGCAGTTCATCCTTGTGTCAGAAAAATTTATCAAGACTTATTTCATATTAATAGTATACTCGTATGAAATGAAATACATCTAGAATAATCACTCATTATCTAAAATGACATTTTTATGGTGGATCCTCAGCATCAAGCTCTGCTTCTAAAACTATTTACCATTATGTATGAGTAATGGTATGGTGATTCTATGGATTTAATAACTATTTTACCTAGATATTTTCGTGGAATCAATATGGTGTTAGTTTTCATTGATTTTTTACTATTTTCTCACATTTACATGTGATAGAGAACTTCTCAGAAGATGAAATATAAATTCAATATATTTAGGGTTGTTTTACGTCTTCAAGGAGTTTCATGTTATATAGTTTCTAATAGATATTATCACATTGCATCATGGTTATGTAAGGGGTTAATGAAGGCATTTGATATGTATGTTATTCTATTCATGGACAATCTATCATATAACAATGGACAAATAGAGAATATTATTTAGGTGATAGAAGTTATTCTTTAGGAAAGAGTCCTTTAATTCAGGGTTTATTGGGATAAACACATTCCCTTCATTAATTTATCTTATAATAATAGATGTTAGGCTATAATCAAAGTAGCTTAGTTTGAAGGATTATACGGTCGACCACTTTGATCACCTTGATTGTTTCATGAGGAATGGATGTAATATATGTTTGGGTAGTGTCTCCTACAAGAGACTATAAAAGAAGTCTAACTGATCATAAAACACCTGATAATAGATTTTTCCGGATAATAGATATTTCCCATATGAAAATGAACACCAATCGATTTGACTTCAAATACTGTGTTTTATTGTGAGTATCATCTAGGATAGGACATAGATGTATTAATTTTCTTGGTAATATCTCACCTAGTCTCACATGAACCATTTTTGATTTAAAATAGATCTGACTAGTAGCTTAAAAGATTGAAAATCTTCAAAATACTAGTCTATGCATGATGGATTTCAAATATATGATCTTCAACAATATTATCCAGACCGTTCACAAGTCGTTCTTCCTGAATTTGTTGAGTTGGATGAGTGTTTTCCTTTTAATAGTATCCCATTAATATTTTTGATATGTCTATGAAGGAACTCTAAGGTATGCATGTAGCATTGTTATGGGTGGTTTGGACAATCAACCAAGTTAAACATGAGACATTGGAGCGGGATGCTGATATTTGTGTTCAGTGGATAAAATTATTGCCTGATGATACCACATTACCCTCATAAGTCCAACATGGGGAACAATTCAATTAATAGGGGAGGCTGTAATAATCCATATTTTCAATAAGGAATGACTATTTCTATTTTGTATTAAATTATTTTCAATATTCCTTGTAATATTTTCAATGGTTTCACGGGGTACATGAGTGTGTTTGCGGATGATTTGGAACCCTAAACCCAATATTTGTTTTCAAAAGAATACAAATGGAAAGGATAGTTGAAACTGTATGGCCTATCCCTCTTGATTTCCAACAACGTGCTCATTAAAAACTATCATAATTAGACACACATATTTATGCAACTTTTCACTCTACAAACGTGGTAATGCAAAACTGGAGAGTTTTTAATGTGGTATTTCTCATGGTTTGTACATGTTTATGAAAATAGTGAGCCTTAACTATGCAAGGTCATTCATGGGAAAGTGGATCGATAATGATTTTTTCACAGTTTAGAAAAACCATACAGCCAAACCATGCTCTTTATTATTATTGGATGAAATGTCATTTCCCCTCACTAAACACGAACAATTATTTTCATTTTCCTCCACTTAATTATAGAATATGGACAAGTATTCTCCTCCTATAGCCTTTCATATCCTTTGATCCGGTCATTGTAGTAAATTCTTCAGGTAATGCGTAAATCTAGATACGTAATAAGAATCATATCCTTCTCGATAAGATCTATAATCATCTATCATCCTATTTAAGTATATCATTTGATCAGTTTCTCTATTTTGGTTCAAGTTAATTTTAAATATTTTTAGGGAGGTAGACTGTTTTTTTCATTTCTACAATCTTACTCTAAATCTGAGACCACCATAACATGAGGATCCATTAATGTTCATTATGTATGTATTTAATCAATTCCACTCTAGATTTATAGTTTTTTCATTGCTTTCCATTAGGCTACATAAAAACTATTTTCACGAGTCTCCATTTAACTGAGTGCATCATATCAAATTAATCTATGAACCTTTATATACACATTTTTTTCATTGAAACGTAGGTTAGATGTTGTTGACCTTAATTAGAAACACCACTTGTGTGTCCCATCTTGAATTTCCCGTTAAATTTAAAATTTTAAGTTACCACAACTCCTTCTATGAATTCTTCTTATATTTTAAATGGAATTTAATCTATTATATAAATGTATAACTATTCCATATAATCATCTATGTTATTTTACTTACATAATGGGAATTTCCCATGTCATTAATTTTTTTCATTTAACAAGTCCCATTCTGAAGGACTCTTTTAACCTTATAAATTGAATGACCATGAATTGAATAATTTAATATCATTTTCATTATGAGTTTTCTTCTAAAAATTAATTGATTTAGTTTAATATATGAAATTATATTTGGTTGGAAAGGCCACACAATTTTATTAATTTTTTTATCAAATTCACAAATGAATTGTAATTCCTTATTGTTTGTTGGGATTGATTAGTATAACACATGAGAGGTAATTCTGTATTCTTTCTATTAAAAATATGTTTACAACCATGATATAGGTTGTTATATAATGGAAAGGTTTCTTTTTTGGCATGACTGATTCATGCTCCCTTACATCGATTGAGAAATATGGAGTCTCAGACCACTAACACTGTTTGGGTGGTGGGCATGAAAATCACATCACATGTTTCACATTTTGACATTATGGCACACTAACAATGTCTAGTGACTAGGATGGAATATCCCAATCTTTATTGGATATTGGTCATGTGCCCTATTTCTCCATCTTATATACTAATTGAGAAAGGTCATTGATGTCTGAGTTACAGCTCAGTCCTTCCATCACATAGTATTCCAGTGATATTACAATATACAACCACACTTAATTTAACTTTCCATGATTCCATAGTATGTTATTTAAATAACTTGCAATACACGCAACACCGAGTTCAAGCGAACGACGACTTACAAAAACTGTCGTTCAAAAGCGGTAATGAATAGTATTAACGTAATTTTGAACTTTATATAATCCTTATAATTTTATAATTTATATTAAATGTTTCTTAGACATAATTTCAGAACAAATTCATTTTTTCAAATAAGACAAGTATGTTTAAAAAAAATGGAATTTTACCGCATTTTAATGGAAAACCTTTTTTAATACAATATTTAAAAATATTATATATTCAATATGACAAGAAAAACCTCTTATTTATAATCTTGAAATAAGAATTATTTTTCAATAAATTTTTGGTGTTTTTCTGATAACTTTCATATTTGGGTGAATAGTGAAAAATACAATATTTTAACTGAAAACAAAATTTTTAATCAAAATAATTTATAGTTTAAAATTAACATTTTAATTTTTTGAATTTATAAATAGATTATATTTTTACCATTTAATCCAATTCTTGTCATTGTATATATTTTCACTTTGAAATTGGACATAAACAAGTTCAAATCATTTGATAGTTATTATTTCATAAAAATTCACCTTTTGGTTTTGACAAGGGGAATTAATTTTAAATTAATAAATGAAACTTATATGTTTTGAATTTGGTAAAATAGAAATCATTTTTGAATGAGGAATATTAAATTTATCTTAGGGTGATTTTTTGGTATTTTTCTGAAAACTTATTATTTTTTATTAATAGTGAAAAATAATGAGTTATTGTTAAAAAACGAATTTCAATTTAAATAAATATTTATATTATTTAAATATATTTTATGTTAATATAGTTACATAATACTTATATATGTTCAATATAATTTATTAGAGTCATTTTATAATAAGTTTACATATATAAATATTTTATTAGACTTATTACCGTCTTTTAGCCACTACCTAAGAGCATCTGAAAATTTTCAGAAAACATAATTTTACTCATTCTATGAATTGAATTTCAAAAATCTAAGTCACACAGTTGATATCAGTAAGTAAAATGTGGTTCAATAAGAATAAAATATTTTTTTCTGATAGTAACTTTTGACTTTTATTTACCATGTTTAAAAGTGAATAGGGTTATTAAAGGTAAAATTTACATTATTATTACCCTAAAAATGTTCTAATTATATTGGATAAGTATAATTCGACCAAATACAACCTCAAGAATAAAATATGATCCTTTAGGTACACTTGGATTTGATTAGGTCATTTATTATTATTTATTTTAAAGAAGAGTTAAAAGTGTTAAATTCATGTTTTCATAAATAATTTTTTTTATATATGGTTATTAAAAATACAAATTCGACTAAAAATATTCATTAGAAAGATAAAAATATTTCCTACATAATGGTACTTTATTTATAATTTTTATACCTTATATAATTAATTTTACATAATACACAATGATGATGTAGTTATTACCTTATGAATAAAATATTGAAATAATTGATTTTACAAATACCCATGTAAATGAAATTTGAGACTTATGATGAATTAAATTAATATTATAGGTTAATATGAATTTTTTGTGTTGATTAAATAAATTTTTATCGATGTAATCATGCTCTTATGGTTTTGACAAAAAACAAATACCAAATAAAGTCAAAATTGACATTAAATAGTTTTTAAAACAATTATTATATTATTAATTGATATATTTTTCCTAAAAATATAAGGATTGGCCAAAAAAATTATATATTACTATATAGTACACCAATGAACCAATTGAGGCTCTATTGGAATTTTATTGAATGTTTATTAACCATATGATATAAAAATTCAAAGAGACATTGTAATTGTCAAACTATTTAACTAAGAGATAAATCTAAAAGTTATAGTTAATTTGGTCACATGAGCCTATATAAAACTTATTGGTTGAGAGGTTTTCGACCCATCCCTACATTATCCTTAAAATTATTCATTTTTGCGCCATTATAAACCGAAAATGATTTTATTATAAAATATTATTTGAATCTTTTCTAAGGTTCCCCTCACCCCTCTTGTAAAAGGGCACTTCCACTTCTCTCAAATTTAATACTCCAAAGCCATTTGGATCAGCAAATCACTACCTAAATATCCTCCCAACTATACTAACTTCATTGTAGAGGCATTTATTTGGACATAAAGCCATCTTATAGAGTCCTTTTGATCAAATCAAAAGGAAGAACTTGAAGAAGAAGAAGAAATGATTTCACCACCCACATTCAAGTTATTTTCATCTTCCACTTACTCTTTCATTGTTATTACCGTACCAAATTAATAACTCCAATGCATTATATATACTGTGATGTTATTGTAAATATGGCACAACATTATTCATTATTATATCAATTTTATGAATGATAATTTCACCATGCATGCGTAAGTACGACTTACTGTCTCCATGTCGTGGTGTAATTTGTTATTCAACTCTATGTTATTTGGATGGAGATAATGATGAGTAATTTCTATAAAAATAATTAAAATAAAATTATATTGACTCTATAAAATAAATATACCATCCAATTACACACCTTCAAGGAAATTATATTGTCGATCGTGCCTACCTACAGATTACCGTCTCTACGACGCGATGAGATTCATTTCTATGTTCACCATTCATCGACAATTATAAATATATATAATACTAGTAAGTATGTAATATATGACATAATAATTATACTGGATATATATATATATATATATTTATTTATGTAATTAAAAATATCTTATTCACTTACTTCCATTCAATACGATATGAAAATAGAAACAACATTTACGCATACGTATGTCCTACCATCTCCATAAACGGTGCTTTCTCTTTCATATATATATCTATTATAAAAAATTATATTATAAATATATATGATATATGAATGAAGTATTATATTATGTATGTATTTAAATCATGATCTAAATGATACAATCAAGAATAAAAAGTTAAAATACGTAAGAAAAAGAAAACAATTATTACCCGAAATTTTAATTTAAACGAAAAATCATTATGAAATGTGTAGTATAAATTCATAAATAAATCATGTATGATATAATAAATATTAATATCATCCTGGAATAATATTAAAAAATATAATGGTCATTTAACAGGTGGTTAAACGTAGCCTCAACCAAAGTTAAGTGCAAGGTAAGGGTTTTCATATCTCACTTTTAATTTTGTGAGATTTTCATTTTTCGCCACTTATTTATTGCATATGGTGTATTGTGTACAACCATTTGATATAAATTATCATTATTCTATTTATATTCATGATATATTGTGATTCATTTGGTGGTTATAAATTATTTTTCACATGACTCAATTGATCACAACAAGGTAAGGGTTAATTTCAAAATCACTTTATCATCCGAGGATTTCTATACGTAAATATCTACTGGGACATATTTATTATCCATTTCCATGTTTCGTGAAAGTGTATTGAAAGGGATTATTTTAATGGAATTTTTTACTAAAACATCATTTTAAATGTTTTAAATATTTATTCCTCTATATCATTCTCATTAATGTCCATGTTGTCAAAATGGTTTTTAAGGATTTATCTATATGGACATGAATGTTTTTGAAATATTAATTCCTTTAAAAAGATTAAAAGTTTTATAAGACACTATCATTAAAAAATTTATTTAAATTTCATCATTTATAAAATTTGTTACTTTTAAATGTTTTCATGAAAAATGGATATTTATCCCAAATTTTTTTACAAATTGTTTTCAACTATGTCAACATCCATTGATGGATTTTAAACATTTTTTAATATGAATTATTACGATATCAACATTCCATATTGTATTTAAGTATTTGTGATATGTTTGACTATGGATGTGTTAATTTATACCATTAATTATTTATGGATAATGTATTGACATTTTTTATACTAGTTTTAATACGAATGTTTATGTTATGTTTAAACCATTTCAAATGATTAATGATTTGGACATAATAAGCGACTGGTGGAGCCAGCTATAGTTCCTCGATGCATCAGTAGGTCTAATGAGAAAAACTAGTGTCTTGGAATAAGGCCTTGAAAAAAAATCCTATTTGTAGTCTTACCACAAGGCCTTGACTATGTGTTTTTGAAGTTTGTTATTATGCATTCCATCATTATAAAAGTGGCTATTGATATTTCATGTTATTATTCGCAATTAGAATATCCATGTGAGTAATTAAATGGCATTATTTTGATTTATATTTTCAATATTATGATGAATATTATGTTGAAAATACTTTTTTTAGTTTTATACATTGCCATCTATGTTTATGCTTATTTATGAAAGTTTATCTTGTATTGTTGTACTTACTGAGCATCTAATCTCATCCCTTTCTATGTATTAATTTTCTATGGTTTACAGGAAGGGTATTATGATTGACAGCTAGGGTTAATCTAGGGATGTAATGGCATTCTCAACGGATCATTTATATTCTGCTGTAGTTTTTAAGTGTAATGTAACATTCATGTGGGTAATGTATTTTCCAAAATGCTAAACCGATCTGCATTTCAGGACATAATTCCCTGTAATTATGCCAATGTATTAAAATAATGCACTAAATCTGGGTAACTAGGGTCAGGGTGTTACAGTTGGTATCATAGGATGTTTAGAAAAATCATTGGAAATAGATTTAATTATTATCTAATAAAATATCATTACCCAAAGAGAGACTTTGAGGATTATTATAGAAGAACATCCTAGAATTTTGGTACTGTAGAGATTTTGTGAGTTTTCCATGAAATACATCCCAGTCTAGATATGAGCAGGTAGAGGAAGATCTGGCATAGTTATACCTACGGTTAATACCAGAAAACACCGCTTTGAGCTAGACTTGAACGGGAACTGGTGCACGACAACGGGCCTTGCTACACTCTAGGTTACGACACTCCTCGACGATATGCATAGGATAATTTAAATTTTCATTACAAGACATTATGATGGATTTAGGTGTAAATACTTTCTCAAAGAATACATTTTAGGATTATAGATTATATTCATAATCCTTTCAATTTACGTTAGGTATTTTAGAAGTGTGGAATTATTCATTGCGATTCATAAACTAACCTAGTGTATGCCATTATATAGAAATAAAACATAGTAGAAGGAATGCGACCTCCAACAATACGCTTGATCCAAAGTGTAAAAAGGAACATATCTTTCATTTTATTAATCCAACATTTAGAAAAAAAATTAGTCTCCCACATATTATCATCATATGAAGAAATAGTATCATGTGTTAATAATATAAGTAATGAATTCTATGAGTCTTATGGATATGAAGGGAATCCAGAGAATAAAAATATGGTAGAAAGAATGTTGGATAATGGGAATAAGGGAAAGAAGAATTTTTTCATATGTGATAACTGTGGAAATAATCACCTTGGTAAATGCATGAAAGAAATAATAGTTTGTTATAAGTGTGGAAAAAAAGGACACCAAGTACGTGATTGAAAAGGTAAGAAAAAAGTTTCAATTTCACAATGCATCATCAACAAGGAGTTAGCACACTACGCAAATCAAAATCCAAATCATCAGAGTACACACGAAATGATGCTATTGGATAATAATAAACTTATGATACTACAAAGGATGAAGATGAATGATTATATTTCTTATGTTGTTATTAAACAATTGTATCATTTTAGTATTGTATTAATGATATACAAGTCATATGAATTATAGAGTATATAAGGATTGTACTGCAGTACAATTTCATTAAGGACATATGATACTGTGGAACGAAGATAAGTGACTCAATAGAAAGTTAAATTTTTGAATATTTATGGTTGAGAGAATGATAATCCATAATATGGTTCTGATACTGAGGTAGGGAATTTGGAATAATACATGATTGATTTGGATAAATTATATTAGATATTCTTGACTAACTAGAAACTAAATAATGATTTTAATATTCCATCATTGTTGGAGTTTACTACATTTTTGGTTATAAGGAGTATATCCAGCATTCTATAAGAAATAAGGAAGCATGAATACAATCAATAAGTATTTATGCTAACTCAGGATGTTGCAGTGGTTTAAAAGAATACATGATGAATGTAATAACATGTAATTAAACAGAAAAAAGGATATTCATTGTGTTTAAATTAATTATAAATTTTGGATTGTGAGTTTGGAAAAAATTATTCTAGATATGTCTTGTTTGAGATTATTTTGGTATTGACATAAAAAGGACAACCTAGAGGTCGGGTAGCAAACCTGTCACGTCCGGAAAGGCGAAAAGACATGAACCCGAAACCGAAGGGCGATAAAAGAGTGAAAGATGAGTTTGTGGTATTAATTAGTTGAAGAATGGAACTCCACCTGTCAATTATATATATATATATATTCATCTTATTATATGGATAAATTTATTCATAATATAAAGTGGAGGGATCTTAAAACCAAAAATGTGTTATCTTAAAACCTTATTTTATGTTAAACTGATTGTATTTTAATTCATCATAAATTGATGGATTTGATGCCCTCAATTACAAACATGTTTTTGATTGATGACCTCAATTACTACATATAAATATTTACTTTTTTCCTCCAATTATGTGTCTCAATATTCCCCTCAATAATCTTCTAATCGTGATTATAATTCGGTGGTGACACTATCAATTCCCTTTTACTCTTATTAAGACTAATTTTTATTAACTCTATTTTTGATGTGGGTTTTCCACAATGGTATTTTCTATTTTTAACCTATTATTCTAGAAGAATATTTTCAAATTGTGAGGATTCAATTTATTGAGGGAGGGAATAATGTAACATCCCAAGATGTCATAGTACGTTATTTCCATAACATCCGATATACGCAACACCAAGTTCAAGCACACCACGACATTCCAAACATAACGTTCAAAAGAAGTTATGAATTGTATTAACTGAATTTTGACCATTATATAATACTTAAAATTTTAGAATCCATATTATAAGTTTCTTAGACATAATTTAAGAACAAATTCATTTTTTTCAACTAAAAGAAGTATTTTTTTAAAAATACAATTTTACCACCTTTTAGTGGAGAACCTTTTTGAAAGCTAATATTTAAAACTAATATATATTCTATATGAAAAAATAAACTTCTTCATTTTTATCCGGCATAAGAATTTATTTTTAATAAATTTTTGGTGTTATTCTGATTACTTTCATATTTGGGTGAATAGTGAAAAATATTATATTTTAATTGAAAACAAATTTGTTAATAAAAAAAATTAATAGTGATAAATTATATATTTTAATAGTTTGGATGTATAAATAGATTATATTTTTACCATTAAATCCAATGCTATTCATTGTAAGTAATTTCACATTGAAATTGGACATAAACTAGTGTCAATCTTTTGATAGTTATTATTTATTAAAAATATTCTTTTGGTTTTGACAATGGGAATTAATTTTAAATTAATAAATGAAACTTATGTGTTTAAAATTTGGTAAAATAGACTTAATTTTTTAATTCGGAATATCAAAATTGGTTTAGGGTGATTTTTTTTATTTATCTGGAAACATTCAATTTTTGAAGAATAGTGAAAACAATGTGTTATTGTTTAAAACCTACGTTTTATTTAAAAATTATTTATTTTATTTAAATATTTTTTTGGTCAAAATTGATAAAAAAACCTATATAAGATTAATTTAATTAATTGGAGTCATTTTATAATAAGTTTAGATATATAAAAATTTTATTGAACTATTTACCGTCTTTTACCCACATCCTAGGAGCATTTGCAAATTTGCATAAAACATAATTTTACTTATTCTATAAATTAAATTTCAACAATCCAAGAGACACAGTTGATATCAATAGGTAAAATGTGGTTCAATAAGATAAAAATAATTTGTGATTTATAGTAACTTTTGACTTTTATTTACCACGATTAAAAGTAAATAGTCTAATTAATGCTAAAAATCATATTATTATTACCTAAAAAATGTATTAATTCTATTGGATAAGTGTAATTAGATCAAAAACAACCTTAGGAATAAAATATGATCCTTTAGGTCCACTTGTATTAGATTAGGTCATTTATTATTATTTAATTTAAATAGAAGTTAAAAGTGTTAAATTCTCGATTTCATAATTATGAAATTATTAATATAGGGTTATACATTAGATAAATTCATCTACAAATATTAATTATAAAGATAAAAATATTTCCTACATAATATTATTTTATTTATAAATTTTTTGCCTTAAATATTTAAATTTATTTATGAGACAATGACGATGTAGTAATTACCATATTAACAAAAGATTCAAATAATTGATATTATGAATACCAAAATAAATATAACATGAGACTTATGACGAATTAAACAACTTTGATAGGTTAATATGACATGTTACGGTTGACGCAATAATTTTTTTTAAGTAATCATGTTGTTATGATTTTAACAAAAAACAAATACCAAATAGTGTCAAAACTGACATAAAATAGTTTTTAAAACAAATATTATATTATTAATTGATATAATAGTCCAAAAAATATAAGGATCATCAAAAAGACTTATATAATGATATAAATGAAATTAATGAATCAATTTGGGTTCTATTGTCATTTTGTAATAATTTTATTAACTGTATAATTTAAAAACACATAGAAACATGGTTAATGTCAAACTATTTAACAAAGAGTTAAATATAAAAGTTAAGGTTAATATGGTGAACTAAACACGTCTAAAACCTATTGGTTGAGATGTTTTAGACCCATCCCCACATATCCTTTAAATAAATACTTTTTGAGCCATTGTATACCGAAAATGATTTTATTATGAAATAATATTGGAATCATTTCTATGGTGCCCCTCACACCTCTTATAAAAGTGATCTTCCCCTTCTCTAAAATTCATACCTCAAAATCTATTTGGCTTAGTCAAAACCTTCCCAATTATCATAGAGGTATTTTTTTGTTCTGAAACCCAACCTAAAGAGACCTTTAAATCAAATCTAAATGGTGAACCCAAAGAAGAGGTAACGATTTAACCATCATCTTTCATGTTCTTTTCATATTCCACTTACACTTTCTTTGTTATTACCAACCAAAATAATAACTCTAGTACCATATATATACAGTGATGTTATTATAATTATGGAAAAACATTATTAATTATTCTACCCATCATATGAATGATAATGTCACCATTGGTGAGTACGTTTGGCTTACCATCTCCACACCGTGGTGAAATTTGTTATTCAACACTATATTATTTGGATGGATATCACGATGAATAATATGTATAAAAATAAAGATAAGAAAAATATAATGTCTCTCTAAAATAAATATAACATCCAATTCCACACCTTTAAGGAAATTATATTGTCGCTCATTCTTATGTACAGATTATCATCTCCACGACGCGATGAGATTCATTTCCACATTCACCATTCATCGAAGACTATAAAAATATATAATACTAATAAGTTTGTAATATATGAAATAATAATGGTAATGGAGATATATATATTTATATACATACATATATATTATTCATATACTTCTGTACTATATGATAAGAAAACATAAACTGCGTTTATGTATACGTACGTCCTACCGTCTCCATAAACATTGTTTTCCATATCATATATATATATATATATTATAAATATTTATATTTTAAATATATATGATATACGAATAAAAATTTATATTCTGGATGTATTTAAATCATGATCTAAATGATACGGTCAAGCATAACATGTTAAAATATATACGATAATGAAAAGAATTATTACCCGAAATTTAATTTTTTCAGGAAAATCATTTTTAAATGGGTAGTATAAAGTCATAAATGAATCATGTATGATATAATAATTATGAATATGGTCCTGGTATAATCTAATAGCATATAATGGTAATTATACAGAAGGTTAAACATACCATCGACCAAAGAAATGTTCAAGGTAAGGAGTTTCTTATCTTTATTTTAATTCTGCAATATTTCTATTGTTCACCACTTATTTATTTAATGTGGTGTATTGTGTACAGAAATTTGATATATATCACCATGATTATTTTTATATTCATGATATTCTATTATTCATTTGCTGGTTATTTATTATTGTTCATATGACTCGATTGATCACAACGAGGTAAGGGTTAATTTCACAATTTCTTTATTATCCGAGGTTGTTGTTACGTAAGTATCTACTGGGACATATTTTTTATCCATGTACATGTTTCATGAAAGAGTTTTAAAATGGATTAATTTATGGGAATTTTTTTACTAAAACATCCTTTTTAATGTTTTAAAATTAATTCCTCTAAATCATCATAATTAATGTCCTTTTTTTCAGAATTTGTTTAAAGGATTTATCTATATATACATATATGTTTTTAAAATTTTAATTACTTTCAAAAGTTTAAAAGTGATTTAGGAAACTTTTATTAAAAAATGTCTTTATATGACTTCATTTCTAAATTGTATTACTTTTAAATGTTTTCATGAAAAAGGGATATTTCTCTCAATTAGTTTTACAAATCATTTTCCTCTATGTCAACATCCATTGATGGATTTCAAACATGTTTGAAGATGATTTATTATAAATATAAATGTATATGATAATTTATATATAATTAATATTAATATATAATTTTAAATAATAAATATATTTACTGTATCCATATTTATATTTATATAGTTGAAATAAATATATTGTATAATATTTATATATTTATAATTATTGTAATATTAATTATAAGAAATTATAAAAAATATGTAATTAAAAAAATAATTAAATATAATATATATATATATAATATTTATGTTTATATTTATATATATAATTTATAAATACAATGTATACTTTATCAAGTCTAAAAATAATTTTGATAATTGGAATCATTTATCTATTCTACAAAATCATAAAGAGTTACAATTATAAATGCAAAAAAAAAAGTAATGGTAAGGGGTTTAATTATATATTTGACTTTTCATCACTGAGAAACACATCCGTTAAAAAAATTAACAAGTATAATGGATACAAATATTTTATCAAAAATATCTAAGACTATTATTATTATTCAACTCTTACCAAACTAGTTCAGCTAGTGGCAGTGATATAAAATTAATCCCCAAAATTTCCTCAATTGATAAATAACAGAATTAGATTTTTTGTATAATCTATTGATTAATTAATATATCAATAATAGTTGTTATATGTAATTTCTATAAATAAAATCCAATTAATCAGTTCAACAACTTTGTCGTGCCACATAACCATAAAAATTCCTCCCAATACACCGGTGTCTTTCAATAGTTGGTATGGTCCAAGAGAATACTATGGGAAGTGTATATCCTATAATCATAGGTCATACATAACATAAGTAAGGGAAATAAAACACAACACCAAATATATCTGGTAAACTAATAATAATTTAATAAATATTTAGTTATAATAATGAAATTATCATGATGAAACAAAATATGTGTTAGGCGTGAAACACATATGTCCTTCATAACCAATAGGTACCAAAATTATCCAAAAGTAAAAATGAATGACGCTAAAAAGTGGTCTACTCTCTTACCCATCATCCCACATACGTCTCCTTATAAAAAAGGTAACCATGAATGAGTCAAAGAGAACAAACCCTCATTATAACTGCTAATCAAGAAGAATTCTAATTTTCTAAACAGTGGCTCGAGAATGGTGTGAGTACAACTCAGTAGGCCCCAACCAATGATGTCCCTTCACTAATAATGTATGGATTAATTAGAAAATGAAATAATGGTATAAATAAAAAATTTAAATGAATATTAAATAAAATAATAAACAGTAAACTAGAGAATTGTAATGAATATTATGGTTGGACCAACCTTCTCGAGCACGTGTAAGAAAACTCTGTTAAATTTTAAATATTGTACCAACCCCATAAACTGAATAATGTTTTAAGGCCTCCAATATTGTTTCTTACATATCATGTATCTCAATGCCATATCAAGGGGAATCACCATTGAATATATCTCGACATATCTTATAAGGTTGTTTCCATTATATTCTTATGAACTATACCTATAGATGTGTTTTCAATAGAATACCTCCCAACATTCTTGAATCTTGTTTTCTAATATCTCACATTTCAATAATTTAACTCTCTCATCCATTTATCATATAAGAATACAACACCACTATAGCATCAAAATAAAAATTTTCATCCAGATAATAAATAATAATTTGTGGCTTATTTTTAAACCATTAAAAACTATATTCGTGATCACAAAATCTCATATTTCAAAATTTAAATTAAAAACCATTATAATCATTACAATAAAATGAACCTATATCATGATAAGTTTTTTAGGTCTTTCGGTTGGAATCACCCCACACCTCATAAGGGTTAACACATATTTCCAATAGACGTAAATCACATCTAATTTTCATGTTCTTAATAATGGTTTTCCATTGGAGTCCCCCGTCTATTGGTACATCAACACATATAATAGGGAACTTTGTAGTTGAACTATAGAGGGAAGACATATAACTATTATTAAATTAATCACATAGGTGAATATATTTTAACATTTACTCAAACCAATATTTGGTAACTTAGTAGACATTATGATTGAAGGTCCATACAAGGGATGTCTTTTGTGATAGATGTTTTATTTTACATCTTTAATGTGGGTGGGTAAAGTGTTCCTAACTATAAGTAGACATATTTTAGTGAGTTGTGTATTTTTTTATCTTCTTCATTTTTCATACTTTTGGTACCTATTGTTTATGAAGGAAAAATATCTCAAACTATTGAGTAAAATTTTGTATCAACAAGGATATTTCATTTTTTATTATTCATTCTATGACACTTTCATGGATTGATATATAATATGTGGGGTGTTTTATGATTTTCATTTACTTTCATGGGTTTATACTATGAATGTGGTTATAATATATGGAATTGACTTATAAAATAACATAATCATTATTTTATTATCATGAAAAAACATTATTATATTTTTGGGATCATTAATGTTTAGAGATATAGAAAATTATGTAAATAACTATTACATACCCAAACTATATATTAAAATTACAGAAATTATAATTAGTAACTATTTTACACAATACAATATATTTAAAATGATTCAATATTTCAATTCATAAAAATTTATCATGACTTTAATTTAGAATTCTTATTTAGTTTTTATATCATTAAGACTTGTGAAAATGATTTTAAACAAGTATGAGCCCAAAATTATCAGTATGGGACATTAAAATAACAGTTGTATTATCTATGTTAAAAAGAAAAACACACATAAAACGTTTACCTTTATCTCAATATTCATTTATAATATTGATTGATTATTATCAGCAGGGAAAATAAAAACCTATTTTATTATATAAAATCATTAAAACCTATATAATTAAACTAGAAACATATTAATGGATCATAATGAATTTTATTCATACCCCCTGGAAAAATAACTATGTAGTAGTTAAATCCAATATAAAAAAACCTTCTTAAATCCATACTAATTTTATTAGAGATTAGGAACTTTTATCGAATCACTATTGTGTTATATTATGTCACGCCGATCATTTAATGTGTATGTAGGTCACCCTTCATATAAGTTATATTTATTTCACTAATCATATAATATTTTCCAGAATCACCAATCATATGAAATACATTAGGATAACTCATTCATAATATATAAATCTCATTTTTTAAATCAAGAATTTAATATTTTAATCATCCACTTTTTCACTATAAAAGCCTTGAATATTTCTATTAAGATTATATTCAAAATATCTTCAGATACTAAAATACATTTTCCAGTTTAATCCCCCATTTTAAAAAATAAAAACATCAGGTAAAATGGACATAAGATCTTTAATTGAATAAAAAATGAAAAATTTCAAGTGAATCCAAAGATACAATAATGTTTCTGGGGGAATGAAACCTATTGACACAACATAGGATTAAATCAAAAAATAGTTTTTAAATTTTTAGTGGTTTGTAAAAATTTTAACTATTCAAAAACATTTAAATTATATAAAATGTGGAATAAACTTTCCTTTTTAATTAACTTATCAAAATTAAATAAATTCAAAAAAAAATTAACAATATTGACATGGAATAAAAATAATTATAATGTAAATATTTAAAACATTTATAACATGGGTTTTAATTAAATACTCCCTTACCTTAATCCCGAATCAACACATATGTTCTATATATTTATGAAGAAGAATTGTAACTTAATTTTTTGTCATAATAACCTTTTTCATGTTCATTATTTCATATGTTTTATTTAATATCGAGTTATAACAAATTACATAATCAATTATGTTCATCATTGTCAATTAGATGATATATGGATCAAAAATATAAATTTAATATGGTATGTGTATAATGGTATAATAGGTTATTCATCATTTATAGAATAATAATTATGAAATAATATTATTTTTACAATAAATTTTTATGTTAAAACAAACCCTGATAGATTGTAATGAAAAATAAACTATATTAAATCTTAGAGATTATGTGTCTTAAACACATAGGTGAAAGGTGTCCATTTTTAATGACCTGGATGGAAAAAAGGTAAGAATTATTTAATCATTATATAATGATAAGGATTTCAATAATAGATTAATTTTCATAAAACAAACTAATATATCATCCAGGTGATGTGGTTATGAAAAATAATAATACCACTTCACAGATGTTATGGTCCACACATACACATGAATGAAGCTATTATTTTTCAATTAATGGAATTGCAAGAAATAATTTGAAATATATATTCTATTTAATTATAATTTTGTCTTGAATATATTACATACTTATTACTACCATAATTAAAAACACTTATTAGAGGTAGTAAAAAAATTCTGCTGTGCTCATGGGTGATGGCTTTATTTTCGATTTGAGGGTAAAAGAGATGAATATAGATTTATCCATTAAAATAACAAAATAAAAATATATTATAGGTATTTTTTATTTATTCATTCATGTTAAAAAATATTTTACATAGCCTAAATAAGAATTATAAATAATAGGCTTGGTTACAGACTATTCAACTTCATCGGACTACCAATTATGGTTTACAACAAATGTTTTCCTTGATTATTATTTAAAAGAGGTTTCTAGGATATGGTAAGGGATATAATAAATCTATATGTTCAGTGATTTTCATGACCAATGTATTTTCATGGGTGAATAAAATAGGATATGTGGTTTTTATTTATAAGTGTGGGAGGGAAACTCTTTGAATTACTTGACGATTTAAACTAATATGATTTAATTTACATGGTAAAATGAATCCAAACTAATTTATATAAAATATATGTTTTGTATGTGTCTAAATACTCACAACTACTAGTATTTTTAAAAGGTTAGTTGATTTTTTGGTCTTTTTCTTTGATTTTATCCACACCATTCAACCCATTGACACATTTCATGATATTAATGTTATATACACTAATTATGTCACTAGAGATAATTTAAATGGAAAAATGTCCCTCAAATTTACGATGTCTCATATTTTCAACAATATCAAAATATCATGTCTAAATAATATTTTATTTAACATTAAATCATTTAATAAAATAGGTTTTTGTACAATATTCTCAATATCAATTTTGGAACTATTCATTTATCTAGACATTGAAAAAAAGATGAGATTAATAGAATTAGAATATATTCCTCTCGAATACACATAATAGATTATATATTTCTAGACATTTTTTGGAATATAAAAATTATTGAAATTATTGAAATTTAATAATTTTTAAAAAAATTAACTTATTTTTCTATTATATCAATAAATATCGTGTTGGTGTTTCATAATGATTTCAGGGTATTATTTCACAAATTATACATAAAAGAAAATATAAAGATAAAAAATTATCTTACAAATAAATTTTTTAACCAATGGTATGTTGTTTATTTCATGTACATGAAATATAGTGGAAAAAGAAGAAGTATGATGAGATATTTTTACTTTAACGTTTACTTATTTTTTATAATAGGAAAAATAAATTCTAAATGAAAAATTGACATATTATAAGAGATTATATGATAGTAAATTATATATAATCATCCATTTAAAAATATTCAAGTTTTAAAGTCAATATTTCCTAATAATATCATTCTTAAACATAATTACTTGATATACCCTTATAAGGGTGACAAATATTTAGCATGACAACATTTGAAAATGAAAAAAATAAGTGAAAAATGTTTTACAAATGAAACATTAATTAAAAACAGATAATAATTTCTTGAATATTTAATTTATATTATGGGAATGATTCAATTTTAATTCAAACCAAAAAAATCCCTTTGAAATATTTTTATAAAAAAAAATTGTAATCGTAATTTTATTTTTATACTAAAATAATTTATAAAATTTATTCCAAGGACTATAATTTGATTGTGTTTTTTAAAAATTAAAATTTTCTTTTAAAAGAATAATTTTTTTTTATTTTAAATAAGATATGATTGTTACAGTTTTTGAATAAAAATATGTACTTTTATCTATTTATTAAAATATATTAGTGTTCAGAAAATCATCAAAAAAAGTCTGATTATAATTTATTTTGATTATAAACTAAAAATAATATTTTGTTTATATAAATCAAAATTTTATTTTTGGGAGATAATTATTTCAAATAAAACCTTATAATTCCGGAAAACTGAATTTAGTTAAATATTATGTTTTTCCTTTTAAATAATAAATTTCATTATAATATTTTAGTGAATATATATCTATAAAATATATTTAATCAATATTATTTATCATAACAAATATTGGGTTGTTAAAATCCTCCAATTTTTGATATTTAATCCTATTAATTTTATTTAGTAATATAATTAGTGGATTTTCATATTTGCATTATTTCATTTATATTTTATATAATATTCTTTAAACATATGAATTTTTATTAAAATGGAAATATGATGAATTACATTATTCCTCAACACATTCTATATATTTAAATGAAACTAAAAAATTACCTTTCATTGAAGGATATCTTCTGAATAATATTATCCAAGGAATAAAACATGGGATGAATCTGAAATAAATTTAATTAACATAAAAATATGATATAAAATATGTGCCTAGGGTAAAATCAGAGTAAATGAAATCCAATAAAAAATAAATGAATAATTGTTTTCTATTTCATATTTTCTAATTAATCATGGACATAAATTACACCTTTTTTCCAATAAAATATGTCTTTTTTAATGAGAACCAACAAGAAAAACCTTATTGACTAACTCGTATAAATGATGTTTTTTTCTGTTATTCACATTAAATTACAACATTATTTTGGAAATCCTAATTTGTTAACGGATGATGTTTACCTTATCATACATTCTGACACATAATTATAGTCTATTCAATTACCATTATCCTATTACATTCCCAAAAACAAGAGTTGGAAACCATTTTATATATAATTCCTTGAAAAAAATCTATATTTATTCTAGAAATTTTTTTTATTAAAATAAAACTCAACCAATGAATTATCATGACACTAATCTCCCTTTTAATATATTTAACAATAATTTTTCAGGTCTCTTATGGTATTAATTGTTTTGTTATTCTATGCATCAGATTGAGGATTAAAATCTATACTAAAATCTAATTCGGTACCAAAAGATTTACGATGATCTTCACATAAACTCTTATACAATCCTAGAATCATTATTATATACAACTGAGAGATGAAACTCATATAACCTGAATATTTTTTTTGAGGTACAATTGATAAAGATTATCAAGAGAATAAATATATCAAATATGATGTAAATTCACCGATTTTGTCAATAGATCAATAAAAACCTAAATCAAATTATTACCACAAGATATACTTTTCAATCCCACCAAAACATTCAGGGATATATTTTACGTTTACCACTATACCACTAGAAATTTCTGAATCACCATGTTCTATTGCTTTAATTATTCTTTAACATGTTGATAGGTTAAAATTTTCATGGTGGAGTTAGCAATATCTTTTATCATTTTATCCGACAAAGATATCCCATAATGATATTTATACATCTTATTGTATCTTAGGTGAATATAAAATGTATAAATTTGAGATCTAATCAACAACTCTCCCTTTGTTTAGGAATCACAGGGCATCAATAATCTTTTTCCAAGTCTGATAAAATAGTCCTCATCAATAGTATACTCTAGTGTCATAACATTCTTAACATTTCCTTCCATTTCCATGAAAACATGATCTTACTTCTGAGATTTAATTATTCAATCAATAAAATATAACATTAATGATTCTTAAAACAATATAGAGGATGTTTATAGACACATCATGTATAATATAATTATTCAAATCATTAACCAATGGGTCATTTTATAAATGTAACATGGATAATGAAGCATTAATTTTTTTGAATAAAATCATTTAGTACATTATTTTATTCTCCTAGATAGAAATGAATCAAGTAGAGATAATACATATTCACATACAACAATATTATTTTCCTCATTTTCATTTTGTTATGAGTTAATATATATTTTATACATTTATAATTAGTATATACTTCAAAATTTACTAAAAATAATACATGACTCAAAATTTTAAAATAAAAAAAAGTCTATTTCAAATTATATATCATGTGTACAATAATTAAAATCACAATGTTTCACATAATATCAATAAAACAATACTTGATAATTTTACATCAGAATACATCCAAGTCCATTAAATGAATAATCGTAACAGATGAAAATTTAACCATTTATGTAGGGAATGTAAAATAATAGTTAAATAACCAAAAAATTTTCTAGATTCATGAAACAGATATCACAATCATTATTAAATATGGAATATTTTTTTTAGTAACCTTAATCACTATTCATGATAACTGAGGAATGTTTTAAAAAATTATCATATAGAATCCAACATATAAAAGAAAACTATGATTATTTTTGAAAATTGTTCGGACATTTCAATTCATCTATAAATATTGTTTTAGGAGGGTATAATGTTATCCCATAATTAAAAAATATATCCTTGATGAATGAATTCTTTTATAACCAATTAATTGAATTACTATATTTTTCATATAAAAATATTCTATAATAATTTCAAAAACAATCCTAAGGGGTATTTCAGTATTCCCAAGTCATTTATGATATACAAAAACATTATCAATAAATATTACTATAATCATATCCACGAACTCACGTAAAACCTTGTTTATAATGTCTATCAACAGAACTAGGGAATTAGAAAACTGAAATTAAATAACTAGAACCTCATATATCTCAATCATAGACAAAAAAAATCCATTTTTATATATTTCTTCTTCGCATTAGTGAAATGTTACATGGATCTATGCTCAGTAATTAAAAAAAATACATTTCTCCCTCGATCTGGTAAAAACATTGATATAAGGTAATGTTTTTATTTTTTAACTGGGACGTTTATTATGATTTTTAATGAATGAAATGTCTCTTTAAACCACATTTTTTTAAAAAATAAAATATGGGGACCCCATAGTGAATTTCTATGATGAATGAATATATTATATAGGAACCATTGCAATATATTTAATAATTAAAATTGTATACATGATCAATTTCTTAAAGGGTGTTTGAAATAATATAATAATCAGTTATTATGTCAATAGTAAATATAACCTCTCAATTATTAATGAAACTAATAGATACTTACAGAACACATTTATATAATCATTAAATACTATCACATCACTAATATATACAATTTATTATTTTCAAGATCATGAGATAAATAACTTTAACTCCCATTAATAATCAATTTTCATCCTCATAGTTGGTTAAAAATGGTACAAAATCATTGAAAAATCAATTATTATGTCTTTAATAATTCCATAAATGATAAACCAGTTGTAAATATTTTTTTAAAAAACATTAAAAACTATTATGGGAAGAAAAAATTGATTTTAGGAATTTCCAACCCCTAATAACTATAAGAATATTCAATTAAATTAATGTTTCCTTGATATTTCGACCTAATGTTTTCAAAAAAACATACATATTATTTTAATGTGGAGATATTCCCACTTTTAAATAAATGTTCTCTAATATGAAAGAATGTGAAGATATAGATTCTAAAAAAGAATTTGTATATTTCAAATAAATATGTAATGTACTTACCACCAGAACATTATATGAAAATAACATCGAATAAAATAGTAGAAAAGGAATTTTCTAGATCATTTTTTATTTGATCCATGTGATATCAACCATATTTCGATAACATTATAAAAAAATAATCAAAATTCTTTAATTATTAGAAATTAAAACATATCAATTGTTGCTGGTTATATTTTACCACATACAAGGATTGTTCATGACACATTTCAAAGTAGTAATGAGTTGTATGACCATTTTTTACCATAATAGTATCACTTTATATATCATTTCAAATATACCATGAATCCATTATTACCAATAATGAATTATGTTGTGGGATTACATACAAATGTCTTAGATGGATGCTTTTTTATTAGTTTCCACTATTCCCATTTCATAATTTTTTATCCTAAGGAACGTATGTTTTGTTAAACTTTGTATCAACATTCATAGAAAAAGGAAAAATTTATATAGAAAAATTAAATTATGATGATTCCAAATATCATCTTTAATTTTTATTCTATACTGCATAAAATTGGTTAATTTTACTATCTAGGCCCTAAATATAAATCGGCGTATACCTAACCAATAATGTAAAATTTCCTTCATGCACATATTTTACATTTTCATTTTTTTATCAATTTCACATGTTATTTATCAAACCTATGATAAAAAATCATATAAAATACCTCTCCAAAAATTAATCCAAAATATTTCAAATTAAATTGAATATAGAAATTATATACATCTTTTATTCTATGTCAAATAACAACTTCGGTGAAATACACTTTCAAAATGTAAAATGGAAAGTGTTACCTTTTGATAATATGAATATCCCATGATATAGAATATCATTTGAATTAAATTGTTCGATCGATTAGTTACCACATGGTATTAGGCTCAACGTAAAGTTAAGAGGTTATGTTTCATGAAGTTATCAACTATAAAAGTATTCATCTATTTTAATTTTGTATTTAACCTAACATGAATTCCACAACAATTTATAGCCTACATCAACTGATCCAACACATAAAAAATGATCAGTTCTAATTCCAACCATTCTATGATGCTATAATTTAAGAAAATTACACTCCTAATACCATACAACATCATTATTCCTATTTCATCTATGAAATAAATTTATGAAAATACAAATACATAAAAAAAATATAATTTGGGGAATCAATGGGTTTAGTTAGGTTAGTATTGATAATTATTTGGACCCAAAATAACCAAAACATGTTAGGTCAGGTCAGGTTGTTTCAGGGGTGGTTTTTTGTTTCATAAATGACCAGAACCAAACCATAATAGATTGGTTTGGTTTGGTTAGGTGTATTGGGTAATGTAAAAAAAAGGCCACTCGAGGTTTAATATCCCATATTCCATATAATAAAATATCATTCTACAACTTATACACACAATATTCCAAAATATGTACAATGAAACCTAGTGATGAATATATCCTAAAATATGTGGTTGTCATTACGATTAGTAGAGGGAATCATATCTCTCTATCTCAATCTCTTTTGAACGTAGATTTCTTAAATCTACTTTCTCAGTGGTCATAATGGAGTTGGAGGTGGAGGAATATAACTATAGGGTGAATCTATAGTGGTTATAGGGTTATGAAATTCATGGTGGAGTAGTAAGAATATTTTTAGGTGAAGGGTGTAGTCTCAGACAGATATGTGGTAACTACAATCACAATAGAAATGATGGATTTGTAGGAGAAGGTATAGGGAGTACTCTTCGATGGATCTGGGGTCCTCGAAGTACCACCAAGCAATGAAGGTATTGGATGTGGAAGATAACGTTGATTTGGGGGGGAACACAATGGTTATGAAATGGTAGGATAAGTGATATCATAGAATAGTTAGTGAAACATGATAAATTGTAGTTATACTAACTAGTGGTTTCTATATGATGTGGAAAATACAAGAGTCATAATGGTAATTAGTCGTGTTGTTTTGGTTGGATTTTAAAATTTTATCCTGAACCATGACCCAAACCACATTTTATCCTAACATGACTATAGTTGTGTATTTCAAAATGTGAACTAGACCAAACCAAACCCAATTCGATTGAGTCAGGTGGAGTCAGGTCTGGTTTGAAACCCCTATGTAACATGATAACATTCAAATACTATATCATTTCAACATAACCATAAATCAGAACCAATAAAGGGTGTTCTTTTTATAATATCATCAATAATACAATTTATTAAAACATTATTGTGCTATTAATTATTTTGACCATACCAATAAACATTACAATACCATTAGTGTTTAGTCAAGATTTCAATTTATTTTGTTTGGAGGATCATTAATTATGGACTTATAGATAATTAGTTCATTATTATTACATAAAAACCCATATATTAAATTTTAGACACTTCTAAAATTTATATTTTTTTCAACAATATTATTATTTTAAAATGAAACATGTTTCCTTTCTATGAAAAATAATCATGACACTAAACATGACTTCATCATTGTTCTTAACCATCCATAAACTACTAGACAACGAGTTTAAAACATGGTTTGAGTATTGATATCATAGTAAGTATCATAAAAAATTATTAGTCTAGTTAAAATATCAAAAACACCAAAAATATTAACCATTATTTAAATATTCATTTAGTATATTACATGAATAATTTCAACATGAAAAAATAAAACATATTTCTCAATGAAAATAATCATACCCCATTGAACACAAATAAAGACCCACATAAAAATAATTGATAATTTTAATCAAAAATCATGTTTCAAATAAATGGAACATATTTAAATAAATTGGAAAATCCACAATGTTTATCTACCAATTCGTTACTTTTCAGTACTATGAACATTACCTAATACATTAGAGAGCTATAATGGGGACCATAAATCATATATGATATATCGAGATCACCAGCAACATAAGTTCTATCATGATCACCTATTTATAATATATTATTACTATGTAATAAATAAATAATAATATATTTTATTAATTCACTATTTCGTTATTAATCCATTGAAAAAATATTATGAACTAATATGAAAACCATTTTCAGATATTGAAAATCCATTTTCTATGAAAATGTAATTTTAAAAAATAATATACCACGATCAATAGAATATAGTGGTTTTATTTTATATAACATGATATATTTTAATGGATTATAAAACTCAAATAACTCTTATAGTATTGGTAAAACCCCTTGAATCCATTTTGGTTACAATATATCATTTAATTTCCTTTTTTAAAAACATCGTTTGAAACAATACCTTTTGATATATATTGAATGAAATTATGAAGTAATATTAAAATAACATTAGAAATATATTAATACTAAATAAATACATTTATAAAATTATTTTTATGAATATTGTACTGATGAAAAATAATTAGAATATTAATATGTAAAACATTTTAATAATGAATTTGATGAAAATTGTCTCTTAACATGAGTCCAAATAATCATGTACGTGTATTATCACACATGATAATAATTTTTTTTATTATTTATTCATATGAAACATATTCATGCTCATTATTCATTTTTCTATTTTTATAATGTTTTTATATTAAATGACCTTGTAAATTATGTATGAGTCTGATGTATTGATGATATTTTGGTTGGTAATTTAAAATGTGACATTAGTATGTTGATTGTTTTTACAAAATTAATTGTTAAAAAATCAATATTCTAAAAATTATGAAATAATTACAATTTTATAAATACATTATAATTTTACCAATTACCATTAATAAAGTTTATGAAAAATGATATATCTATCAAGAATGGAGAACTTAGGTCCTATGTTCACATGGGTACTAGTAATATTTTTAAATTATCATGAATAAAATAATGTATCTATTATATATTATTTCTAGAAAAATAATTATATATTTAATAACATTCAATTCGATTAAATAAATTTGTATATATAATTCATGTGATGTGGTGATGAAAAAAAATAGCATAACATTGTGGTGGTGGTAGTGCACTTGTATGCATAAAAACACGTATTATTATTTTTTCAATGAATGGAAATTTAAAAAAATAAATTATCTATTACATATAAAAAATGAAAAATATTAAATGAATATATATACACACACATATAAGGTTCATTATTATAAATATATATTACATGTGTTGATGTTAAAAAATTACATTGGTTCATGAGTCAAATGACTTCCGTACATAGGAATGATTGGTTCATTTTCCATTTGATGGAAGTGGGGCTGGATATATGCTATGAAATTAACATAAAAATTTCTTGATATATGTATTAAACTTATTTATATATTTTATCACGTTTGAAGAAAATTTTATTGAGTGATAGTAAGAAAAAAACAAAAACTCTTGGTTAAGAATTATATTTCTTCTACGAATAACCACTTATGGTTTACACCAGAATCCTTCATATGGAGGTTTTATGATTTAAAATGAATCTAAAACAGGTGTTGGTATTTTTATGGAAATTATTAAGGTATATTTAGGTTAAACAAAAATTATTTTTACGTCCAATGTGAACTAGAGAGGATGTTACCTTTTATAAGTGATGTGGTAGGGAACTACTGGAATAACATAAATCCATTTAAATAATATTTGGAAATTTTCATTGAATATTTGAAAAAATGATATATTTCATTGATTCGATGATCTCTGGTTAATGCCATCTCATAAAAAAGATTCAAAATTTTAGGTGATATTTTAATCCTTATCATTTTCTTTAAACCCCATCTTAACCATTTTTACAAATACCACAAATTCAATGATTTTTTACAATATTATAGTCAAGAGAGTTGATATAAATTAAAAAATCTACCACATATAAACAACGGTTTATATTATAAAGAATATAAAATTCACATGGTTGTGGATAAAATTTTCAAAATTTTAATATTTTAAATAAAATTTTATTTAATATAAAAATTAATTAATTTTGTAAAAACATGAAAATATTTAAATTATAGAATAATAAACTTTAAATGAAAAATGAATTATATTTTCCAAAAAGATTCATGGAAGATAATAATTATTTTAAATTAAATAATTTTAAAAATTTCAAAATATATAATTTTAATTTTATATTAATTTAATAAATATTTTTTCAATGTTGCATAATCATTAATTGAAATTATTTCATTAATAAAAATCTCAAATAAATTAAATTGATAAAACATGAATTTATATATCAAATAAATATTTATTACCAAAAATTAATTTTTTTATACCTTTAATAATATTTTATACATTTTAATTGAACAATATTGAAATTTTTTGAATTATCATTTTAAAAAATTTTCTAATTTTAAAAATCATAGATAAATAGAATAAAATTATAATTTTTATGTTTTTATATCTATGGAAGACATATAATCATTAAATTAAACAATTAAATGTTTTAATCAATTGTTTTTTCTTATCATATTATTTTTTACATACATTATCTGATTTAACCTTATTTAGATGACTTGTAATTTCTATGGTCAGTATTAATAATGACCAAATATATAAGGGAACTATTTTTAAAATTTAAAAATATTGATTTAAAATATTTGATTAATTTTTCATGATTCGATTACTACTAGTGGAAAAATTTAGTATTAAATTATAACAGAAAAAATGAGGGGAAGACATTTATTTTTCAGAATATTGGTTATTATTTAATAAATCTATTTTCACAATAAATTAAATTAAAAATTTTGTTAAACAAACTATGGTTGGAATATTATTCATTAAATTGAGATAATTATATTCTATAATAATCTAAATTTTTTTTTCTTGTATATTCTTGATAAAAAACATATTTTACAAAAGAAACATACTTTATTTATATTCATTTGAAATTAAATATTTTCTCAAATTTCAACAAAATTCAATATATTATAATTTTTAAATGAATAAATAGAAATTTATGTTAAATTCTAATAAATGAAATTATATAATATAAAATAAATATTTGAAATTAAACTAGATAGTGCATGAAAGCCATTTTTTAGAAACAAAGCTTTTCCCTTTTGACTGAGAAATCACATAATTTTTTTACAATAAAAACCATTTTCCAAATTCTAATTAATGAAAAAAAATTATGCTAAATTTTCATTACTTGTAACATAATGTTATCCCCTTGAATTTCCATCAATAGCATCTAGCGTAAGTTGATGAATGATTTCAGTTTCCTGGGGCCATTGTTCCGAGGCACATATTTAGTTGATTCTTGGTTGGGGTATTACAATGTATTATTAGTGACACCATCTCCCTATTTTTAACATTGGTATAGTCATACTAGAGAATAGGATGAATCTGTACTAGTTAATGATCTCATTCATGCGGGTACATAACCCACATAAGGGGGAAAATCCATGTTTTCTTGGATAGAGATGTTATTCATGGATTTCAATTTTCGGAGTTGTGTTATCTGACATTGAGTGATAAAAGAATTATTTATTATTACTCATTTGTTTAATTATATTTATTGGGATGTTTTTTAAAGATGTAATGTGGGTAATTATCAGTCATATATGACTTAGAAGATTCCCATGTCACCCATATTTAGTCTATTAGTGATTGATTTATTAATGTTTATATATATGTACATTTATATGGTCAAAATTTGGGGTCTAGAATTTAATGTTACATCATCAATTTACTTGTTGTTTTCAAATGTAATGAATATTTTGGAGCCTTTCTGACTAAAATACTTTTGTAAATACTCCTAAATCATATTATATAAATTTAATACTAAAGGATTATTTTGTTCAAATAATTAGCTTGAAAGATACAATTAATGTTTTCAAAAAATTATTGTGAGTTTCAAAATCTACAATCAAACAATTGGAACATCAATTAAGAAATTTGATTCCATGATGAGAAATTTAAGGATAAAATTTAGAAAACAATTTAAATTGATGATATGTGAAGTTTTGTATAAAACATGGCTCTATAGGGAACCTTGTTCTATTCAAAAATATATTTCTATATCTTTGATAGTTTACCTATTGTTTCTTTTGATTTATTTGTGTTGGCGAGATAGGGTCCCAAACCAATAGGGAAAGAATAAGACTTTTACTTCGGTGGGGTGCAAAAATAATCTATTTTTGAAACTTCATTAAATGTACAATCAATATCTAGAGTGTCTTAGTTGTGTGGTTTAGTACAAGGAAAATAGGACTCTTAAAACAAAACCATCCCTACCTAATTATACTCATGTGTTCTTGTGACAACTCCAATGAATATTTATTGATGATGGTGGTCTATATGTTGAGAAGTATATGATGAAATATATTTATATTACTCTAGATCACTTAGGGACACCATTTTATAAGAGGGTGAAACTAGTTGCCTATACATTATTTGTGGGTAGTCATGATGTTGGTGGGATGTTCTTGTTATGGGTGACATATAGCATTGGTTAACATGGGAGGACATTCAGAACTACATTATATGTTATTTATTCCCAATTAACTATAGTTAAAATATGTATATAATGTTTTTTTATTGAATGGTGGGTTATATTGGTTATTAACTATGCCCCGTGATTCCTAGAGAATCTCCATTTTTCTCCTACAATGGTGGTGATTATACCACCAGGGTGTGATATTTTATAGAAGGATTATGATATGAGATCAAGTTATAGGTGGATGTATTCCAAATGTATTCTTTAATATATATAATGATCCAAAACCTAAACATTTAGATGAAAGGAAATGAGGCCTATGATGCATGTCTATATTCATTTTTGGTTGATGGAGTTAGAAATTCATTAATCAATAAGAAACATTAGGTAGAAAAGTCATTCAATTATAGTAGTGACCATGCCATATAGAACTAATATTTTTCTCTTCCTTCATTGGGTAGTAAAAATTTGTGGTGCTGAAATTTGGATGACATGAGAACCTTAATATTTCCTTGTTATTCCATATAAATTGGTGTGTTCACATAAAAAATTTCTTGACATGATAAATAGTGTTTTCTATCAATATTTGGACTCTTTGAAAATCCTTTTTATAGAGTAAATCATGAAATATATTAGGTAAATAGTAAAACATGATCATTATTGTGATTAAACCAGGAGTACACTTTAGGGATTCTATATGTATGTCAAATTATCTAAATAACCATTTTGTCCTAATTAAGTTTAAATTTTTAACTATGAAATATTCGAGGAAGGTTTTATATTTGATTCTTGTAAGGTGGAAACCATTATTAATTATGGGAATACTTTGTATATATTTGAGTTATATAACAACATACAGATGGACATCTATTATATTTTTTTTCCAGGAACTCCCTATAATGGATGTGTTGATGATGGGTCTTTCTTAGAAGGAAGTGATGTTTGAATAGTCTGATTCTTGTTATGAAACCATCAATTATATAAAAAATTATTTGAACTTTGTATTTATTTTGAATATACTTTTGTCTGATAATTATTACAAAATATATTAAGATGCATCAAGTATTATCCCAAGGACAATGCTAATGGTGGATGGGTTGGTAGTTTCTTATGGTTCTATATAGCTGAGGACACATTATCGTATCTTCCCTACTCGTGATTTGATGTGGGACATGGTGGTTCAGGAATATGGGAGTATAATAAACTACCTTATAGAAGATATTTTTTTGTATTATAATTATCATATAAAAGTGATATTTATTTTATATTATAACAATTTTAACCACTTTTAGAGGACATGGCTCGAATACATGTATTCCTTCAATATTGAGATGGCTTACACCCCTGTTAAGGTGAATGATATTTCCTATTCATTGTGAAGGAAGACTCGGACCTAGGAAGTTCATGAATTATACAACGGGTGATGGATTTTGATTTTTATAGGAGTTACATTTCAATATCTAATAGTACCATAAAATAGTGAATTTTGATACCTTAAATTTAACTCCCTCACCTATGGACATTTGGGAAGTGTTAAATCATTTATATTTTTTTTATATTTCAATTTGGATTAATTTATATTTTAGAAATATACTAATTTATTAGTCTATGGATTGTAGTGAGATTCACTATTTGGGATGGAGGGTGGATGTAACCATGAGTATACATAAAGAGATGATGATGGACTTTAATGCCATGAATTGGGTTATGCAATAGTGATTACATTGATGTGTCGTGATTTATATATATTGTAATGGATTCTTAAGATATAGAAAGGAATAGAAAATTTTATTGGTATGTGATGTACCAGTGTGATGTTGAAGTCTTAATATTATCGCCTTTTAGATCTCATCATGTCATTACACATTTTAAAATAAAAAATAGATGATATTATTATCGGTGTAGTGATAGGATTAATGAGAATTGAATGAGGTCATAATTTTGTTTAGGTAATCATGTATTGGATGATGAAATAATCTAATTTTATTTCAATTGGGTTTACCACTTTGATGACTGATTTTGGTTGGCTATATGTCAGTGATGTGGTACATATTCAAGGGGTTACATAATGAATCATCCCAGGATATGGAGGTAGTTTCACCTCAATATTTATGAAGGGATTTTGTAAGGTCATGGTAATAAAATTATACGTAATTATTTCCTTTCAATAATATAAAATGTAATACTTAAGAAAACAATACAGATGACAGGTGATGAGATCAATGAATATTTCCCCATTTTTCGAGGCTCCTATGGGTTTCACCTCACCTTTGGGAAATATTATGATAATAATTTTTGTAAGTTTCATACTTACATAGATCCATTTGAATCCTTAGTTGGGTGGACATGGTGATTCCATTATGCTATATGGATGATGTATATTCATCCGTGCTTTGGTCTAGGCTCATTTAATAAACCATAGAATGCATTTAGTAACCCATGAAGTGTATTACGACTGCAATGAGAAGGAAGAGGTCCTATAGGTAGGAATTTTATGATTTGTTCCTAGAAATAATAATGATATTCTACTGTATCTATATTACTTGTTAATAAAAAAATTAAATCCATCATAAATTAACACTTTATACCAATTTGTATCATTTTAATTATTTATAATGGTAATTATATTTTTATTAAAAATATAACGCAAATATTAAATTTTATTTTTAACCTTCAGATTGAAATATTTTTACTCTGTCAATTAATTAATTTTTTATTCTAGGGAAATTTATATTTTAAGTTAACATATATGTTTCAAAGAAAAAACTAAATTTTTAAAAACGTAAATTAAATATTAAGTATTCTTAATTTATTTCATTTCAATTTCTAATTAAACTGGTGTTGATGTATTTATTAATATCTATATAATTTTTTTAGATCTATTTAATTTAATTATATAAAATATTCCCAACACTTAAATTTAAAATATTTTTGGAAAATAAACCATTTACCCCTACTCGAGTAACATTAATATTCAATAGTGACATATTTTTTAATTAATATGAAAGGTAAACATTACATAATTTTAATATTCTGATTTCAAATAAGAAATTAATTTTACTTAGTTCAATTTATTAACAATAAAAAAAATGAAATTAATAAAAAAGTAAAGCATTATAATAATATTTTAAATAAATTTCATAGTCATAAAATGATTGTATACTTGATCACGGATAAGTAAAAACCATTAGATTAATATAAATTTATTTATCTATATATATTTTAAAAATAGTTATGAAATACTATTTCTCAAATTTGACATATTTAATTTATTATGATGAAGATAATCAATCAATAAATATTAATTTCATCAAAAATATAATTTAATTAAATATTTTTATCAATATATTATTAAAAGTAGTTATTCAACTTCAATATAATTAATTTTATCAACACATTTGTTATAAAATCTATATTTGAATATATATGATTAATATTTATTAATAATATCCTTGATAATAATAATAATAATATGTTATCAAAAAAACAACACTTTAATTTAAAAATATTCTTTTGATTCATGATAGAAATATATTATAACATATTTTCTTCTAAAAATTACAAAAAACCAATATTCCAATGGGATACATGCAGACATAATTAGTATATATCCTACCAAAAGATTTACAATGACCAAATTTCATAAAACCATAATACCAATGAAACTATTCCTAATAGATAATTTTTATTCATATTTACATAGACTTGAATAAATTCATAAAATCATTTTTCATATTTATTTTCAAAATTCTATAATTTTCAATAATATTTTGATTTCGATTCCTTATTTTCATTTTTTAAATTTATTTTATCATGATCAAGGTTATCCATGATGTTAATGATTTCATATACATGGATTTTTAATTTATTAGTCATTTTTTCACCTATACATTTCATAATGTTGTTTTATATTTTATAGTCATAATAAATTTATCTTTAATGGTAATATTTTTATCATCATAATATGTTTCTCTATTAGTTTTAGATTAGAGTGGTGTGTGGAATATGATTTTTAATATAATATTTATATAAATTGAAATTAATATTAAATCTTACGGTGGTTTATTAAAACCCTGTAAATAAATTACATCCAATAAATTTTAATTATCATAGATTGATAAAAATGGACAAGGTTGTCCATAATATATAAACAAATGAAGTTATAGTCTTCAATGAGTTATCAATATCACTATCTTAAGTGGGGCTTGAGAAATAAAATTTCCTCTCATAATTTTATTATACATATTTTTTTAAAGAAAAACTATTATACATAAGTATCCAAACCGATTCAGTTTTCAAACCTATATAATGGAAAAACATTATGTAATGAATTCAAATTCAACATTGCACCGATAAATGTTCAATATTTTATATGATATAGATAATAAAATCCGTCTACAATCATAACTAATATTGTATTTATTTATAAAAACACAATTTATTAGAAAACTAATATCAAATCAACCTACATAGAGAATAAAGAGAGTAAAAATAAATAAATTCAATCAAAATAGTATTTTATAGTAAATATATATATTTTTTATCATATAATAATACCATTATATGTTTTTCATATATTATAAAATAGTAAAAGTAGAAAATTAATACTATTATAAAAATTCTGAAAAATAATAGATTTTGTAGAAAAAGAATAAAATATCACAATTCCATTTATTAAGTGTCTTATGGGTGTCCATTCCACCATTAATATTCTTAGTATGCATCAGCAGTTGGGATTTCACAATCGTTCAATGTATTAAATTTTCATGGGATGTTTTTAATGTTTACTATGCTCATTTTTCATTATATTATGACATTAATAATCATTATACCCAAATTTATTGAAATTGAATCATTGATGTGTGGTAGGTGTAATAGATGGGTCATTTATACCCTCTATTGTATTTTGAAACCATTTTATCATTATTTGAAAAGCATGGGACTGATAGGAAATGATTAAACATTTTGAAAAGTTTCTCAACATTTATAGAAATTTCATGGGAGCATCATCCGACATTATTCAGATATATAAAATTACATCAATGGAACTCCATGGTCTTTATCACTAAAACATTATTTAAAATAAACCATTACATTAATTTTTATGTTTGGGGGGATTGTAATGGTGTAAATTGTTAATCATAACTCAAGGTAGTTAAATACTAATAACCAAATGATTTTCAGAACAATATCCCATCACATTTAGTTCCTCGTTTGGAAAATTATCACACATTCCATCACCATAATCATTAAATTATTTCCTCTTGGTTATATAAAATGATTAAAACAACAAGGAAAAAATTATTATTATCCAATTGTAATCAACATAAGAGATCATATGATAAGTTAATTCAATCTTAGGATGACCAAAATAATTAAACTGACGATATTTTATATTCACTCTACATCCCTTTTGTTTTATCATCTATTTTATAAGTATTATTATTATTAACATAATATGAAATAAACAACACTCTTTGACACTAATATAGACTCTCGAGACCCAGACACCCAAATATAATGATAAAAATAAATAAATTATATTTCTTATTCTATAAAAAGTGGGATAGACTAAACATCACATAAATAAATATTATAGTGATTACATATGACAAATAATCACTGAATACATGAAACTAAATGTGTACTTTATTTTGAAATAAGTTACATCATAGAATTAATAGGAATTATATATTCAACACCTCTAATAAATCACTTCACACAAGACTTCCTTCTAAATATAATTCTGAAGGTGATTCCAGGAGAAAATAGACAATACAATAATTATTAAAATTAAATCAATAGTATTGAAAAACATATCAATGTTCCATAAATATGTTACATTTTAGGATCCCTATTTCTCTACGTGCATAATTATTTCGGTTTCACAATAAATAATTGATTTGGGTTATTCTTCATTCAGACCAAGATGGCCGAGCCAAGGTTCATGTTAGTTTTTTTGTTATATGGAACAAGTATGAAGAGTTGGTGAGATATACTTATAAAAAAAATTATGTTGTGAATTCTCTCTTAATGACATGAATTATATGTGAATACCACAATAATTTAATTCCTACCAAATATGATCACATGATTTTTATTAACCACATGATATAAATTCACCCCCAATTCAGACCCCATAATTAATTTATGTAATGAATGGGTAATATGTAATAAATTCACCCCTGAACACACCCAATTAATTTTAATCATGGCCATAATTAAAATCATACATTCAATAGAACCCATGATGAGAAAATTCACATCTTGAATCCAGTTTACATCATGTAATTAATTTTTTTTAAATATCTGATGATGAATTTTGCAAATATAAGTGATTTGATGTTTTTTACAATAATGTTCTATTCACATCATGAAATTTCCATCCTAGTCTTGAAACATATAGTATCATCCCATTTAGCTGAAAGAAATACCATTTATCAAATAAATACTTATTATAGTTATTTTGGGGATACTATTCAAACTTGAAGTGACGTTCCATCATTTATTGGAATTATAGAAATGTTGAATGAATGTAAACCATATAATTCATCTTCCACTTCTTGATTCATAAAATTTGAAATTTATAGGTTTTTCGATGGAATGGTTAAGATGATCACTAACATGTATGAGTTTTTTAATCTCTGTATCTTTATTTAAAGTATTTATTATAGAAAAGTTCCCTAAAGTCTTTCTAATCATATATTTATTTTTTAATAAATGTTATCAGGTCATCATATTGTGCACATGACCTAATCAAATAAATGAATCTATGTATTTGAAATCTATTTTCATAATAATTCTATTGAATCTCAATTGGTCCATTGGAGTTGAGTTATGGAACGTGACCTAAAACTAATAATTCTGACATCTAATGTACAATGATTCAGAAATTATGAAAACATGGTTAGGAATAACAATGTAAATTGATAAAATAGAATGACATTATTTTTACTATGTATTATGTTAAATGGAAAACCCAACAAGTTTATAATATTTTGATCCATAATAATGTTGTAGATCTACCAATTTAAAGTGTTTTATTTGTCAACCGAATATAATAAATGGGAAAATAATTTTGAAATTTGATTTGTGGAAAATGAATACATAGATTGATATAAGGTGATATTGTTGATAGTATTTCTTATTACGTGTACTAGTATCTCCTTTGATGTGGAACTAGTGGTTTATCTTGATATAGGAGAACACACAACTTATAAAATAATTTTTTCGATTGGACATGTTTTCCATGGGATTCCATAAGGTAGTCGTGGATTGAAATTCAGATAAAAGATAATGTGATATGATTTTCCCAATTGGTAATGTGTGCCCTAGAGAAATATAAGCATATCCAAAATTTGAATTTTTAGGAGGCTCAATTGTGGTACTTGATACTAGAAATAGGTGATCACTCCTGATATATATGGATTCACCTATTGAAAAAAAACATCTGACTTAGAGTTAAAATAGGATTTTCTAGCCATTGATGTCATCCATGATCTCGATATCTAGAAGTTTAATTTTTTATATATTAATTAATTGATTAATACCCCATCATTTCGTTATTTCATGAAAAATATAGACATACAATACTTTTTAAACACTATGGGTGTTTTCCTATTGTGTTGTACAAAAATCCTATTCAAGGCATCATTTGGTACCAATAATGATTGAATGGATACCCATTTTCCCAAGTTCAATGTTATTTGTTTTTTAATATTTCATATCTAATGGGTTCGATAATCAATATAGGAACAAAAAATGGTTTAATATTTGCATATTTGAATTAATTTTTTGATTATACATCATCATTATCTATATAAAAATTAGAAAGTCATTTAGTTAAATTCTATCAATAATTACATGTTAAATTTTTATATTTTTTTTGACAAATCCTTACTTTTTCAAAATATATTTTTCTATATTATTGATTATATTTCATATATTACTCTATTTTTTAATTTCCCATTTATTTCAAATTTGTAACATGGGTTATAATATCCCCACTAAATTTCTATCACCACCGTCGAATGTCGGTAGCCACCAGCATATGAAGAGGAAACCATATGGTCATGTAACCCTATTAACATGACCACATGATGAATAATCTTGTCAGGTAAATTACAATGTTGTATCAGAGATGATTTATTTTATATATCCATCATATTTGTTAATTTTATAATGGATACTAGGATTTTTATATACTTGTTAATGAGATCGTTCATGAGAGTATCTATCCAATTTGTAGGCGAAAACTGTGTTCTTGGGAATGCATTTATTTTTCATTATATTAACTTATCTCGATTTTGTTGTTATCTGACCATGGATGATTCCCTTTTTGTTTTATCTTACTGTTTATCGATATTTTAATCTGGGATAGGTATTTAATGACAGGATTATTCAAAAAGAATGACTGGTAGATAGGGATATATATTTATTTGAATTATTTAAAAACACCAATATTTAATTTCTGTGATGTCATTCCATATAGTTTAGGAAATGAAATCCCTTGACATACCTTATAAAAAATATGCATGAAACTACTACATTTTGAAATTTCATCTATTTTAAATCATTACATGGAACCTTGATCCAATGGTTCTCTATTGTTGCATTGTGTTTTCATTTAACAATTTTTGTATCATATATTCAATGTAGTGAATCTCACATTGTATGAAAAGTTCAGCATTTTCATCATCGAGACAATCCTAAATAGACTGGTCATCAACAATCTTCAAGCATAACTGGGGACGATATTCATGTGTAACCAAGGAATCAAAAAAACAATTAGTATTGTGAATACACAATGGGGAAATTTCAACCTTGATGAGGGAAACTTCGTTCACTGCAACATCGCTGCCAGAGATGATAAGTGAATTGTAATAACAACATCATCTAATTTTTAAAAGTATGTATGCCCCTATATAGATGAGTTCAGGATTATGTAAATCTAAAAAAAATATTAAATCTTTATGACACATCCATGTATTGGAATATGAGGACACCAACTTACAATCATTTAATGCCATCCAGAAATTGGTGGGACACTACTGAAAAACATGATCATTAGTTGGAGAAAAACTGGGAGAATTTTTTGGATGATTTCTTTAGAATTTATTGTTGAGATACATTGAGGTGTGAGAGGTATCTCACAATAATAATCCTGACATTGTTGGGGATTTCACTAATATAAAATTGAAGGAACATCACCAACATATATATTTTTCTCCATCCTAAGTAGTTGATGATATCCACAAGGTGAGACATATTCATGGTTGGAAATCACTACATGATATGATCCAAGGATAACATACATTGTATGAATACAAAAAATATTGTGGTGAAACATTATATATTTAATGGAAAAAATATATGAGGGAGTCCCTGAATGGTGGATAGGTATTTATAATAGGTCATTCTAGAAGATCTTATTCTATAATGAAGAAGTGATGATACAATAGTTAATTCCATGGTAGTCTCTCTTGTGTAGTCAGATAAGCGCATAACAAAATTTTACCAAAATTTTGAATCTGAGATCTATGTGTGGAATGTGTGGCCAACATATCTACTAGTTTCATTCACCCCCAATATGGTTTTGTGATTCATAAAGGATGGGTCATCATTATAGTTTTTTTAGTTGTCCAAAAAATAAAAGTAGTGGTATGGGATAATCATAGGAACCTCAGTCTGGGAGGTACTTAGCTACTCTAGAACAAACATGTATCTAGAGTACTTCTAGCTGTTAATGCTAGAATAGTGGACACATTAGACTAGTGCAGGAGCGATAGTACCCATTAGAAGGAACACTATAATAGAGTCATACTAGAGGCTATAGTATATGGCATTGTGATGATAATTCTATAAAAGTTACTGGCAATAGAATAGAAGGACGACCTTCAACCATCAGAGTTATGATTCACATGTCATCTACCATGTACTATGTTTTTCTTGATTCCATATAATAACAATACTTTCTTTCTAATCAATTTGTTAATATATTTTTTTATGTTTTTGCAGAATATATGGGTTATGTATCATTTACACACCATTGGGTGAATTATTATAGGTTATCAAATGTTTTATTCTCCATTATCTAGAATCATTTCTCTAATATTTCATTTGTTTTATACTTATATTTCAAATGATAGGTTTCTTTTTGATCTGTGGAATGGTTTTACTAGATCAGCAATAAGATTATATCAACTATTTATTGGAAGGAGTAACTATTAAATATTTTGATGTAGGGAAATATTCCAAAAATGGTGAACTGGATATTTTTGATTGTGATAGAGGAAATAAATTATTGATTTTAGGATTGTCTCATAGGAAATATTATATGTATTATTCCAGGTGATGGAGAATTGTAGATGTACAATTATCCATTATTAGTGAATAAGTTCCATGACATCTTTGATTATGTTTTCTTCATTATACCATCCATGTGGGAGATTATGATTATCATTGTGTTAGTTCCTAGATATGAAACTATTTTTATTCATATTTATTTATTGGAACCATAAAATCATTTCATGTTGAATGTTCCGATGAAAAATCTTGAGTCAATTGGATTCATATGGCCCATTATATCTATTTTCGTTTCTATCATGTGTTCACCAATAAATATGAAAAGAAAATTTATTATCAATTGATTATCAAATACTGATCCAAATGAATTTTATGAATTGGTATCTCATTATTTATATCAATGATATCATAGATCATCTATGTGGTTTAAATATTTTTAGTAATATAGACTTCGGATAAGTGTACTATTAGATGTGAGTGAGACCATCAGACAAACCCATTAATAATTTTAAGAGAAGAATTTTATTTTCTGTGGATTTTATGATGTTGTTCAGACTGAAAAACACAATAGAGTTATTCATCAATTTTGATAAATTAGACATTTTTTTTATTCATAGATAAAAAATGTTGTAGTTTTATGACAAAAAATATCATCAATTCAATTTTTTTACTAATTTATTAACTAAAATTACACATAATAAAACCAAGAATACTATGAGTCCTAGATTATTTTGTAAATTAGATACATAACATGACAACATGTAATAAAAACAACAATATTATTTAAAAACATCATTATATGGTATTATATTCCATAAATAATATAATATTTTCTGGGATGCCTTTTGGATATAAATAAAAATTGTGTACGAGATAATGGTTATTAAGGGAATAAAAAATGTATAGAATAATTTAAATCAATATGAAAGAACCATGTGGAACATCAAGCTATCATAAGAGGGGTAAGAATCCTAATCATTAAAAATGAGGCATGATATGACATGAACTCAAAAAATGAAAAATGAGAACAAGGAAAAAAATAAATCATGACATAATAAAATATGTTAATAATAACCTCCATTTCATTAATAAAGAATTTTCTTAGGATAATCTCATTTTCATTATACAGGGTACCTCATTGTATAAATACATTACACAATGCATTGGGTACAACATTGGGGAAGTCATCATTTTTATATCATGTACATTAATAAGCGTGTCACATGAATCAAACAACATTAATTTAATACCACAATCACAGAGTGTGGGTTATATGAATGGACATTCCCAAAAAATATGGATATTTACATCGAGATTAATACTATTGATAATAAATAATAATTGGAATTAAAAAAATGCTTTTCCTGGAGAAGTCGAAGGGTAATTTCGGTTGAATTACATGGTTTTGTAATGATTCCTGTCATGGAATAAAGATATTGAAAGAGATATCATGTCACATAAAAATAAAAAGGAAAATAACACTGATTTGAAAAAATATATTCAAACATGACAAAAATCAAAATCAAAATAAATAATAAAAAATATTTTCATGAATAATGAAGATAATGGGATGAGCACTTATCTTTGAGAGGAGTCATCTAAAATCTTGGTAGGAGCATCTTAAGCGGTGGGATAATACTTGGTAGGTCTCTAAAGATGGAAATAAAGATTAATTTCATTCACAAGGGTTCTTTTGTTAATTTTTAGTGAGAGTTTTGTTTGTTTTACACTACAAAGGAGTGGATAAATACCTATTATTTTCTAAACATAGGTTTTTTAATTTATATGATAATGTATCAAAACCACAATCCATCCCATGAGTTTACCTTTTGGTAGTGACCATACACGATTGGTAATTGTTATTGTATATGGAAAATAACCAAAATTCCAAAAATAATACAATTAGTGAAGTGGAGTTGATTAATTTTTAGAAATAATGAATTTAAAAACTATAAAAAACTATATAGGCTTTGAAGGATTCATTAAATATTTTTAAAATTAATAATATAATATAACAAACATAATATTTTTAGTAGGTAATATATATATTTTCATGTATAATTTTTAGGGAACCTATAAAATAATTTTGAGGTAATTATGATTTCATAATAAATATCATATATTTATTTCAGATTTAATATTTTCAGAAAAATTATATTGTATCATAAAATTATGAAGAAACTACCATTGGATAATTTATATATTCCAATATCAAAAATAATAATTATTTAATTAAAATAACTATATAAATAGTATGATTTATATATTTATATAATAAATCCCTATTTATTTAAAAATAATATGTTTTTGGGCAATAACATTTTTCCATCAATTATAAAAATAAATTTGACATTATCAAATTATATATTCATTTATATTTAAATAAATAAATTTACATATATTATTGATTTTTTATTCCCTCTAATTCATAAACAAATAATTCATTCAATGAAACTATATTTATTTCAAAAAATATGATTTTTAATTTGGTGTATTAATTTTTTTTAAATAAAAGTCATTATTTAATAATTTTAAAATTATAAATATATATTTAAAAATATCATAGTTTTTTATTATTGATAAAATATTTAAATTAATTATATTAAGTTCATAACACAAAACCCTTTATTAATAGAAATAATTCTATTTGGTTATTATCTATAAATGTGGTATTTTCATTGGGGCTTAGTTATCAGGGATTGGGACTTTATTTCAATGAGGTTAGAATTTATTCATAAATTAGTTCTCTTATAATTTAGTTGTGGAATATTGTCTTGGTATTAATCAAGGAAAATGTCTAGTCATGTTATGCACCTCAAAATCATTGATAAATGAGATTTCTAGAGTACCATAGAATAAGTTGTGGCCATATATTTATTTTTCATTGGAAATTGGATTCCTAATGACACTGTATATATAATAATCATCAAATCACTTCAGAAAACCTATTAAATAATGTATAATGATGATTAAAATTCTTTTAAATCCAACTAGTTATAATCACCCAACATATCAAAATTTGGGAATGTATTTTTTTTGACTTTATTACTTAATAAGGAATCTATTCATTTAGATGGTAATTTCATTCATAAAAAACCAGTAATTAGATAAATACACCCATCATAAATATCATGCTAAAAAATTATTATTTTAAAATGGTGAGGTTACTTATATTTCAACACATTTTCTTGAACACATGTCTCTTTATCAAACTTGTTGTTCCCCACAGTACTTTGATATGGTGAGTTGTCTTGTTACGTAGAACATTGTCTCACTGATGTAATATCTTCACCAGCTACTCTACATGTTAATGATCATTCCCCACTGTTGAAATCTATAGATTCAATACATGTTAGGGAGATGGTACATACTTCTAATAGAGGGATACATGGAGCACAACCTGTAATTTACATAGGTAGGATGTGAGGACTACTTAATAGACCAGATGACTAATGTGATCATGAATTTGGAAGCACTTGATGTATCATTGAATTTGATTTACCATCTTCAAAATCCTCATGAAACTATTCTATAGTGATACATGAAAAATTTCCTTATCTCCTAATTCAAGATTATATTCCCATTGATGATTCCTTACATAGATTTTTTTTGTCGCCTTTGTGCTGGTTTCATATAACACATAATGGTTAAAACCTTCTCAGTAATTTTTTTGACAATATTAGGACCAATCAGCTTTATTTATGCATCATCATACCATAATTGTTGATATTAACACATCTTCCCATACAGAGCTTCATATGGGGCCATTTGAATTTTACAATGGATACTCGTTTATATAAGAACTCCACTAGGGGAATATATTTATCCCAAAATCCTTGGGAATCCATTGAACGTGATTTTATTATATACTTTAGGGTTTTATTGGTTATTTAATACTTTCCATCAAACTATGGGTGAAAATAGTTATAAATGTTATCTCTTTATCCAATGATTTCATAATTATTCTCCAAAACCTTTATGTAAACCATAAATCATAATCAAATATTGACACGACCCGCCTTCACCAAAAGGAGGGAAGGTTCAGCAGATTGCTAGGCCCTTCCTTCTTTAAGTTGAAGGAGAGATAATGACCCCCGAGACCCGCTTTCAATAGGTCCCGGATTGGCGACTAGCACCAAGGCTATAGAAATTTCTCACAAATGGAAGGTAATACCCCTTTTTGTTTTATTAGATCGAGAGATGAGATGACAAAACTCAACAATAGCAAGGTAAAAGAAAATAAAAGCCAAAAATATACCATTCCCACATGCATGTTCCAAAAGTAAATCCACAAGTACAAAAGGTGACTACAAGGTATGTACCAAAGAGGAAAAGAAAAACAACAACTGCAACTTCTCCAAAGGTCTGAGCTAGTAAGGTCCTGTGTGATCCCCGAAGTCCTCCTGGAAACCTAAAAGAAGTTTTATATACGTAGGGTGATCATACAAGTACACTCAGTAGGGAAAAAAGGACTCTCGTGCACAAGTGGGGGAACGTACTAATGTCCCGTGAGAAAAGGAGTAAACCAAACACCTATCAAGGTAAACTATCCACCCCAGGCCTCACCAAGGCACACTCCCCAAATAAATCAAGTCATGTAATATATATATTAAGAGCACATCGAAGTTTGGGTACCCCGCACCACTTTCGCACTGGTTATTGAGACATCCTACGCATCAGAGAAATCCCTCCATTCTCACTGCAGTCCCACTACCACACCCACCCGCACACACCTGGGCCATAACCACACACAGTCCCACTACTGAAATCCCGCCCACACACACCTGGGCCACAACTGTCACACGTAACTATTCCTGAAAACACCTAGGCCAGAATAACCACCACCACTCCCGAGACACCTGGGCTAAAGGATCCACTATCACACCCAAAGACACATGGGCCTCATCCCGAAGACACATGGGAAACCACCTGATGCACACACCTATCCAACCACCACAGTACCCCGCTCGAACGTTCTTAGACTAATAATGGACCTCAGGCCATCACAGCATGCCCGAAGATACGTGGGCTATCCGGGAAGGGGAGCAGAAAAGTTGCTAATAACCAGCCACCATGAATAGTGTTGGGAAAAACACCCTCCCCCATGAAATGGGGGTGTTCGTCACCATGTTCTCAACATGGGTGGGGCTCGAATAAGAAACATAAAGCTACAAGTATAGAAATAGGTAACAAGAGCTCACCCAATGCTCAGGTTTTTATAACCAGCCTACAGAACACAACACCACTGCGTTCAAGTCACAAGTCACGACTCTCGCCAACAAAGACCATATATCCCATTCTTGTTTCAAGTTCAATGAAAATGTTTAATTATGTTCAAGAACTATTGGGCGACTAGTAGGCATAGGAACAAGTCCATGAAGGAAAACAATCACGCAACAACCATAACGCCCATACCCGGTTCTCAACAACAGAGGATCCCACCCCAATTCGTGATATAAACAAGTACCCACCCTGTCTTAAAACTCACAACCACCGAATCCATACCAACAAGAGATATCATCCCCAAATTCACACAACCACCGAGAGTATAAGGACCGGGTATCCCTTCCCCTCCCATATCTCCAGCAACCGGCCCATGAAAGAAAACAACCAAACCACCGTCACCAACTAAGCAGGGCCTTGCTGGTATTTTCATATTTAAACGACTTAACACACTCCATGATTCAAATTTCGTGTGTTCTAACCAGGAGTTATCACAGAAGGGTTGATCCCGGTGCTTTAAATTTTTTCATCCGGGTATACATGATTAACCAATTTCACAGCAGGAGTTCACATTTACAAACAAGCCATTTAAAACATACGATGCTTTCATTACTGCACATGGAAATACCACCAACGGCCTTGAATTTTTAGAAGGCGTAATCCAGCACAACTCAGAAAGATAATCACAATATAATGAAGAAACAACAATTACAACCCCTTCCCCTTCATTTGTTAGTTCTTCGTTTATTATCTTCATTAAGTTTGGTCCAACCAGTTCTACAGAAACAAAATCACGCCCACACCGCATGATTCACAAAAGAGAGAGATGAAGGAGAAATTCCCTTACTTGTTGATAGGTGATCGACATTTAGGCCAGGGGCACAAAACTTTACGGATAATGATGTGTATGATGCACCACAAGCGGTTTGTGAAAATCCGCGATCGAGGAAAGGAGAAACCACGGCTAACCCTTAGTTTATAAGATCCGCGGACGGTTGAGGTGAGAATGTGTAACCGCATAAGGTGTGGGGGTTGTGGGTTGACCACGCCGATAGGCAGTTACACATGGATGTCCCTCGGGATTTTTAGTAAGTTATTACGGGCTTTAAATGGTTTTAAAAGGAGAAAAAGAATTAATTTATGTCGAAACATCTGTTGCGGGAGCAGAAAAGTTAGGTACTGGAAGTAGAACGAAAGGATCGGCTAGGGGACACGGTGTCACCCTCACGGTGCCACCGTCACGGTGCCACTGTCATGGTTCCATCGTCACTATTCCACCATCATGGTGTCACCGTCACGGTTCCACTGTTTTGGTGGAACCTCACTTTGGAAAAGTAATGGGCCAGGAGGGTCCGAGCCATTACATTAGATACATCTTAAATGATTCTCCTCCTCAAGAATCAAAACAAACAAAGAAGGAAAGAGGGGGTCCGAACAACCACCTCGAAAGATACCTCTTAAACATGAACCCATGCTAACCAAAAACACTTCTCTGTCAAGAACCATGCAACATACCATGCCAAACTGCCCAGGCATGTGGGTTGGGGAGTCTCCTCCCCCCATGTCAAGATATTATCCGCTTTGGGCGGCAATTACTCGCCCACACGGGTTTAATCGCATCCACCTTAATGCGTCTTGATTAGGGGTCAGGTTCCCTCTTCCCCCATATCCAGGGATTTTCACACACATCCAGAGGAAGAAAAACAAATACATTTCATAGCCAAAAGACAAAACGTTCTATCACAACAGGTACACCAAGGAACATAACATAAAACAAATCTGGGTACTCGGTACGCATCTATGCATCCCTCTCATGCGTACTCTCCTCAAGCCCACCATGTCTCCACAACACGTGAACTAAGGGAATGGTTCTCCCATGAGGCACCTTCTCCATGCGATCCTCGATCATCACTGGTCTCTCCATAAAGGTCACGTCATCGTCGTTGTCCAGCTCACCCCAATCGAGGACGTGTGAATCGTCGTGCAGATACCGACGGAGCTGGGACACATGGAAGACACCATGTATCCTCAGTAGCAGCGGTGGCAAAGCTAGCTGGTAAGCCACCTCGCTGACCCGTTGTAATACTTCGAAGGGTCCGAGGAACCTAGGGGAAAGCTTACTCCCCTTGCCGAACCTCTGCTGCCCACGCCGAGGGTAGACCTTCCAGAACACGTGGTCCCCAACCTCAAACTCAAAGGGCCTCCTCCTGGTATCAGCATACAACTTCTATCGGTCCTGGGCCGCCTTCATCCTTTCTCGTATGAGCTGAACCTTCTCTGTTGTGTTCTGAACCACCTCTAAGCCAAGGATGCCTGCCACTCCTACTTCAGCCCAACATATAGGTGAACGGCATGGCCTCCCATACAGGGCTTCAAACGGGGCCATGCCAATGGTATAGTGATAGGTATTATTGTAAGCGAACTCAACCAGGGGAAGGTGACGCACCCATGATCCTCCTAAGTCCAGAACACATGCCAATAGCATATCCTCCAAGGTCTGGATGGTGCGCTCTTTTTGTCCATCTGTCTGGGGATGGAAACCAGTGCTAAGGCATAACTGGGTGCCAAACGCATGTTTCAATCCTCTCCAGACTCGCGAGGTAAACCGTGCATCCCTATCCGAGACTATAGACCTCGGAACTCCATGCAACCTCACCACCTCATCCACTTAGTTTTGTGCCAAAGCATCTACAGTACTCGACTCCCTGATCGCCCGAAAGTGAGCCGATTTCGTCAAACTATCCACTACCATCCAGATGGCGTCGTATCCCCCTTGGTACTTAGGTAGTCCCGTGACGAAATCCATTGAGATTTCATCCCAATTCCACTCGGGGACATCTAGGGGCTGTAGTAGGCCGCCTGGAACTCGGTGTTCAACCTTCACTTGCTAACACACTAAGCACATGGCCACAAACTCTGCCACCGCTCGCATAGCTCCGGGCCACCAAAAATGCCTTTTCAACCCCTAGAACATCTTGGAAACTCCTTGGTGTACCGCTAGGGGTGAGTTGTGGAACTCCCTGAGAACCTTGCCGCGCATCGCCTCTGGAAAAAACAACCTTTTCTGGAAAAGCATCCGGTTCTGACCATCCTCTGTCCATCCTTCCGAAGCATTGCCCTGGTCAACCCGGTCACGCATCACTTCGCACTCCGGGTCTCCCCACTGAGACTCCTCCACCTGTTGAAAAAGAGATGACTGCACTATAATCTGATATAGGCAACCTCTTCTGGTATCCATCCTCACATCTAGGTGTAAGGCAGCCAACTCTTCCATTACCTTCCAGGCGTCCGCATACTCTCGGACCGCATCCTTCTACGTCCTCTTGCTCAAGGCATCGGCAACCACATTGCCCTTGCCATCAGTATAAGAGATCTTGAAGTTGTAATCCTGGAGGAACTCCACCCATCCCCATTGTCGCACGTTTAAGTCCCGCTGGGAGAAGATATACCTCAAGCTTTTGTGATCCATGAAGACCACAAAGCATTCCCCGATGAGGTAGTGCCGCTATAACATTAGCGCAAAAAGGACCGCTGCAAGCTCCAGGTCATGGGTGGCGTAATTATGCTCATGGGGGAGTAGCTGCCTGGACCCATAAGAGATCACACCTTGTCGCTACATCAACACACATACCAGTACCTGTCTCGAAGCATCACAGAATACCTCATAGGCCACCCCTTCTTCTGGTAATCTCAGCACTGGGGCACTAACCAACATCCCTTTTAGATAGCTGCAGGCTGACTCGCACTGCTCACTCCACACGAAAACCAGGTCTTTCTTGGTCAGGGCTGTCAAAGGGGCTGATACTCGGGAGAAGTTGGGTACGAATCTCCAGTAGTAACCCGCCAGCCTGATGAAACTTCGGACTTCTGTCACATTCTTGGGTGCTTACCAAGAAAAAACTGCCTCAACTTTTGACGTGTCCACCGTTACCCCCTGCTCAGACACCACATGCCCGAGGAAGTGCACTTCCCGTGTCCGGAACTTGCATTTCAAAAACTTCCCATAGAGCTGGTGTTGTTGCAGGACCTCCAAAACTATCTTCAGGTGCTCTGCATGGTCCTCCTCAGATCTTGAGTAGACCAGGATGTCATCGATGAACACAACCACGAACCGATCTAGTTATTCCTGTAAGATGGATTTCATAAGCCCCATGAACACAACCAGTGCAATAGTAACACCGAAGGGCATGACTACGAACTCGAAGTGTCCTTACATGCACCTGAAGTCCGTCTTCGGGATGTCGCTCTCTTTCACCCTCACTTGGTGGTACCCAGACCACAGGTCGATCATCGAGAACCATCCCGCCCCTTTCAGTTGGTCGAAAAGATCGTCTATCCTTGGAAGAGGGTAGCGATTCTTGATCGTCACCTGATTCAGCCTCCTCTAGTCAATGAACAACCAGAGACCACCAACTTCCTTCTTTGCGAATAAGACTGGAGCACCCAATGGTGACGCACTCGGGTGAACATAACCCCTCTTCATTAGATTGTCAATCTATATCTGCAACTCTCGTAGATCTAAAGGTTCCATCCGGTAAGGAGCCATCAAGATTGGACGAGCACCGGGCTGCAGGTCTATCCCGAACGCGATATCACGTCGAGGAGGTAGAGTCGTCACCTCCTCAGGAATGATGTCCATAAACTCACAGACGATCTCTGGAACTTCCACCATTTCAGTATCTACTGATTCCAATGTCAGCTCGATCAACAAGGAGAGGAGAGGTTCTTCTCTCCTATTTCCCTTCGGACTGCCCCGCTCGCCGGTGAAGGTAACACGCCGGCTGTCCAAGTCTGAGAACACCACCCTTCTTCGAAAATAGACGATGACGATGCACACAAGAAAATAGCCAGTCGATGCCTAGGATGACATCGTATGGCTGAATCTATAGCAGAATAAGATCCCTTACCGACTCATGTGGCCCTAACATCAGTCTACATCCCCGAAAAACGAACAATAAGTCGGTCTGACCTTCGACTGGTGTGCTCAACACCAGGGGCACTATAAGTCTCTTGGAATCTAAACCCAAGGAACATGCTTGACTGGGTGCAATAAAGGAGTTCGAAGCTCCGGTGTCGAACAAAGCATAAGCAAGAGTGCTAAACAAACGGATCATACCTCGAACAAACTCTGGCCCTTCCAGAACTGCTGCCTTTGCGGCGTGCAACTATCCACGCCCAGCTCCTCTGCCCCTCGGCTGCCGGCCACCTCCCCGAACATGCCCCGGTCGATGTCCCTGAGGAGTGCCCTGAGGTCGGCCTCCTCCTCCTATGTCTGCCCTCGGAGGAGCGGGAGCTCGCTGTCCTTGCTGCTGCTGCTGGAAAGTTCTGGCTAGAAGATGCTGCTGGGGCGGGTGGTGGGGCTATCCACCACCACCGTACTGCACTCGGTCCGGGCACTGACTCCGGAGATGTCCAGGGCTCCCACAGATGAAGCACCGCGGTCCCGGGCCCGATGGGAAAGGGCGAGGGCTGAGGGATCGAAACTGAAACTGCTGCGGTCTGCTCCCTGCTGGTCAGAACCTGGACGGTCCTTACGCTGGAGGCCTGGTGCTGATGGCCTTTCCCTTAGGTGGTCCCATCTGGATCCCCTCTTGTGACACTCCTCCTAGAGCGTGCATCCTCTCCACCACTTCGGCCTTCTTCTGGACCTCCAGGTACGTCGGCAGGGTAAAGGGGGTAACGTCATACTGGAGGGAGGGTCGGAGCGCCTCCTCTAAACGTCTTGCCGGAGACTCCTCGTCGGGAAAGTGATCTGGAGAAAAACATAGGAGGCCCTTCAACTTGATCCCTATCTCCATCACGGACATACTCCCCTACTGGAGGGAGAGTAGTTCCTGCCTCTTTTCTGCCTTCATCATCGAGGAGAGGAATTCCGCCCGGAACTCCCTCTCAAAATCCACCCAAGCCACCTCAGACTCTCTCCTCTCCCCCATATAAAGCATCCACCACTGACGTGCCGCTCCCCGCATCTGGATAACGACCAGAGGAACCCAGTACTCGGTCGGGGCCCGAATCAGGCCGAAGGCTATAACTAGCTCCTCTAGCCAGCCTTTCGTCTTCATATCGGAGGTGCTGCCCTCATACTTCTCGAGGGCCTGCCGCTGGAAGGCTTGAAGAGTCTTCTACCATTGGTCGTCCTCTTCCTCTCGATCAGCTCTCTTCCGATCGGAAAATGTATTCTCCGAGGCCTCGATCGCCTGTACCACACGTGGTCACCTTCCAGGTTCCTTAGCTGCAAGGTAAACAAGGAATGCCTAAGCCCAAGTAGTGCAGAATTTTGTTCTTAATTCCCAAGAAATCCAAGAAAAAAAAGAACACGAGTCATTTATGATGCATGTACCTTTCCTAGGGTCTCTACCCTACAATCAGTGTGGCCTCACTTGGTCATTCGGTAGGTATAATGTCCTTGCATTGGATCACGGGGGGCCCTAAAATCTCGTGTCCTAGTCGGTCTTCCCTGACCTAATTCATGCACCAAGGTCACCAACACTTTTGCCTTACCATCCCATGCAATCCTCAGTGTCCCTAACTCCAGACTCCATCCTATCTCTCAACCATCAACCTCGCCTCTGATACCATTCCGTCACGACCTTCCTTCACCAAAAGGAGGGAAGGGTCAGCAGATTGCAGGGCCCTTCCTTCTTTAAGTTGAAGGAGAGATAATGACCCCTGAGACCCACCTTCAATAGGTCCCTGAGTGGTGACTAGCACCAATGGTATATAAATTTCTCACAAATGGAAGACATTACCCCTTTTTGTTTTATAAGATCGAGAGATGAGATGATGAAACTCAACAACACCAAGGTAAAAGAAAAGAAAAGTAAAAAATATACCATTCCCACATGCATGTTCCAAAAGTAAAGTCATAAGTACAAAAGGTGACTACAATGTAAGTACCAAAGAGGAAAAGAAAAAAGAAAAACTACAACTGCTCTAAAAGATCTGAGCTAGTAAGGTCCTGCGTGATCCCTGAAGTCCTCCTAGAAACCTGAAAACCGTTTTATATACGGAGGGTGAGCATACAAGTACACTCAGTAGGGAAAACCAAATACTCTCGTGCACAAGTGGGCGAACATACTGAAGTCCCGTGAGAAATGGACTAAATCAAACACCTATCAAGGTAAACGATCCACCCCAGGCCTCACCAAGGCACACTCCCCAAATAACGCAAGTCAAGTAATATATATATTAAGAGCACATCGATGTTTGGGTACCCCGCGCCACTTTCCGACTGGTTATTGAGACGTCCTACGCATCAGACCAATCCCGCCATTCTCACCACAGTCCCACTGCCACACCCGCCCGCACACACCCAGGCCACAACCACATGCTGTCCCACTGCTGAAATCCCGCCCGCACACACCTGGGCCACAACTGTCACACGTAACTACACCTGAAAACACCTAGGACAGAACAAACACCACTATGTTCGAAGACACCTGGGCTAAAGGATCCACTACCACACTCGAAGACACATGGGCCTCATCCCTAAGAAGCTTGGGAAACCACCTGCCGCACACACCTGGCCAACCACCACACTACCCCGCTCGAAGGTTCTTGGTCTAATAATGGACCTCAGGCCATCACAGCCTGCCTGAAGATACTTGGGCTATCCGGGAAATGGAGAAGAAAAGGAGCTAATAACCAGCCACTATGAATAGTGTTGTAAAAAACACCCTCCCCCATGAAATGGTGGTGTTCAGCACTAAGTTGTCAACTTGGGTGTGGTGTGAATAAGAAACACAAAGCTAAAAGTATAGATTTAGGTAATAAGAACACACCCAAAGCTCATGTTTTTCTAACCAGCCTATAAAACACAACACCACTGCGTTCAAGTCACAAGTCAAGACACTCGCCAACAAAGCCCATATGTCCCATTCTTGTTTCAAGTTCAATGAAAATTTTTAATTAATTTCAAGCACTACTGGGCGACTAGTAGGCATAGGCACAAGTCCAGGAAGGTAAACAATGAAGTCATAACCGTAACGCCCATACTCGATTCTCAACAACAGAGGATCCCACCCAAATTAGTGATATAAACAAGTACCCAACCGGTATTATAACTCACAACCACTGAATCCATACCAACAGGAGATCTCATCCCCAAATTCTCACAACCCCAGAAATTATAAGGACAAGGGATCCCATCCCCTCCCACATCTCCAGCAACCGGCCCGTGAAAGAAAACAACCAAACCACCGTCACCAACACTAAGGACGGTCGTGCCGGTATTTTCAGATTTAAACGACTTAACACTCTCCATGATTCAAATTCTGTGTCTTCTAACCGGGATTTATCACAGAAGGGTTGATCCTGATGCTTTAAATTTATTCATCCATATATACGTGATTAACCAATTTTACAGCAGTAGTTCACATTTACAAACAAGCCATTTAAAACATACGATGGTTTCATTACTGCACAGGGAAAGACCACCAACGGCCATGAATTTTCAGATGGCGTAAGCCAGCACAACTCAGAAAGATAATCACAATATAATGCAGAAACAACAATTACAACCCCTTCCCCATCATTCTATAGATCTTCGTTTATTGTCTTCATTATGTTCGGTCCAACCAGTTCTACAGAAACAAAAGCACGCCCACCCCGCATAATACACAAAAGAGAGAGACGAAGGAGAAATTCCCTTACTTGTTGATAGATGATTGATGTTTATGCCGAGGGCATGGAACTTTACAGATAACGATGCACCCGATGCACCACAAGTGGTTTTTGAAAAGCCGCGATCGAGGAAAGGAGAAACCACGGCTAACCCTTATTTTATAAGAGTCGCGGACGACTGAGGTGAGAACGCGTAACCGTGTAAGGAGCGGGGGTCGTGGGTTGACCATGCGGCAGGGCAGTTACACACGGAGGTCCCTCTAGATTTTTAGGAATTTATTATGGGCATTAAATGGTTTTAAAATGAGTAAAAGAATTAATTTACGTCGAAACTTACGTTGCGGGAGCGGAAAAGTCAGGTACTGGAAGAAGAATGAAAGGCTTGACGAGGGGACACGGTGTCACCCTCACGGTGCCACCGTCATGCTGTCACCCACACGGTGCCACCGTCATGGTTCCACCGTCACGGTGTCACCTTCATAGTGCTACTGTTTTGGTGGAACCTCACTTTGGAAAAGTAATGGGCCAGGAGGGTCCAGGCCATTAAAAATATAATAGAGAGTGGACCTCTATGCATTCTTAAAGATTATCCAATTTATATAATGGTGATTAGATAGTTATATGATTCATTCATTATACAAATGACATGAATTGACATGGTAAGGTGAATAAATACCACCGAAATGGTGGTATTTTCTTTTGGGGACCTAGGGAGTCCTACAAAAAAATATCCACGGTTATGTTTCCAATTTTCATACTGGTATGGTTAATGGTAGTATCATAATCTTATACTTTTTTAAATCCACATTATATTTTTTCCATTCCATCCATGATTATATGAATTCATCAACCTTACACTCCATGTTTTCCCATTAAAAATAATTCTTCTCATAATTATACATCATGGTGCATCTTGGATGAATTGAGAGGAATGGGTTTTGAAAATATTCCATAAGAAGCCTCTTCCATTCTGGTTTAAATGGGACACCCATCCTATTGATAATCATATTACAACATCCTTAAAAATGAAAAAATCTATAATTTTCACAAAATCATTCTATAGTAACTCATAACCTTTTTGGTCCACTTTAATTATATTAAAAGCATATCAATGGGAGGTTAAATTATAATGATAGTATATCCTTATGTTATTACCATGCACCTACTGTACATGTAATAGAATATTGAAAATCACTCTTTCCTCATTATTCATAGGATTTCATTATCTATTCTATTTTTAGTATATACTACATTGTATTCATTATAGGAATAGTGATTATTGTTTTATTATAGCACACCATCATGGATAATGTGTGTTGAGATACTATTTCATGAATATATACTTCTTGGTTTTATGAACTGCATACAATTCACACTTGTACACATAGAGATAATTTCTCCAAATCATTAATGTAAATATCAATGAATCTAAATCTTGAACATTTGTTAGATACTTATCCTCGTTGGTGATTAATCTAAAGGAGACATATGCTATCCTTTTTTATCATTAATTATTTCATTACACAATCCCATTTTAGATACACCAACATAGAATATAATTTCTTTCCCACTGGTGGGTAATGTGATTATTGGTGTAGTGATAAGCCATATAGTTATCTCTTCAATTATCTTATCACATTCATTATTCCATACAAACACGAATCCCTTCCAAAATATTATGGTTATTGGTATTAAAAACTGTATGATGATTATTCACAAATTGAATATTTTACACATCTAATCCATGGAATCAATGGGTTTCCATCAAATATGTTGGTATAGACAACCATTCAATTGTCTATGTTATTGAAGGATCTGTTGGTATTTATTCATAATGATAAAATAAACAAATTTATTATATTATCAAATCAAAAATCTAATTTTATATAATTTAAATTTATCATTCGCTTCCATGATATATAGACCAATTCCTTTTATGTACAACATTACAATATTTTATTAATAATTATACATTAGAGTACAATCTATGGATCATAAATTCTTGTGTCTTAGAAATATAGGTACAAAAAACTGAAAACATGGAACAAAAATAAACAATTATTTTTTTAATATTCATTAATAGATCCTATCTTAATTTGATCCCTTACAACTTCATAGGGCACCCTAGTGATCACATGAAGGAATTTATGAGGTAGAATTCCAGTAAAAAAACATAGGAATAAGGATTTAACACAAGGGATGGATATCATTATATAAGAATTTAAAATCACATATTGGATCCGAAAATATAAACACATGTTCATATAAAAGTAAATTCATAGTAAATTTTCAAAAACGTAAATCATTAATTTAGTATGAGTCAAGGAATGTTGCACATAAAAGAGCATATGTCATGGTTATCCACAAAAACCCTTGCACATTATAGCTAGAGTCAAGGATTACTTCCAAGACCGTTGTACATAACATCTCATGAGACTAACATTTACCCACTACATTGGAGTTCAATCTGGGTGGACAGATCTTAACATGTTCATCAATATCCTTGAAACATAAATATTCAAACATAATCAATCAAAGATAAACATAAGGTACCCCATGGATAGAAATAGGTATCAAATTCATGTCATAAAGAATAATTGAATGGGAGTATCATAAAAGTGATTACGAGAGAAATTAATTAAACCATATATATAAATAAATATGTTAATATTGGAATATAACATGGTAAGTGATGTAAAAAAATAAGTGAAAACATGTAAGAAGAGTATTTAAGATATTTTTCTCAAAAAACCTTTTAGTGAGGTTTTATGGAAAATAATAAAGAGCATTTATAATAAAAAAGGAAATAAAATTTTATATAAAACCAAAGGTGAATCAAGATGGGTTTTATAATTAAAATAAGGATTTTATAAAAACAATTTACGATAAAAACAAATGGTAGAGTTCACTAGATATTGGGTAAAATTTTGGGAAGTTCCCTTAAAATGAGTTTTCTTATTGGGATGTATTGCGGTGGGAATCACTTAAATGCATGTATATATGCAAAAGAGAATGGGGGATGGGTCCTGAAATGAGATTTTGGTGCAAATACATATTATGATGATGTTTTACATAAAAATAATGGAAAAATTAATTTAGTAAAAAGAATGATAGAGCAACATGATGGAATAAAGGAGGTTTTAGAAGAATAACATACGAAATATCAGTATGGTATCAGGTGTTCTTATGAGGTTTTAATGAGAGATAAAAAGATTTATCATCTTTTATAAATCACTATTGAAGTATGGGGTTTTTGTGAAATCATATCCCAACAAAAGGAATTTTATGATGAAGGGCATATCATAGATGACATTCTTGAATAAAAGTTAAAATAAGGGGATCACTTACCTTTATATTGATGGTGTTCTCCACATGATATTAATGGCCTGAATAATTAAATTAGGTTTATTAATTAATAATTCTAGAACATCATATATATGTAAAATATTTAGTAAAACCTTTTCGTGTTCATTCATAACAATTTTGGTCAGTTATGAGGTTCAATCTCATTGTTCAGGTCTATTTGTTTCCTTAGGTTTAATGATGTGTTCACATAAATTCATGTTCAAAAATCATGTAAAATGGGGATGGTTTTCAAAAATTGGAGTTATATTCTATTATTTAACATTCATATGCTTACATATATGTATATTCCCTTTGGTTCATTTTCACTAAAATGTATCATTATATAAATTTCTTGATGAAAACTGTTTGGTTAGATTTTCAGTTTTTGAACACAACAAACTCATTGCGAATTATAAATCAAAACCACGTTTACCAAATGATTCCAGAAAAATGCAATAGTCATAAAAGATATGTTATAGTCTGTTTCAACAATTATAATGGTTTCTTGACCAGAATTTAAGTTGATAGAAGAAAATGAAAAACCCATCGTCCTTGACTATTACAAATTAGCACATTTCATATGGTGTATTAATTTTTAGTATAAATGAATGGGAAAGGATGGATGAGGAGGAATTATTAATTTATCGTGATAAAATTAAAATACATGTAATGTACTAGATTCATCCAAAAAAATTTATTAAAGGAGGTGAGTGAATAAAAATAAAATAAAAGTAGTTTAAAAGTAAAAGAAAAGTTGAGAGATCCCTTATGAAAATTCAGCTACCTAATGACGTCTATTAAAATTTCATAAAATATTTTGATGAGAGAAAAAATGGGTATATCAAAATTCATACATAATATGGATAGTAAGGGTGATAAGAAATGAAATATTTCAACATAATTCAATTGAAATTAAAAATAATAACATTAAATAAAACTTGAAAAATTGAAGGGAGGTAGATTCCACTACTAGAATAACTACTAAAACATGAAGGTTAGGAACATGGGAGATTGAGGACATGTTATTTGGACTCATAGGGAATTAAAACGACATGATATTAGAGGATGAAGCATTTGGATTGAAACAAAATGATGGAATGAGTGGGAATTTATTTTAATAGAGAGAGAGAGTGTGTGTATTTTATTAATTTCAAAGGACACTTAGTTATTGGATTATAAAAACCCAGCGGCTTGGTCATGGTATTTTCCAATGGTATTTTCCACATGGGATACCTCATATCATATTTTACTTTACACAACTAGAAATTTTTATATTAATTATTACCTCATTATCGTGTCATTAAACATATAGAAAACACAAAACTGTGTTTTTACTATTCAAAAAAATTTCATGTATTTCTGAAAAAACAAAAATACTCACAATAAAAACTATTCAATTTTTAGAATTAAAAAATGAATTCATTTTTGGATAATAATTTTTAAATATTATTAATTTAATTTTTAAATTTAATCATAATTTATTCTAAAAAACAACATTTAAAATGTATCTTGTTTAATAAAACATTGATAAATTAATTAATGTCCAATAATGTTATCTTGTAACCATACGAAAATAAAGTAAAAATTTATGATTATATATTTTTATATAAAATCATAATTTTAAATTATTAAATTAGTTGTAAATGATTAAAAAAATATTTAGAACATACAAAAACACCAATACTTATACTATGATCAATTTTTTCACTTTTAAGATGTCTAAATTGTATTTTTACATTCATTGGCGAGGTTTAAATTTTGTTTGAGGATGTTCCTTTCATTATTATTCATAAAGATATATCACTATTCATAAGGGTATGTTATTATTCATCAAAAAATTATGTTTGTCTTATCAAAGTTCAAATAACATACTTACCATAATTTTAGAATACTTTTTTTCAAAATTGAAGATATTGAATTGAGAATATTATGTTTAATGGTCCCATTGTACATAGTAGTTGTAACACCCCGAGATTTTATGAAAAATATTCTTTTAATTTCTTTGATGTCTTTTGTTGTATGCTACACCAAGATTATCTCGTACTATACGCAGCACTGTATAATCTTGTAGTATAGGAAACACTATTCTTGGATCATGTTACACATAATTTCATATTTTTTTGATAGTAGTTATTTTACGCAACATTGAGTGTATATATATATATATTCAATTTATAAATGAAATACGGTTGTATTTTGTTACACGCAACAACAAATTAATCATGCACTACACGTAATCCTGACTTGGATTGCTTTATATTTAATCAAGACCTTCTTCAATAGCGTGTGCAGTACGCAATTCCAAGTTTCACTAAACGAGATATTATTATAATATTATTATGAACTAGCCATTATGAACAGTAATACCCACTTTTTAAAATTTTATAAATTTTGTCATTAAAAATGGACTTCATTTTTGGATTCAAAATATCTAAATTATCCTAGGGTGAATTTTTGGAATTTTTCTGAAAACTTTCAATTTTTGATGAATAGTTAAACACTAGGTTACTATTTAAAAACCAAATTTTTATTTAAATAATTATTTATTTTATTTAAATTAATTTTAGTCCAAAATTAATTAATAATACCTATATAAGATCAATTTAATTCAATTGTGTCATTTTATAATAATTTTAGATATATAATAATTTTATTGGACTTTTCACTGTCTTTACCCACCTCCTAGGAGCATTTGCAAATATACATAAAACATAATTTGACCGCTTCTGTGAGTGGAATTTCAAAAATCAGAGATACATGGTTAATATCATAGAGTAAAATGTGGTTCAATAAGATAAAAATAAATTTTCGTGAATAGAAACTTTTCTCATTTATTTACCATGGTTATAATTAAATAGGGTAATTAATGGTAAAAGTGAAATTATTATTACACTAACACATATATTAATTGTTTTGGATAAGTTTAATTCGACCAAAAACAACTTTAGGATTAAAATATGACCCTTTAGGTCCACATGGATTAGATTATGATGCTTATTATTATTTTATTTATAGGAGAGTTAAAATTGTTAAAATCAATGTTTAATAAATAAAACATTTTTAATATAGGTTTATATATAAGATAAATTCGACTATAAATATTCATTAGAAATAAAAAAAATACTTACTACATAATGGTATTTTATTTATAATTTTTAGACATTAAATAAGTTAATTTATTTATAACACAATGATGATGTAGTAATTACCTTATTAATGAAATACTAACATAATTGATGTTATAAATAACCAAAAAAATATAATTTGAGACTTTTTATAAATTACACTAATTTTATAGGTTAATATGACATGTTATTATTGATTCAATTACCATTGTTCTAAATTATCATGTTGTTATGATTTTCACAAAAATTAGTTACCAAATAGTGTCAAAATTGACATAAAATAGTTTTTAAAACAAAAATTATATTAGTAATTGTTATTATATTCCTAAAAATCTAAATATCATCCAAATGATTTAGATAAGGTTATATATATTAATAATGAACCAATTTGGGTTCTTTTGGCTTGTTATAGAAATATTATTAACCAAATAGTTTTAGAAAACAAGAAGATGCGTTAAAAGTTAAATTATTTAACATAGAGTTAAATCTAAATGATAAGGTTAAAATAGTAATTTAAACTTATCTAAAACCAATTGGTTCAGAGGATTTCGAACCATCCCCACTTTAACTTCTAAATAAGTACCTTTGGAGCCATTATAAAACGAATTTCAATTTATTATATAATAATATTTTATGTTTTTTCTTAAAGTCCCCCTCTCCTCCCTTATAAAAAGGCACCTCCTTCCTCTTCTCTTTACACAATTTTGAGATTTCAAGCTCTGCCAAAACCTGCCCAATTCCATTCTCAACATCCCTAGAAACATTATAGAGGATATTTTCTTCTAAAAATACCATCTTTAGTGCCTTAAGAGGAGGTTACGAAGAGGCGCATCAAAGAAGAGGTAATATCCTTTACCGATTCTTTCCAATTTATTTCTTATTCGACTTCTTCTTCATTATTTGTTTCATCATAAATTAAAAATATCAGTATCATTCATATACATATATGTTATTATAAATATGAATCAACCCTATTTCATCTTCTATCCATCCTACGGAAAACAAAATCACCACGTGTGCGTACATACGGAATACCATCTCCACGCCGTGGTGTAATCTATTTTCCACCACCACAATACTTGGATGGGTATAATGGTGTAAATAAATAACTATATATGATTATTTTAATGTTATATGGATTATTAAATATTATAAATACACTTAAATTCAATAACACTATCATGGAAATGATATCATCGCTCGTGCGTACATACAGACTACCGTCTGCACGAACGCGATAAGATTCATTTTCGATGATTAACCATTAAAGTATGATTATAATGTATATATAATAAATAATAATGGAATATATTAAATAATAATGATACTAGATTTATTTACATATATGTTTCATTTAGTTAAATCCATTTAATTCAATAAGGAAATGAAAATAGCATTCATGCGTACGTACAACCTACCGTCTCCATGAACGGTGTATTTAATTCAATTTATCGATCTATCATATATATTTATATGATAAATATATATTATATAAAAATCATGTTTTAAATTCTGGAATTATGTAAATCAAGATACATGTAATAATATCAAGAACAACATGTCGAAACACGTACGATAAATGAAACGATTTTCCCAAAACAATACTTTAACAAGAAATTTACAAAAGAACGGATAATATAAAGAAATAAGTGAACCATATATGATATCATTACAACGAATATGATTCTGAAATAAGTCAATGACATTATTTAATTTATTAAACAAGTTTTTTAGAGACATTAAAATCATATCAGACATAAGGTAAGGGATAATTATTCCAATCTAATCCTTATCCGATATTGTTTATTCGTATGTATTTATTGGGGTTATGTTCGTTATACATGTCCATATGTTCTCAAAATGATTTCATAAAATGTTTCCGTTTCTTCCTTGTATTTTTAATGTCATTTTACCCTTTTCAAATTTTACCACATCGTATGGAAGCAATCTTTTTTTTGTTTACCATACGAGGTACTTTTTTACTTTTCCGGCAAAAGTATGAGAATAATGTTTTTTAACTTATACAGCATGAACAGATTTTTATGTTTTCATAACGCCTTATTTTCATTAGTCGTACTATACAAGAATTGATGACTATTTTCAACAAAATAATTTTCTATTAAAATTTCATGGAATTTTTTGAAAAGAAAATTATTTTGAAGAAGAAAGGATATTTTCCTCAAGAATTCATTTCATGTGTTTTATCTAAACCATTTTCTATATAATATGGAATTATTTCATATGCGTATGTTTCACGTATATTTTATATATGAATTAAATTGTTTCTCATTTCTTGTGATTAAATGATATCCATTTTTTGTATGGATTATGTTATGATGGGATGCTGATTATGAAACCCATTTTATACTTTGGGTAATGGTGAATTATTTATGTTCATGTTGTGGAAAAATTAAGAATGATTTCAATATGAGATGGTTTGGACCTATATCTCCATCCAATGAATTGGGTAATGATTTATATCTCATGAGATCGACATGGCTGGAAAGTTAAGTTAATCAGGATCAGTGTTTCAGGACTAGAACGGGGAGTGAACTCAATTCAGAAAGGGACTTTTTCCACTATGTTGGTCTTGGCAGCAACGCCTTGACTACTATGGAAATCATATCACGTGATTAATGGTTTGACACATTTACATGATTTATTCCCATTCTATTTTATGATGATTAATGTTCCCTTATGGTCTATGACTTAAATATTTCCATGTTTAATGTCATTTCTCAAGATTTTGATGTTTAAACATTACGTTCATCTTTTTAAGTTCAAATCTATATAGTATGTTTTATTTTCCCCATTCTTAGCCTTACTGATCATTTGAGCTCACCCTTTATATGTTTTCTTTTTCTAATGATTTAAATAAAGGTTTTAGGTAAGAAAAAATGGGGAAGATCATTATGGAAGATATTGATGATCATTCACCATGATTAGATGATTAAATTCCGAGTTTCCAAAGACACTAAATATAAGGCCCCGACCATAAACCATACATAATATTGAATTAAATGAATAATTCAAATTGAGGATCTTTTCACGGTTTAGAGTTTCAGTGAATTAGAAAATAACTATTACATCACAATAGATTACAAAGTAGAAACTTCTACTAAGTTTCCATAAAATAAAAACTCTTAAAAGGAAACATGTCTAGTTCCATGATTTAGATAGAATGACTTTCCCATGATCCCATCCTTGACCCTATTCCTCATTATGTCCTGTGAAAAACATTTCATAAAAAACATGGTGTGAGAATAAAAAGCTCAGTAAGGGATACACAACGAATTAAAACAGTTAGTTTTTCAAAACAAAAAGTAAACCA